>SJXQ01012598.1:25804-217051 GCA_006408695.1 Aepyceros melampus
AAAAAAAATCAGCAGAGAGGTTTGTTCTTTTTCCGTCGTTCTGCGCATTTTGTGTAGTGACTGGTTGTAAGCTCATGATGGTGAGAAGGTATCAGGCAGTAGGATCAGATTGAGGGTTAAGGGAAACTTGAACCACAAATACTTTAGAAATTTTACTTTTTCCCCAATACAAATTAGATCTATTGTTTGAGGCCGCTGCCGTTTCAAAAACTTTGAGGCCTATTAAAGGATTTATTTTGTTACCCAGTATCTGTTGTCAGTGATGGAGGGCTGGAACACCCTGGCATCAAGCTGTTCTTTGAGGACTGTGTGTGTGGTGACCTTCTGTCCACTAGTAAATAACAACTCGGCAAGCGTAGTACTACTATAAACAGTTCAAGTGTAGCAGGGACTAGACTGAGACAATATTTTCTTTCAATTATTCTAGCACTGGTGGTTAAGGAAAAGAAAATATTGATGAATAGCTTTAGGCATAATCATGCTGAAACTTCTCCTGAAAGATGCTGAAGGAGCAGTCGTTATTTGTGTATCAGAAGGTGAGGCGTACACTATTTAGAATTGGGTTGAGAACACCATAATTTAATACCACCTGGCAGGCTACTTGTCAAATGTCTGTAATTTGTAGTGAGAGAGAAAACTGAACTAGCATCACTGACCTAAAAGAGACCCAGAATGATTTTCCTCTGTATTTTCCTAATATTTGAAATCTGTCATTAATTATTAATACGTATTAATTTCTTAATTTATCTTGTAGTTCTGTTTTTCCACCTCTTGCCCTCAAAACAGCGTTCCAGGTTTTGGTTTCAAATTAGTGTCTTTGCAACTTACTTTGGAGTGGGGTTTTGTTTTTACTTGCTTGAAGAATATTTTAGGTGGCAGTTGAATATGTTTTGCAAATAAATGTTTTGGTTTTTTATTTTAAAATGTTTTTCTGTTGGGGAACTGTCTTAATCATTGATGTTAGATGAAGTACCCCTAAAAATCATTTCACTGACTTTTCAACGGTATGGTTGTATACTCAATCTACAAGAAGGTTGGGAGTCTCCCCCTACCTTGTGCTTGGGAGTGTAAATGGAAGAATTAATGAATAAGGGAGTGATTTCTGTTTTCTGTCAGAACCACAGAAAATACATTCTTATATTCACTGGTGAACTTTAATTTGTTATTGCTCTTGAGTCGCTAAGTCTTGTCTGACTCTGTGACCCCATGGACTGCAGCATGCCGGGCTTCCCTGTCCTTCACTATCTCCTGGAGTTTGCTCAGACTCATGCCCATTGAGTCAGTGACACCATCTAACCATCTCATCCTCTGCCACCTTCAAGCAGAAATTTTAATTACCACCTTGTAAATGATTTCAAAACCTACACCTCACTGTCCTTAACACTTTTGGCATCAACCTGGATGCCCAACAGATACATCAGCCATATAAATATCCCAAAGCAAATTCCTCTTTTCCTTCCCGACTTTAAGCATGCAGTAAACTAAAAATGTCTCTGTTATGTTTTGAGTTCTAAGTTTGATATTGAGTTTTATAATGATGCCAAATATCTTCTCTGAAATATCATTGTTGCCTTAGTTAGGATAATAATTTCCCATGTTTTACCCATTCCTCCAGACCACCTCCACGTTTCTGCTAGTGTCTCTTGCCTCTGCTAAAAATTGTGCTCTGTTTAAATCATCTTAATGTTGATCTCTTAGTTCCTCTCCTACTATTTACCATATGCATCCTGCAAACCGCAGTCTGTTGAAACAGAAATTGTTGCAGTCTTTCCCCCCTTTTGTGTGAAGTGTTTTCACTGCTTGGCTTGTCTGTCTTTCTCATTGGCCCATTGTGTCACGAGCATCACATTCCAAACTGTGTCTGCCATCTGTTTGGAGCCATAAGTGTATGTGGGATGTAAGAACTACGGAACAACGAGGTTAATGGCATGGAGTGGGTGAGTGAGTTGGTGAGTTTTGTTGTATATAGATGGATCATTTCAGATATTGGGAATCTATAACTTGTAGTTTTAAAAATGTTTGTAGATTTTCTTTGTATTCAAAATCTGTTCTTTAAGTTGGCCGCCCTCAAAAGATTGCCTTGAAGCTTAAATAAGCTTGTAATTTGCCTTGAGGTTTTTTAGGATGCTTTAAAAGTTTGATGATAACATTTTATTTCACTCTTACTGAAAGCCCAAGAATGTTGAGGGAGATCTATGGCTTTTTTTTTTTTAACATCTCTTTGATAAGACTTACTGAATTGTATTTGGGTTAAGCTAATCTTTGGGGGAGCTTTGGTAACATGTGAACTCCTGGGTTTTACTAAAGCAGTTTAATTATTTATATATGAGTCGTCTGTCTCTTTCCTTGCACTGACCAAATTAAGAAACTGAAGTGTATTTACCAGAATATATAATACTTGACTTCAGTTTTCATTTTAAAAGTGGATTTGTCAAATGTATTTTTAAAATATCAAATAAAATTCTAAATTTTATGCTTTTCTATAAGCCTTGGATGTTGGAGCTTTTGCCTTGGCTTTTCAAATATTAAAAAAAAAAAAATTCTCCCCACATATTTGTTCCATCGAGTTTCATAGACCAGATGAAGATCTATGAATTTTCGGAAAGGCTTAAAACTTAATTTGACCATGCTGACTTCAGTGAGAGTGAATGTGAACTTTGAAAGACATGGTTTTTTGCAGGCAGAAGTTGATGTGACCTCCTCCAGTTTGGGGGTGGGTGAAAGAAGGGGCACACAGTAAGTGAGGCCACAGTAATTACGTTTGCTGCATTAATTTAAATATCAAGTGAACTTGAGTTAGCTTTTGAAATCAAGTAGGATTGTACTTATCAGCAGACATCAAAGAGATAAGGCTCATATTGAGACCTTGCTTTACTAGAAAATCACCTAGTATTAACCCTGGTGGCTCAGATGGTAAAGAACCCACATGCAATGTGGGAGACCTGGGTTTGATCCCTGGGTTGGGAAGATCTGGAGGAGGGAATAGCAACCTACTCCAGTATTCTTGCCTGGAAAACCCTCTGGACAGAAGAACCTGGCGGGCTACAGTCCATGGGGTCGCAAAGATCGGACACGACTGAATGACTAAACACACACTAATGTAGTAGCACTCTATTGCAAAACTAATAACATTGTACAAATGTGTATGGAAGGAGTTGCTCCAGATTTTCTCCAGTGAAGTGAAAGTTGCTCAGTCATGTCTGACTCTTTGCGACCCTATAGACTCAGACATGGAACTCTCTAGGCCAGAATACTGGAGTGGGTACCCTATTTCTTCTCCAGTGGATCTTCCCAACCCAGGAATCAAACCGGGGTCTCCTGCCTTGCTCGAGGATTCTTTACCAGCTGAGTCACAAGGGAAGCCCGAGAACACTGGAGTGGGTAGCCTTTCCTTTCTCCAGGGGATCTTCCCAACCGAGGAATTGAATTGGGGTCTCCCACATAGCAGGCGGATTCTTTACCAACTGAGCTATTTTCTCCCAAAGGATTAAAGTGATTTTTAACCATCTGGGTTTCTGTTGTTGTTTTCCAAGATAAATTTGAGGTAGAACTTTGACGTTATCAAATATACCCTCAGAGATCCTGTGAGTGTGATTCCACAGCACTGTGATAAAGCAGTCACATGAATTTTTTGGTTTCTCAGTGCATATAAAAGTTATGTTTACACGATACTTGGGTCTGTTAAGTGTCCAAAGCATTGTCTTTAAAAGCAACTTATATACCTTAATTTAAAAATACTTTATTGCTGAAAATGCTGACCATCATCTGATAACGCAGAGTTGCCCCAAACCTTCAATTTGGAGGCGGGCAGGGCGGGGAGCAGTGTTTGTCAAGTCCAGTACTTTGGTGGTTTAGTCACTCAGTCGTGTCCAGCTCTTTGCAACCCATGCACTGTAGCCTACCAGGCTTTTCTGTCCATGGGAGTCTCCAGGCAAGAATACTGAAGTGGGTTGCTATGCCCGCCTCCAGGAGATCTTCCCGACCTGGGAATCGAACCCCAGTCTCCTGCCTTATAGGCAGATTCTTTACCATCTGAGCTACAAGGGAAGCCCAAAATACAGTACAGTGAAGTACAGTAAAGCAAGATGTTGTGTGTAGATGCCATTTTTTTATTCTTGATTAAATCAAGATTAGTTTACAAAGAAATACTGAATAAACCCAGTCAAGGCTTAAAATACTTACAAATCTCCATTTGTGTTTTGTTTCTCAGAGGGCATACACTTAAATCATTTCTAACATAATTTGCATAGAAAGGTTCCTCCCTTTCACCCTTGCATAGATTTTCCTAACTTGGCCTAGGTATTGGCTGGAAATGTTTAAAGTTTCTTTTAGATAGTGTGTTCTCTCTGTACATAGAATTAAGAAGAGCTGAATTAGCTAATCTAGATGCAAGTGAACAGCCGAGGAAGTCAGTATTACACGATGGTAAGAAATAGTTTCATTGCAGGTTGTAAGCATTGACAACAGTCCCAACTGGAGTCCAAATACTCATGTTTCTTTGAGATAAAATCTAAGCTATGGAGAAACCAGTGAAGGCATACAGGATTCAGGTTGTGCTACTGTTGAACTTAATACAGTAATTTGTTGAAATAGAACTGGATTAACCTTTAAGTGGGTTCTGGGGTAGGAGACCATTCATACTAACATAATTGTCAGAGTTGTGGGCTTGATTGATGTATAAGAATCCAGGTAATTTTAAGATTTTCATTTTTAAAAGTATGCACATTTCTTTCAAATAATTTCTTATTTAGTTCTGGTTTGCAGAATTAGACACTGGTATAATAGCAGTTCAGGTAATTAAAAAAAGAACCAGCTGACTTTGACACTTCAGTTAATGATGTGAAAAAAAGGGGGAAAGACAAGGTAGGAGGATTGAGTGTGATTTCCTTGCAGATTTGATTTTGGTAGTTTATTACTGTATGTGAGAAAAAATGATCACATAAAGCACAGACATTAATATTTTCCATTTTTGTTTATTTAGTTTGTTTCAACAAATTACTTATCTTTATATTCAGGTTTCTAGGCTACTTGTTTGCGGGGGGTTGGGGAGTGGGGCGTTGGGGGTGGGAAGGATACAAAGATAAATAAGACAGAGGCTCTGCTTTCAAGGACCTTGAATCATGGAAGATAAGCAGGTACACAGCCCAGAATAGACCAGCTGGAAGATCACACAAACACATTTTCAGAGAGGGCGTTTTGTGTAGAGGATGGAGAGAAACTTTTCTCAGCTGGGGGATTTGGTGGGGGCTCTATGAAGGTAAAATGTCATCTGCAGAGGCTGTGGTAAGGGTATTCCAAGAAAACAAAACTTGAACAAAGGTACAGAAATGAGGAAGTATGGAGAGCATGTTTGGGAAACAGTATATCTGGTTTGACTGTAACATTGTATACACGTCTAGAAATAATGAAGGTTGCTGCTGGCTGGTGAAAGCAGACAGACCACATGTTTGTGTATTAATTAGAATCTCACAGTAACAAATATTAGATTTAACCAATATTTACATTTGTTCTTGTATATCTCACTTAAATGATAAGTTACTAGCTCCTGCCCTCTGGGGAGAGTTTGTTTTTTTTTTTAAATCACCTGAGTGGTTGCAAGTTAAATGAAAATATTTATGTATAGTTACATTTGTATTATTTTCTGTATTGTGCCATTTATCTTGAAATGTCTTTAAGATCAGGACTTAGCATGATCTACCTAGATCAATTACATTCTTTGATCATTCTGAATATCCAAAAATTTTCATTATTACAGATTATGATGCATGATTATCACAGAAGAAATTCGTGTCTATAGCTTTAAAGGACTTGATTACATCATTTTCAAGCCTGATAGTTTTGGCATCACCGTTAGAGCTTAAGACTCCTCTGCCTTCACTTCAACCACCTGTCTTCATACCTCGCCAAAGTGCTGAGTTTCCTTTGTCCTTGGATTATTTAAAGCATCCCAGAAATACAGTTCTCACCAGTATAGCAGGTAAGTGAATATTCAGTGGTCAGTGCACACTTTTTTTTCCTAAAGACTGTGCCAAGTACACCAGCATCCTTTCATAATTTTTTTAAAAGGCGGAAAAGTCAATAGTATTTGTAGAAAAAAAATTTTTTTCCTATTGTTTTCTTTTTTGTAAACTGTTTGAATTTAAATAAATCACTTACTTCAAACCTTCTTTTACCACTTTTTGTACCATTTTGTGTAGCCAGTAGTCCATTTGTTCACAGGAAAAAGTGAAATGAAAAATTTTTTAAAGAACATACATTTCTAACATGTATTGTTATGAGACAAGTAGTTTAGAATAAATGAAACTTGGAAAGGGGAGAGAATTTTTTAAACTATTTTAATTTTATTGCCATAGAGTCAATTTACAATGTTGTGTTAGTTTCAGGTGTACAGCAAAGTGATTCAGTTACACATATACATATATTTTCTTTTTTAGATTCTTTTCTCCTATGGGTTATCACAGAATATTGAGTAGAGCAAAGGGAACAGAATTTAAGTTAGTCTTATATCAGTTTTTCTCATTTGTGAGTAAAGGAGTGACTGTAGCCCCAATCCAAGGAATCTGTATGTAATGACCACTTCACATCCTTCAAGACTTTTCAGTTGCTTGTTGTATGGATTTGGGGAGGGCTGGGTACTAATAGAAACCTGGCCAGAATTGCTAGGATATCATACCACTACTGTACAAATTCCTAAAAAGACTTAGGACCAAAGTATAGGGGTACAAAGGCTTGGACATTCAGTGCCAGTGTTGTTTTAGCAATGTTCTTTGTGTGATAAAATTTTTATGTATTGTTGATAGGATGGAATTTGAAAATTAAAGATACTGCATTTTCAAAATGTTATAAAAATCACTGTTTATAAGTAAAAATAACTTGGCTTTATTTCTGCCCTTTAGCTAAATTTAAAAGGAAAAATGATTCCCAATGGATATTTAATGTTTGAAGATGAAAATTTCATTGAATCTTCTGTTGCCAAATTGAATGCCCTGAGGAAAAGTGGGCAGTTCTGTGATGTTCGACTTCAGGTATTTAAAACTTAATTGGAAACTTACAGAACTGATCTTTCATTACTGAAAACCGTATGTTCCTCGATTGGCTTATTTTCTAACTCATAAGAGGCATTTAATGAAATAAATTTAAAAGACAAGGATTTACTAGAAATGTAAGATGAAGGATACGATGTAGTAATTAGCTAGAGAAATACATAGTCCACAGTGCTTCTAATTTTAATGCCTGATGTTGCAGGTCTGTGGCCATGAGATGTTAGCACACAGAGCAGTCCTGGCCTGCTGCAGTCCCTATTTATTTGAAATCTTTAATAGTGACAGTGATCCTCACCGAGTTTCTCATGTTAAGTTTGATGATCTCAATCCGGAAGCTGTTGAAGTCTTGTTGAATTATGCCTACACTGCTCAGTAAGTTCTCTGAAGTACATCATATAACTAGGAAATGAAATTCCAAGTCCCTCTAAATTTATTTAAGAATCTGTGTTTTAAGGCCATGGTATGATAAATGATATAGAACCTTTTTTTCCCAATAGGTTGAAAGCTGATAAAGAATTAGTCAAAGATGTTTATTCAGCAGCAAAAAAGCTGAAGATGGACCGTGTAAAGCAGGTAGAGTAACAGAAGTAATATACAAGGAGTAATGTTACTAGGAGGTCTGACTTTATAGAAATAGTTTGTATAATTTGTCATAAGACATCTGTTGGTCTCAAGAACTTGAAAATGTCCCCTTTTCCTCCCTAGAGATGTGAGTATGTATATAATTTTAACTATTTAGCTATAGTAATGGTCATACTTCCTCTTAATCTAATTCAAGCTACAGTCTTGATCTTTCAGTAGCCTTCTGGTGGGGGGCATCCATGTCAGTCTCTGATAACATGAATTAAAACAGTCTTGATTGTTCTCAGTTAATCATATAACTTATACCCTTAATTCTTGATTCTACATTTCTCAGTTCTTCTTTAGAAGTTTTCTTTCTAGAATTTAATGCCACTGAGAAGTGGCATTAATAATTTATAGAAGAAAAAAAGGTTTTAATCCTGTAATGTAGGGGTCAGTAAACTGCAAGCCTTAAGCCAGCCACCTGGTTTTATAGTTTTATTGGAACGTGGCTCTCAAGTGCAGGTGGTCTATGGCTGCTTTCTACCCGCAGTGACAGAGTTGAAGAGTCGGAGAAAGTATGGCCCACAAGCCTAAGCTGCATACCACCGCCGCCCCTTAGGAAGAAGTTTTCCTGTTCCCCTCCTCTCATGTCACTCTGCTTAAAAACCCTTCTGTGCTTGTAGCACATGTCCTTCGGGTTAGCATTCCAGGCTCTCCCTAATTTAATTGCTATTCCTCCAGAATATTTCCTGATTTTCTTACCTTTTGTTCTAGCCAAACTAAATTGTTTGAACATCTTGCCTAGTACCTATCTGCATTCAGTATCATTTCCCCTCTAGAGGCCAGTTCAGATAATTGCCTTTATGAAGCCTTGTCTGTCATTCTAGTGGGAGATACTTGTCTGAACATTTCATGTACATTTTCATAGCATTTCAATTTGTTGCATTTTAAACAATTTACGTATTTGTATGTTCTTCTTTGATGTTATTGTTTGTATACATGTATCCCTGGTAGCTCAGACAGTAAAAAATAACACCTGCAATATGGGAGACCTGGGTTCGATCCCTGGGTTGCGAAGATCCCCTGGAGAAGGGAACGGCTACCCACTCCAGTTTTCTGGTTTGAAGAATTCCATGGACAGAGGATCTTGGCAGGCTACAGTCCATGGGGTCACTAAGAGTCAGACGTGACTGATTGACTTTCACTTCACTTCATTCTTTCTACAATTTAACTTGTTCTATTAAGGCAGTGAATTTTTTTGATTACTTTTTATATTGTCGCATAGTACTTACAAGGAATATTAAATATTTGTTAAATAAAATGTGTGTAAATGTTGACACTTGTGTATTTTTTTCCCCAAGGTTTGTGGTGATTATTTACTGTCTAGAATGGATGTTACCAGCTGCATCTCTTACCGAAATTTTGCGAGTTGTATGGGAGACTCACGTTTGTTGAATAAGGTTGACGCTTACATTCAGGAACATTTGTTACAAATTTCAGAAGAGGAAGAGTTTCTTAAACTTCCACGGCTAAAGGTAAAATCTATAAAGATTAAAGATGTAAAGGTAAATCTATAAAGAGAGATATACTATTAGTTCCAAGAATGTAATCTTTGTTCATGTTTCAAGCAAGTAAGTAATGACTATGAAAATGACAGTTCATTGAAGTGATGTTATTTTTAGCAGTGTAATGGTTTCCTGCCTAGCAGTTTGTTTACTTTTCTTCTTTGGCTACTGGCTTATAATTCTTATAAATTAGAGTAAATGTGTGGAGTGTAATTGGGCATCTGTGACAGCTTTGTTATGAAATAGAGAATTAAGAGGCTCAACACTGATCCATGTGTCTTTGTTTTTTCCCCACTCTAGCTGGAGGTAATGCTTGAAGATAATGTTTGCTTGCCCAGTAATGGCAAACTGTACACAAAGGTAATCAACTGGGTGCAGCGTAGCATCTGGGAGAATGGAGACAGTCTGGAAGAGCTGATGGAAGAGGTTAGTTTTAAAGTAAATGGGACTCAACAGTTATTAAAAATGATTTTGCTATAACATGAAGGATTCCCTTTCACTTTTATTTTATAACAATGACCCTAAAGAATTTAAATTTTGCTATAGGTACCCCTAAGCTGAGAAACAGGGGGGGTGTCCAGGTGAGCTGAATGAACTGTTCAGTTTGGTCTTCTGCTTTTCTTTTTTTTATTTCTTTGCTTATTATGTGCTGTTAACTTTCTTTAAAGTAGCATGTAATTTGCTTTAGACATGGGAGGTGGTACTGAAATTTTCTGTAGATTCTTAATTTTTCTTCACAGGTTTTTGCTTTAAATTTGACAAGTAGGTAAAAGCTTCTAATGGTTGTTCCTCCCCATTGATTTATCTCCCCATAGGTTTATTAACAAAACTAGGATACCCAAGACTGAAGAAACAAGAAGAATCCTCAAGTGTATTGACACGTAAAGAAGCAGCAGTCCTGCCCCAGTTCTCCTAAGAAAAATCCGCTGTGGGCAGAGAACGATGATGATTTAATGGTGTTTACTCCTTTACAGGATTCTTATCTTTAAAGCTTTGTGTCTTGCAATGGTGTTATTCATACATAGAGTCACTCACTTAACTTGGGCTATTTTTAAAAAATACACAAGGAAAAATCGACAGAGAAATGATGGTAATTAAACATGCAGGTGAAACAGTGGAGTTGACCTTGAGTTTATCCCTCCACTTAAGCCTTTCAGATACACGAAAGGCTTATTACCAAACCGGTTAGGCCTTTAGAAACCCAGTTGTCATTATACTCTAAAAAGGCAAAGAGGTGATCTTTAGATACTGTCTGGTTTCCCACTTGAAAATCAGATGCAGTAGCCACGTGTTTGCATCTGTTAAGGGAAGTAGCTGTGCAGGTTGTTGGAACTCTTGCATTTGTGTTTTTTTTATCTCTTTTTTTGACATTGCCTGCAGGACAGAAATATGTTTATACATATTAAACCACTTATCTTTGAAGGTGTAAACCATATTCAGTATTTTATTGTAAATATGTACATTCGTTAAGAGTATATATATTGTACTGGTCCCTTTTTTTTCTTAATGCTGTATCATAGAAGCTATGAAAAAAATGAAGATTTCTTTCAAGCCAACCAAGCCAAGGACTCTTCAGCCAGTATTAGAAGATTCTGTATCTTATTTTTTATTTTTATTTTTAAAATTTTTACCACTATGACATGTTTTCTTTACTTTGGGGATCCTGCCAGAGTAAGATGTCAAGAATTCAAGAAGCACACTGGAGGTTACCGTGAGGCGTGGTGTGATCTGCATAGTAGTGGAGTAGCCATGGAGACAGTAGCCACATGGGTGTTCTGTTGCTGTTTTGCAGGTTCAAACCTTGTACTACTCAGCTGATCACAAGCTGCTTGATGGGAACCTACTAGATGGACAGGCTGAGGTGTTTGGCAGTGATGATGACCACATTCAGTTTGTGCAGGTACACAGTGCACATCTGAGGTAACCTCAGGTTAAAATTTGATTAGAGCATTTTACAGTGTACTGAAATTTTCCTTTAATAAAGGAAAGTGAAAGAACTTCATTGGTATAACTGGACAGAAACATTTGCGGGAGAAAAACCAGCCTATCTTTCTTAGCATTACTACTAGTTTGCCACATAAAAAGAAATTAACACAGCAAACTAGGAAACCCCATTAAAAATTTTTTTTTTTGTCTCGATCAAATAGGATTTGCAAGTAGTAAGGAAAAGGGCCAATAAGATGAAGCAACATAGAAATTCTTTGGTTTTTTGGTTGGACTATAAAAAATAGTTGTCAGAGGAAAACCTAAGTTTTATAAATCCAAGTATAAACTTTTTTCATTTATGGGTAAATAACATAGAGAAAAGAGTACAGATCATAAGTGTCAAGTGGTAAATCCCTTGGTTTAGAAACTTCTTGGATGAAGAAGAGAAGATTTCAAGCATTCTGTCAGCCTTCTTGCCCCCTTCCCAGTCACTAGCTCTGCACTACCCCAAGGGGAGCCATTATCTGAACTTCTGAAACATCACCTTAGTTTGCCCATGTTTGAAATGTGTGTGAATGGTTCTACAGTATGTATTGGTTTTGTTGGCCTTTAGCTCAGCATTGTATTTGTGAGGGATGAACTATAAAGTAGGCTGAGTTGACCCAAATTAATGGATGTTTCCCTTTAGTAATTAAAAGGTAAATGGTAGACTCAGAAAACAACCTATATGGTGATATTATTAGGTGTTCTGTGTCCGTAGTGGCTGAATATTTTTATTTTCACAGAAGTTTTTGGGTGTAAATCTGTGCATTCTGAACATTGAGGCTATCTTTCCCCTTGTTTCCAAACATCATGGAGAAGGCAGTGGCACCCCGCTCCAGTACTCTTGCCTGGAAAATCATGGACGGAGGAGCCTGGTAGGCTGCAGTCCATGGGGTCGCTAAGAGTCGGACACGACTGAAGCGACTTAGCAGCAGCAGCAGCAGCAGCAAAACGTCATAGGTTGACTTTTTTTTAAAGTACTCTTTCATCAGGCAGTGGTTGAGTGCCTACTAAGTAGAAGGCCATGATGTTACCTAAGAGGGCCCCCAAATGTGTAAGAGACAGTTTCTGCTTCCAGGACCTTGCAGGAGGAGGTAAATCAGAATAGATGAATAAGCATTACCACAAACGACATTCAGGGAGGGTAGAACAAGAGAGGAAAAACCAGGGAAATTCACAATGGAGGCAACATTTGAGCAGTCTAAGTTTGCATGGCAGACAGAGGTGTGTCAGGTAGCAAAGGATACCTGGACAAGGAGATTCTCTTGGAGTTGCAGGTCTCACAGTTGGAAAAGTCGGTAAATATAGTCTGACTGGGGATTCATACTTTATTCTACAAGTAGTGGAGGGCTTTCAAAGAATTTTAGACAAGGGAGTAGAGTGATCTGAACAAACACATTTCACAACTTTAATAATAGTGAAAACTGGGCAACAGTCCAGCAGCAGGGGGACTGGTCAAATTATGGTTGCTTCCCTACTGCCAAGGCCTGTAAGCTCGTTAGTCATATTTTAGACAGTGAACTGTTAGGTGGCATTCTCTGGGTTGTGGAATTCCAGCTGATTTGGGGGAGGTGGGGGGTTGTTTGTTTTTTACTTACTAAAAGCATCAAATCCTATTTTTATGACCAGGTGCAGAGGATAGAGGAAAGTTTGTGAGACTACTCTGTAGACTATTACAAGCAGCAGTAGTAGTTCAGGTTAAAAAAAAAAGATGAGCCTTGATTTGAGGAGAAGGGAAAGGGTAGACAAGATGTTTCTAGTTGCAAAGGTCCTTAGTGACTGTTTGGGAAAACCAAGGAAAAGGAAGAATTTGAGGGTGAGCAGGATCCTGACAAGTGTGACTCATTCAAAGGACGTGCCATGAATAGAGATAATGAAGTAAGAAGGAAGAGGAGACACTAGGCTTCAGAAATGGGAAGTGAGGTCGAGAAGCAGCCATTAGCCTCAGACTGGTGTTCAAGCTAGCTAACACAGGAGAAAAAGTCTGAAAGACAGAATTGTTGACTATGTTAAATTATACTTAGAGGGGATGTGAAAAGGTCAGGGGTTTCTCATCTACACTGGTTTTAACGAAGCCACTCTGCAACCTTTAATGGTTGTAATTTCCCAAAAGTTACTAAGGTTAAGAAACCCTTAGCTTGAGAAGGCTGGTGGCTGAAAGAGCCACCAGGGACCACCCCCTTGGGGAGGGGAGTTCAGAGGCAAAGTGCAGGCCAGTGGGTGTGCTGATGGGAAGAGTTGATATGGGAAAGTTTGAAGATAATGAAAAGAATTAGGTTTGAAAATGTTCTGGAAGAAATATCAAAGAGTTGACCAGCATTTCTGTATAAGGCTTGTAGTTAATAACACTAAGTAGTCATCCTTGTTACCATGCTTTTTTCTTTCACGTTGATTTTTCTCTCAAAGCCGTACATTAGAACAGTTTTCTTAACTGCAGTAAAAGCCATCATCATCTTGTGTTACTTTGGCTTCCTTTTTCCCACAGATTGGGATAGGGTTTTATGTACCTTGTAGTTGCTATTAGCAGAGGATACAAACAAGACTATCATAGTATAAAAGAGTGGCTTTATGCTCAGAATTCCTAATTTTTATTGTTTTATTGCCTTAGGCATTGTATATCCTCTGATTTTCAGTATTTTTGTCTATCAGATGGATAAGTGTATTGCCCTTCCTGAATTAAAAGAGATGATGTGAATAAAGTACCCAATAATACCTAGGTACATAATGTGTAAATGGAATTTGATAAAAACCATTACCATGATACATTTTCTGTCTTCTCTCAAAATAGCCTCTTATACCACAACCACATTTACTGAATTGCCTACACCAAACTTGATAGTTTTTTCCCAGCTTCAAGTAGCTACCAGAATCTTTTCTCTGTTGTCACATGTCCTCCTTCTTCCACTCTAAAGAGAAATTTCCTTTAGAGATCCTACCTACCCATGTGGCTCTGGCCCTGGGGACCAAAACAGATGAGCAAACTTGGCCAGGTATTGAAGGTGGTACCTGTTCATTCAGCAGGCACTTCCTGCCAGGGTAGTCTTGATTCTTCTGATGCCTTGTGATCATATTCCTTAGAAGTATTTAGAGCTCAAGAAATTGGAAGAAAACCATCAAAGGGAACTAGTACACGAGGGTACAGTGTAATCATAGTCATTTGGAAATTTGAGCTTTGCTCGTTTCTCCCTCTTTTTATGTTCCTGTGTATTCTTTTATGAATGTTCGATTCTGTTAGTGTTGCTGCTAAGTCACGTCAGTCGTGTCCGACTCTGTGCAATCCCATAGACAGCAGCCCACCAGGCTCCGCCATCCCTGGGATTCTCCAGGCAAGAATACTGGAGTGGGTTGCCATTTCCTTCTCCAATGCATGAAAGTGAAAAGTGAAAGTGAAGTCACTCAGTCGTGTCTGACTCTTCGCAGCCCCATGGACTGCAGGCCACCAGGCTCCTCCGTCCATGGGATTTCCTAGGCAAGAGTGCTGGAGTGGGTGCCTTTGCCTTCTCCCTGCTTTATTAATTTCTGAGTACCATTTTTTTACTTTTGTATTTTGATGTAGTTTTACTTGTCTGGGCTTCCCTGGTGGCTCAGATGGTAAAGAATCTGCCTGTAATGTGGGAGACCTGGGTTCAAACCCTGGGTCAGAAGATCCCCTGGAGAAGGGAATGGCAACCCACTCCAGTATTCTTGCTGGAAAATTCCATGGACAGAGGAGCCTCCACGGGGTCACAAAGAGTCAGACACAGCTGAACGACTCATACTTTCACTTGTCTAAAAAACCGCTCTATAATGCCTTTAGGGCAATCCTAAAGAAATGTTGTAAATGTTTCTTGTAGTTGCCACTTTTTTCCTATAAAATAACTTTTAGAGATTGGATGGATATGTCTGCTCACTTTTTGCTAACATTGTATGAAGGATGATACCAGTACATATGATTTAAATTTAGCAGTTTCATGGAGATAGTGAGTTAAATGTATTCTCTCAGTTAACTGTTGCTATTTTAGGTTTATATTTCAGGAGATTCTATACTTAAATATAAAGACTATGTGAGCTTATGTGGATTATGAGGGAGGAGGTTCCTTTTGTTCTTTCCTTGAGTATTTTGCTACTTGAGCTGCAATGTTTCTTTAATTGTTGAACTTGAGCTTTTTCTTGACCAGGGTAGGTACAGTCGTTTCCTTATAAGTGGAGGTGAAGAGTGCCAGCGGCGTGTGTCAGTCAGGAAGTGCTGGTTTGTGCTCAGTCTAGGTGTGCAGTGAGCGTCATGCGTGAGTGGAGGGCACTGAGTGTCCAGTGCTATGGACTAGCTCAGGAGCGCAGGTGCACCAGGTGCGGTCTTCGGCTAGGTTTCTGTAGCTGCCTTTTGATTTTGCAGAAAAAGCCACCACGTGAGAATGGCCATAAGCAGATAAGTAGCAGTTCCATTGGATGTCTGTCTTCTCCAAATGCTACAATACAAAGCCCTAAGCATGAGTGGAAAATCGTTGCTTCGGAGAAGACTTCAAGTAAGTGTATTACACTTGTCAGATTGCCTTTGGTTTATTTCTTTTTAAGAAGGAGTTTTAAGTTAGAACCATATCAAGTTGATTGAGGAAAAAACTCAGAAGCAACTAAATTTGGAAAAGAGTAACAGATCATCCCTGTCTGGAGTCCAATGCAGGATCACCACAGCAACTGAAAGTAATAAAAAATGCATCTTTAAAAACACAGAACTCTTGTGCTTACAGATAACACTTACTTGTGCCTGGCTGTACTGGACGGTATTTTCTGTGTCATTTTCCTTCATGGGCGAAACAGCCCACAGAGCTCACCAACAAGTACTCCAAAACTCATTAAAAGTTTAAGTTTTGAGATGCACCCAGATGAGCTCATAGAGAAGCCCATGTCTCCTATGCAGTATGCACGATCTGGTCTGGGGACAGCAGAGATGAATGGCAAACTCATAGCTGCAGGTAAGAACAGAAGAATGAGTGACTTAGCTAAAAGCTTTAAGTCTTTTAAGCAGATGTTTATGTTTGCTTATGACGTGCAAATTTCAGGAGACAGGGTTTAATATGCCTTCTTCTGTGGCATTCCACTTTACCACATTCTAAGATGACAGCCAGTACTGTTGTAGCGCCTCTTCTTCAAGTTAATGTCTGTCTCTAATTCCTTAAAAACTATAAAGTAAGTAATTGTCTCCTAATTTTCAAGCCAAGAAAAAGCAGTTTACTTAACTGATAATTTTGTCATTCAGCTATAACACTTAGTTAAAATGGGGCCTTACTAAGTTTGTGGATGAAAATTCTTTTTCTCATTTTGTACAGATTACTTGAAACATTCTAGACCAGAAACCCTGGGCCAGTTTAATATTTTAAACATAACTGTTTGTGGTTCTTATACCAGGTGGCTATAACCGAGAAGAATGTCTTCGAACGGTTGAATGCTATGATCCACACACAGATCATTGGTCCTTTCTTGCTCCCATGAGGACACCAAGAGCACGATTTCAAATGGCCGTACTCATGGTAAGGATATTATTGTGCAGGAAGAAGCAGCCCACAGTTAGCATTTTCTGCCAACTTCACAATGGCGGAAATGCTTATCTCTTGCTTTTGGCTTAGGGCCAGCTCTATGTGGTAGGTGGATCAAATGGTCACTCAGATGACCTGAGTTGTGGAGAGATGTACGATCCAAACATAGATGACTGGACTCCTGTTCCAGAATTGAGAACTAACCGTTGTAATGCAGGTAATACTTTTCTGCTGAGATAATCAAATACTTAAACCATACTTAAGTATGATGATGAAGTTATCAGTTTTTAACCTTATTTTATACTCACGTAGGAGTGTGTGCTCTGAATGGGAAATTATACATCGTTGGTGGATCAGATCCATATGGTCAAAAAGGACTGAAAAATTGTGATGTATTTGATCCTATAACAAAGTCATGGACGAGCTGCGCACCTCTTAACATTCGTAAGTTGATTTTCAAGTTTTTTTTTTTTTTTTTTAAAATCTCTGAGTCAGTGGTATGTGCAGTGTACACTTACACTTTTGGGAGATACAGTAATAATTTTGGTTTGACTTGATCTTATAGGTAGACACCAGTCTGCAGTCTGTGAGCTTGGTGGTTATTTGTACATAATTGGAGGTGCAGAGTCTTGGAATTGTCTGAACACAGTAGAGCGTTACAACCCTGAAAACAACACCTGGACTTTAATTGCATCCATGAACGTGGCTAGGCGAGGTGCTGGAGGGCTGTTCTTGACGGTGAGTGTTGGGATTTGGAGAGTTGAGGAATGGGTAGTGGTAAGAATTTGCTTTAAAATTCCAAGAGAATGTCAGTAATAAATATGTACTGTTGTAACTAAGAGCTTAGAAGCAGCCATTGTTTCTGACCTAGTGAGGGTTGGTGGTTTGTCTTTTAGAAGTTTCTAATAATCAGAGACTCGGTACTGGGTATATAGCATAAATATGTTCACCTTCTTCCATAAATCATACTCCTGATGGATCATCTTGGAGTTTGAGTTTGTTTCTTTAGAGCAAGAATTTGTAAAACAAAGGAAATACAAATTATCTAGTTTACTCCATGCGTAATTGAAAGCAAAACAAGTCTTTCCAAATCATTTTATATAGACAGCTTTCTTTTCGCATCCATTTTATTGATTTACATATTTATTTTGGAACAAAGCTTGTGGCTCTACTGGTAAGAGCCTAAGTGTGTAGGCACACCAGTAAGTAGCCCACTGGCCTGCAGCCTTGGGCCTAGGGAGCCTTGTCAATTCTTTCATAAGTACATGGACACAGGTAGGCTAAGTGACAATCAGATGAGAAAATAAGGATTTTGAGAATCCCTAATAAAGTGTTTTCCCTAAGCTACAGAGAATATTTAATGCTAACATTTTATTTGAAAATATTAACTGCCTATGTATATATGTAAATAGTTCATTTCATTGCCTGTTTCCAAGAAGAAATTTCTGTAGCAAAACCATTTTATATAGTTGGAAAGGTCTAGAAAATGTTCAGTTATTTAAGCCTTCTTTCATGTAGTCTTCATTCTTGTGCACTGGACTAATAGAAAACGTCCAGTGCACTCTAGGCAAGTCATTTAACTTCCTGGTTCTTCATTTCTTCATCTGTGAAATGACAGTAATTAATAGAAACAACCTCGTAGAACTGTGGTGAAAATTACACTTCCTTTAAATTGCCTGACTTACATGTGCAAATGGGTTTTTATCAATTTTATTCCATTGTATTCCCAGCTTCTAGGGAATGCTTTCATATTTAGTTAGGATGAATGGGCTTTTCTACTGAGAAGCACTGATTTTAGCAAAAGACAGATTTAAGGGTTTCTTTCTTAGCCTCTCCAGATTAACCTTGTCTCTTCTCTCTTAGGAAAACTGTTTGTAGGTGGTGGCTTTGATGGTTCTCATGCCATCAGTTGTGTGGAGATGTATGATCCAGCTAGAAATGAATGGAAGATGATGGGAAACATGACTTCACCACGGAGCAATGCTGGGATTACAACTGTAGGGAACACAATTTATGCAGTGGGAGGATTTGATGGCAATGAGTTTCTGAATACGGTGGAAGTCTATAACCTTGAGTCAAATGAGTGGAGCCCCTATACCAAGATTTTCCAGTTTTAACAAATTGAAGACCCTTTCAAACTAACAGGCTTAGTGATGTAATTGTGTTTAGTAGAGGTACACTATGTGAATAAGGAGGGTGGGTGGGTATGGATGTTGCTAACAGCAACACAAAGCTTTTGCATATTGCATATTATTAAACATGCTGTACATACTTTTTGTGTTTATTGGGACAGGAATGCAAAGATGAAGGTCTGTTTTGTGTATTTTGAGGACTACTTTGGTTACTTTTTGGAAGCTGACATTGTAAAAGAATAAACCGAGAATTGACTGGGCCCGTCATTTCAAGAGGCCCCTCTCCTCCACGTTTGTTTTGCCAGTTTGCACACTGAATGACTTTCTCCCCAAATGTGTACAATGGGGCAAGAGGGGTAGGGTGAGATGGAGGCAGTTGGGTTGTTTTTAAAAGGCCCTTTTTCAGTAACTGGAACACTCTACAACAAAGAGACTTATTTAACTAGATGACAGTGACTATTTTTGTTTTTATTAAAAGGAAGCTTACATGCCTACCAAGGTTTAATCTTTTATGATTGCCTTTTTATAACTTTTTGTATTCTTAGCAGAGTACTTTCTTTACCTGTTGAAGTTAACATGGCACAGGTTCAAATTACTGAAGCAGAGTGGCAGTCTTAAAAGTATGCAGTGAAGTATTTATACTCCCAGAATACAAACTTCAGAACTTTTGCCTTAGCTACAGGTTTTTTTTTTTTTTTAGAGAATGCAATACCAATGTTTATTTGAATGGGGTTGCTGAACAGTAACATGGCTGTGATTTTTATTTGATACACTGTTTTTAAATACTTTGACTTCTTTGGGGGTATATTTTATATAGCAAAACACTCAATATTATATATAACAGTAAAGAACAGTGAAGTATTTTATCTTCTAAATAATTCCTATTTTTTATCATTAACAAAACAATCCTAAAATAGCAGTCCTTGATTGTGGGGAAAAATTACCTTAAACTGTATTGGGTTTATGAATGCAGCCTTATCAGAACTATGTTTTTGTTCAGTTTTTCTATTCATATGGATAAATACTGGTTGGAGTGGTGACTTGGTATTGTGTAATGCTACACATATAACTTATGGTGCCAAAATTAGACCATCCTAATGCTTGCTGTTGATGCAAACATATTAAAGGTACTTTGCAGGAAATCCTTGCACCATGGGATTACTATCCAAAAGTTGTTTGTGTTCTTTTTCATTACTAAAAGTTTTGGGGGGACATTTTTAAAATTTTTTTTCTCAGTAATAATGAGCTTAAGGTATTTGTGGGAAAATACTTACCTGGTATCTTACATCTGAAATAAGGACTATTGTTTGGGGTTTTTTTTTGTTTGTTTGTTTTTTGCTTCTCTCTGAGAAGGCAAAGAGGCACATGAGAATCTCATGAGCCAACTGGGACAATATGACTACCCAGTGTCTAAGTTGGGTTAAGAGGAAAATTCGGTTTTTTCCCCCAAGTGTTCCACTGGTGCTTTGACACCTTATTTCCCTCCTCTGTTCCACAAAGAACCACCAAGAAAGGAAATCAGTTTGCCTGGTGGCTCTGTAGTTCCTATCACTAGTTTCATTCCAGACTAAAACTAGGTTGGCAGATTTGAATCTGTCTAATATGATGACTTTTTAATAGTTCTGTGTATGTTTTATTTATTTAGCACAAGGAAATAAATTTTACTGGAGAGGGTCACTATGAAATCCTTGAAATCACTTCTCAGTTCCTAGGTAACATGCTTAATGCAAATAATATGTGGGAATATTTTGGTCAAAGTTTTATCATATTACCATTGATGCCACTGGTAGCTAAAATTATGTTAAGTATATTTTGAATATAAGTTTCCATAAAGGGGAAAAAATGCTCATTGACCAGTTGTTCCTATTTATTTGCACTTAAACAGTTCTTTTTTTTTTTTTTTTTAAGATAAGGAGAAAATGGCATAGCTTCAGTGTAAGTTAAAGAATTTGTTTTTTGCCAATGTGGGTTTCACAGTAGTTTAGAAATGATATTGGTTAATAACCACTCTCAATCGTAATAATGCATGAAACATACCCGATTCCTAAAACAGTAGCAAAAACTATAAAATACCTGTTTGAATTAACAAAACAATTGATTATACTTAAGTATGAATTTTCTTTTATTATGATTTTCAAGGATAGGGCTTTGATATTTAGCCTCTAAGTAAAGAGTTTTACATATTTTACCATTTTCAACATGTAGAATTCCTTACATAATCATATTTTATTAGGGAAGAGAATTTGGGAATATGATTAGTGCAAGAATCCTTGCTAGCGAGGGACAGGGAGGCCTGGCATGCTGCAGTTCATGGGGTCACAAAGAGTCAGACACGACTTAGTGACTGAATGACAAGTATACCCTATAACCCTATAAAGGGTTTAAGGGGGTAGGCAAAAGAGACATATAGGACATTACTGCATCTCCACAGTTATAGTTACAAGACTGTGAGTCACAGAAAACAGTCTCCATAGTATTAGTATTTTTGGTATCTTGCTTTGTTTCAAAAAACTTGAAGAGTCTCTCACTGAGAAAACAAGGAAATATCAATATATGAATCTCATATACTTAGTAAGGCCAGGCCACACAAATTCAGGCCTGTTAGCAGGAGACCCACTGAATAAATCATCTGAAGGTTAAATAACTGTGACGTACCAGTTTTCTTCATAAAAGACCAGAATTTCTCAAGCGTCTTAAAGACAAATAATACTGGTAACTGGACAGTAAGTGTAGTATGTACAGAGAGAGATGTGTTCAAGTGCAGGTCGTGGCTTCTTGCACCAGCACAGTAGCTAACAAAATATCTAGGCTTCTCTGTTAGCAGCTCAGGACTCTATTGGGGGTTTGAATAAGGGTGAGAAGCAAAGTTCAGTTATTAAGCTGGGTATATCTAGGGTTGATATCTTGTAGGAATACAAGAATCTAAAAAGGGCATATGTCTGAATAGACGGCAAAACATTTGCTCAGAGAGAATAATGGGACTAATATAATTTTAGCCTAGAAAAAGATGAACACAGAATACCAAATTTTAATGAATCAGAAAAATTTAAAAGAGATGAACAGAAACATCCTGCAAAAGGTTTGGGAAAAGACACTCTGATAAATGGAATCTAACATGAAAATGTGCTTACTATCATTGATCATTAGGAAAATGTAAAAAGTAAAATGATACACTTTGGAAAGTTTGACAGTTTCTTATAAAGTTAAATATTCTATGAGACAGTAGCTCTATTCCTAAGTATTTATCCAAGTGAAATGAAAACATGTTCTTAGAGAAACCTGTGTATGAATAGAATAGCTTTATTCATAATCACCAAAATCTGAAAACTCAAATATCCTTCCAGTTGGTGAATGGATAGAAGGGTACATCCATACAATGAAATACTAAGGAATAAAAAAAAGATAAAACACAAACGGATCCTCAGAAGCCTCATGCTAAGTGAAAAGCCTCCATTTACAGAGCATTCTGGAAAAGAACTGCATGGACAGGAGACATCAGTGGCTCCCTGAGGTGGGGATGGGAGTTGGCTACAAAAAGGCACCAGGGAATTTTAAGGAGCGGTTGAAACTCACATAGCAGGTGAGCTGCTGTGTGATAGTGTCTGACAAAACTAAAAATTGTACACTTGGAAAGGTTCTGTCTTTCTAGCTTAACCAAACCTTTAAAAGAAAAGGCTTTCTACAAAAGGCTAGAACACGTTATATTTTACCTGACTAGAAATCACATCGGGGAACCATTCATTCTCTCTGGCCATGCAAGGGTTATGTCCCTAATTAATGTAGTTGTGCCTACAACTTTTAGTCTACAATCAAGCTGCACAGGCTAGGAGACTCAGTTTAGATCATAGTTAGGAATACTGAGCCTTGGTGGTACCTGAGATCTGAATGTCTTGCCACCTTCTTTTCTTGGTTCACAGCTATAGATTCTGCTCACGTTCATGCAGCTGCTTGTTTTCCCTGGAGTGGGGTTTTCTGGTTTTTTTTTTTTTTTTTTTTTTGCCAAATAGCTTAAGGAGCCACCAACTGGGTAGAGAATGGGCTGTCAGTCCGATCTGATCCAATCTGAATCAGAAAAGGAGTACGGGTGACAGCATCCCTCAGTGGAAGATGCATTTCATTATTCAATAGTCAGATACATTCCCTCTTAGAAAAAAAGGTAAATTCATTCCAACTCATGGGATGAGTCAGTAGGAGCTAAAAGGCTCCAAAAGGTAGGTGAACTTGAGGAGGTGTCACATCAGGAGTATGAACTGTAAGAAAGTGAAGTCAGTCAGTCGTGTCCAACTCTTTGTGACCCCATGGACTGTAGCCTACCAGGCTCCTCTGTCCATGGGATTTTCCAGGCAAGAGTACTAAGTGGGTTGTCATTTACTTCTCCAGAGGATCTTCTCAACCCAGGAATCGAACCTGGGTCTCCTGCATTGTAGGCAGATGCTTTACCATCTGAGCCACCAGGGAAGTCTAAGGGAGCCCAAGACACTAAATAGTGGATCAACCTTGAAAGGGTGAGAGGACTTCTATTTTTAAGATGATGGCCAAAAGATGAAGGAAATAAAGTTTCAGCTTGGTCTTGTGTCCCTTGTCTTTCATATGACAGGCCAGGCAATGATAGGAAAGTGAAATGAACCCATCTGAGAGGTTCCAACCTGCGCACTGCAGGTCCTAACAAGAAGACCCAGTGTTCTTGAGCCAACTTTTCTTTGGCTCAGAATGCTGAAAGAGCTTGGCAGCTGCAAACCAGAGGATTCAAACCAGGTCCTTCCTAGAAGGAAATAGACAATCTTGTAGAAGTAAGCTAGGAAAGGTTGGTGTAAAATGGTTCCGTGAACTCTACTGGAGTAATCCTTGGGTATTGCGTCTCAGGAAGTTATCACAGCCCCTCTCTAAGACAAGGCATTATGCAGAGAGCTCTTCCCCTCGTGGGATTTTCTTCATCAGTCCCCTCAAACAAAATACAATAGCTATCCATACTGAATGGAAAATTTAAAACCTGAAGCTCTAAAGATCTGATAATCTATCAAAACAAATTTATGTTCTGTGCAAGGGAGTGCTTAAATGATCATTACGTCAACTAAGTTACTCCAATCCAGAGAGGAGACCCAGAAAAAAAAAAGAGTAGGGGACAGGAGAGGAAAGGAAGCTCAATTCCTGCAATGGACTATTAGGGGAAAAAAGTTTAAAACCAGGAAAAGGCAACCAAAAAGATCTGACATTTGAAAGAAACAAACACTAAAAATTTTTTAAAGAATGTAGCCAAAGATAAAAATAAGACTAGAAAGAAAACACATCTTACAGTAAATATTTAAATAAAAAGGCTGAAAAGTGACAATGCAGAAAGTGTAAGACACAAAGACTAGGATAAAATTAAAATCCACATGTATAGGGTGAAATAAGTCATAATCAGAGTGAAAAGAAATTTCATAAAAAGTATAACATATTAAAAAGATAAAAGAGGAAAAGGGAGGTAATGAAGCAGAGCAGGGAGTTCCACGGAGTCCACGGTTAGGTGTCTGTGCTTTCCCTGCCATCACCCTGGGTTTAATCCTGGTTGGGGAACTAAGATCCTGCAAACTGTGAGCCACCGCCAAAAAAAAACAAAAAAAACAAAAAAAAACCACCCCAGAGTAAAACCCAATAATAACTAGAAGTAGTTGAGGAAGAAAAATCTGATGAAAGCTCTTTTGTTAAGAGGAGGGGATGCTTTCTTGGCTCCTGAGGAAGGAAAAGGAAAGAGACGGACAGCAGAATGCTTTAGAAGCTTCTCCTACAAGGGTTCATTTCCCTGAGGGCACTTTGAGCCCCTGGGAGGAGGTGTGGCTTTCTATGCAAACAGAGCTCATCAGATCCTTCTTCCTGGTAGTGAGCACTCCACATAATTCTCTTCTATCAGAGGGTCACTTTTATAGTCATGCCTGTACATAGTTCAGAAACAAAATTTGGGAGATGAAAAGAAAAATCACTAAAAATAATTTATTGCTTTAAAAAATAAATTAACATTTATAATAGAATACTAAATCAGATTTTCTCAAATGTATTAACAACAGCATACTATACTTTAGTAAACAAGGATTTCCAACTTATGGTATAACGAAATAAGTCAATTAAACACTTGGTTTAGCTAGCGGCAAACATCAGCCACTGCCACCTGACCCCATAAATCCACGTTGCTTCACATCTGAAAACTGAGTAGAGGGGTCTCCCTGTTCTTCCCATTGGGAACTTCCTGCAGAGTGACCCGCCCAGGGAAGAGAAGAGGCTACTGTTGCAAGGTGGAGCTGAACTAAAAGTTCTACTTCCCTTACCTTGGGGGGAGTTAAAGGGATGTGATTACTTCACCAGGTCTGCATGAAGACAGTCTGATCAGAAATAGCCCAGGGTAGATTTCTCCTGTGGAATACGATGCACATAGCCATGTCCTAATTCTTTCTTGAGGTTTCAAAGTGTCTGGTCAAACCCATATTTGGAGTTGAGGGAGATGCTGATGCTGGGTCCCTGGCCTTCCTCAGATGCCACAGTGGCTCTTGCCCTAAGGTGTCCAAAAAGATGGCTCTCCTTTCCTTAGTCACGTTGGCTCAGTATTAGGAGTAGAGGTAGGGAGGTAAGGTCAACTTCTGAAGAGTTGAGTCCACGATTTATTCCACAATGGATGCAATAGAAACTCAATGAGATTGTCAGTATTAGGCAATCATCTTTTCATACCTATGAGATTTCTTGCACGTCTCTCAGGTTCGGCACAAAAGGTTGAAAAGTACTCTGCTGTTCCTGAAGCAAATGCAATTCCTTCTAAGTTACAAATCGGCACTTAGGTCCTATCGTTGAGCATGTCTTCACGCCATCCCCTGTTTCTGGCCTCCATATAGACTGAGGCATTGCATTGCTGCATGGTATATTCCATCTCAGTCAGTTGGCGGCATCCAACGGTTAACTTTTCCCTAGAGGACAAAGAAACGTTACGTGACTACAAGACAGTCAGCCAGACGAAGGAAAAAATCTCACTACTATTATTTGATATTTGAGAGTAAAAATGCCTAGAGAAATGTTTTCTTCAGTTCAGTCGTTCAGTCGTGTCTGACTCTTTGTGACCCCATGGACTGCAGCACGCCAGGCCTCCCTGTCCATCACCAACTCCTGGAGTTTACTCAAACTCATGTCCATTGAGTCGGTGATGCCATCCAACCATCTCATCCTCTGTGGTCCCCTTCTCTTTCCACCTTCAATCTTTCCCAGCATCAGGGTCTTTTCAAATGAGTCTGTTCTTCGCATCAGGTGGCCAGCCAAAGTATCAGAGTTTCAGCTTCAGCATCAGTCCTTCCAGTGAACCAAACAACTTGGCAGGATAAACAACTTAGTAACACAATTCTTAGTCATCATGGAGACGATCTTGAGGATATTACTGAATTCATGAATAAAAGTTTCCAAGAAAGACCTGCTGCCAATAAGAGCACTGTAGAGTAGATCACATATTTTTGTTTTATTTGGTTTGGGAGTTAAAGGACAGCAAGACTAGGATTCTGAGAGGACACACCTCCAGACAAGAACAGACACTGGACAGGGAGCAGGAAGTTGACAGCTTCGACTCTTAAAGAGAATAGATCACTTAGCCATTAACAAATGAATACTAGTTAACTACTCTCAACCAGAAGTGAGGAAGGAGGTAGTAAATGCCTGATATTTGCCCCAACTACTCACAACTGTATCTAACATTAAGCTTAGTTGAATCTCAAAAGCTGACAGGAGGCCTATTAACTGTGGGATCGCTGAGTCATCAGTTAGAGCACCAGCTCATTATAATGGTGTCAGGAGTTCAAATCCCCCGAAAACCTATTTAATACTGGGAGGTCATCTGCATAAGTTCACGAAGAATAGTACCACGTCAGAAAACAGCAGTTATTATTATTATGAAAGTTACACGGTTATTGGGAAGCCCCCAGTGGCTCAGTGAGTAAACAATCTGCCTGAATGCAGAAGACTCAGGAGATGCAGGTTCGATCCTTGGGTTGGGAAGATCCCCTGGAGGAGGAAATGGCAATCCACTTCAGTATTCTTGCCTGAAAAATCCCATGGACAGAGGAGTCTGTCCAAATGGCCACAAAGAGTCAGACACAACTGAGCAGCTAAGCGGCAGGTACACTGCTATTACTTCTTTGGTTTCTAAGATTGCTCTGAGCCACCTCCAGGGTATTGGGAAGGACTCCTTGCTACCTTTGCACACTACCTCTCCTCCCCAACCCATGGATCCCCCGATGCAGGGCACAAAGGGAAAAGAAGTGAATCAGAACTGAAGGAATAGGATGAGAGCTAACAATGGCAGCAAAATAAATACACTATATTTTTGGAGAGGCCTCACTTTCTGAAAACATGCAGTGAGGCTGATTCAAACCTGACTTTTGACTCTATTACTCTTGACCTATTCCCTATATTTAGAGTGCTTAAAATCAGTGTTATGTTCTTGCCAGTTCTTTACAACTACTCAGAAAATGATTTTCGGAAGGATCTAAGAGATCCAAAATATGAGAGATGTAAAATGTTTTCCTATAAACTTAAAAATGAAATTAAAAGGGCAGGTCCCTATTCCTGTTCTTGATTACTTATTCTACATGTGGGAAAAAAAACTCTTTTAGTAACTAGACTTTTCATCTATTTCAGTGTCTTTTCTTATTTCTTCTTTCTCTTTTTCCCTCCTCTCCTAGTTAACAGGTGAGCCCTATGCCCTCTTTTCATCCTAGTGGCATGTAGTTTCTTTATTTGTGTGAGGCAGCATTCTGACAACGGATTATCAACCACAGATTTTGCTTTCCTGCATCAAGTCGTCTTGCTGCTGAGGAAAGTATCAGATGTTTTTCTAGTATCAACCAAACACACCCATCATGTGTGTTTGGCCAATACCAGACTATGATGATAGGAATTTTTGAGTGGATTAGAAGCAGAATAGCAGAATATTAGATACTGCTTACCTTAACACCTTTGTCTACTGTTCTGTAGCATCTCCAATGACTTATCTCACCTTAGCTTTCACCTCTCGCTGATGAGACATTTACAACTGAGAGAAAGCCAATTACCTATTCTGATATCTCTTAATTGCTAGAAAGTTCTTTCTTTACATTGGGCTTTAAAAAAAAAATCTATAAGCTGTTTGCCTAAATTAAAACAAAACAAGAAGTTGTTATCCCTGTTTCCTCCAACAGTACAGATATTTTATGTCCCTTACAGGTGATCCTATTTCTTTGCCAAACTAAACAATCCCAACTCCTAATTCTTTCTAGAACAAAGCTAAAGACTGGAGATTGCTTCTAGTTCTGCAATTCTGTACTGTTCATGAAATTTCTACAGAACTGCCCCTGATTTTCTAAATCATCCTATTATGAGTTTGAAACTAACTTTGACCAAATCTCAGATGGGTCAAAATAGGCAGAAATTTGATCAAATCAATAAAAAATAACTGCAGCAGTTATCTAATTCATTTCAATAGCTACTTTTGTCAAAGTGGCATGGCAGTAGTAAATTGAAGTGCCCTACCTCCAGTATTTTTTCCAAAATCCTTTTTGGGTACAAGAAAAAGAGTACAATGGATATTGCTTTACAGCTCTCTTAATGTTTCTAAACACTTGCAATGTGCATCTCAAGTAAAGGGAAAATGGAATACAATGTAGTACATATAACAACAGTATATAAACAGTTTTTGATTCAGAAGGTCTGGGCTAGAGTATTAGAGTGCATTTCTTGCAAGTTCCCATATGGTGCTAACACTCAGCTCCAGGAACCACACTTCAGAGAACCAGAGCTCTAATGTGATCCTCCCACAGAGCTGATCCCTGGAGTTCAGAAAGCAGTAATCCAGAAAGCTCTTGCCATAAGGAAAACAAAGTTGTTCCTGATACTCGTGCCTTAGGCAGCATATTATTTGGATATACCAGGTACTTGAAGGAGCTGATGTCACAAACTAATGTGCATTTCACACAGAAAAAATGCATAATTGTGCACTGTCTTATAAACATGCCAGAATATTCTGTCAACAATTTATAGGTCAAGCAAAGTGAATTAAACACTATTCCTAATTTAGTTTTCATATATGTATCAATAGAGGATATCACACAAGATATTTATTTAGTAATTTATTTGATAATGTTAATTTACCATCCTGGATTTTCTGAACAAACTCATCTGCTCAGGGTAAGCAGTGCTCAGACCCCACTGGCAAGAGCAAAAGCTAGGATAAAGAATCTATAAACAACAGAAGAGAGCAAACACTAACTGATGTATACACAGAGATACCAAGGGTCTGCTGTGTCACGGAATTCACATTTTTGTCCAAGCCACTTTCAATGTGAAACCTTAACTACCTGCCTTATCAGAACCTATAAAATAGTTTTCTCCTTGAGCTACTTAATTTCTTCCCTATTGCAATAAATTTGATGTTGACACATCAACAGCCTCTTCCTTCACAACTAACACATCACAAATCAAAAACAAAGATTAGCAAAGTCTGACATTCTAAGTAATTGTTTTTCTTAATATCAGTTCAGTTCAGTCGTGCAGTCGTGTCCGACTCTTTGTGACCCCATGAATCGCAGTACGCCAGGCCTCCCTGTCCATCACCAACTCCCGGAGTTCACTCAGACTCACGTCCATCGAGTCTGTGATGCCATCCAGCCATCTCATCCTCGGTCGTCCCTTTCTCCTCCTGCCCCCAATCCCTCCCAGCATCAGGGTCTTTTCCAATGAGTCAACTCTTCGCATAAGGTGCCCAAAGTACTGGAGCTTCAGTTTTAGCATCATTCCTTCCAAAGAAATCCCAGGGTTGATCTCCTTCAGAATGGACTGGTTGGATCTCCTTGCAGTCCAAGGGATTCTCAAGATCTTCTCCAACACCACAGTTCAAAAGCATCAATTCTTCTGTGCTCAGCCTTCTTCACAGTCCAACTCTCACATCCATACATGACCACAGGAAAAACCATAGCCTTGACTAGACGGACCTTAGTCGGCAAAGTAATGTCTCTGCTTTTGAATATACTATCTAGGTTGGTCATAACTTTTCTTCCAAGGAGTAAGCGCCTTTTAATTTCATGGCTGCAGTCACCATCTGCAGTGATTTTGGAGCCCAAAAAAACAAAGTCTGACACTGTTTCTACTGTTTCTACTGAAAATCTCCAGGGGATTTTCCCGACCCAGGGATCGAACCTATGTCTCCTACAATGGCTGAGGGATTCTTTACCACTGAGCTACCATGGAAGCCCATGAATAAGAACATAACTGATTAATTGGTAGTCTGAAGATTAGGGTAAAAAAATCATTTTCATCCTCAGCTATAACAGATGATGCATGCTTAACTGGCTTCAGATTTTCTTAGAAAAGTTATTTTAATCTAGTGAATGAATGAATTTTCAGTTATGCTGCCTGGTAACATTTGTGTATGAGTATCAGTTCTAGTGTCTTGAAATCATCAAACATATTTATCAATCTAGAGTTTTACCAGTAGAGCCACCTTGATAGTTAACTTTGTCATTGTGTCCACTCATACAATTCTGTAGCTACACAAATATATCTGCAAATTATAAATGGCAAATAAACTGGTTAAGTGATACAGTGGCATATTACACAGCAGTGAGAATACAGTCAGTTCTGCTACAGTTCTTGTTTTGAACACAATTTATTCTAACAGCATTGATACATTAAAGAACAATTTGAGCACTACAAAAGTTTTCTATTTCCTTATATATGATTTCATTAGTGGAAAATGCCAGATGAACAGAGAAAACTGTACACAGCCTATTTAAATGAATAAATATTAGAAATTTCTCAATTCTAATTTCTATAGATACAAACAACCCATATAAGAAAGGCTCTTAGAGGTGGGTCTTCAATATTTTTGAAAAATATAAAAGAGCCTTGACATCCCTAAACTTGAGAATTTACTTTAAAAATTAAACTTGCTATGTGCATATATATATACATATACAGTTTTTTATATGTATGAACTATTTCATATTTATAAAAGCTTAAAAAAAATCATAGTATAGTGAAGACATAAAAAGAACCCTTCACCACACCAAGTTAGTGCTATACATGGCAAGAGCATGTTACTCTGATGTATCTACATACATATACATATGACTATACATACATATATGACTTACCGATACTCAGCCTGTGAAACACAATCATAAAGTTCCTGGGCAGTAAATTTGACATTTTTATTTACCTGAAAAGAATCAAGATATAGCTATTAAAAATGCATATTAAGTCAAATGAAAGGTGAGAGAACAATTAGAATGGCTCATATTCTGAAAGAGGAGAATGTCAAGTTTTTAGCTTTTGCATTAAAAAGGACTAAATATTAACAATTAGAAATTCAGTGAACATAACACTTAACACTGAACTATGTGTAAAAATAAACAACTTGGAGAAGGAAATGGCAACCCACTCCAGTATTTTTGCCTGGAGAATCCCATGGACAGAGGACCCTAGTGGGCTACAGTCCATGGGGTCACAAAGAGTCGGACACGACTGAGTGACTTCACTTTATTGTTACAACTTAATCTGTTAACAGAACCAAAAGAAGTGAGATGGTCCTGGGATCTGTGGGACTCCCAACAAAGCAGATGATCACTTTATATCAAATGGACAGGAAAAAAAAACATGTATAATACATGCAATACTAAATTCTACTATTACTGGCTCTTATCAGCAGATTTCATGCATCAATTAGCCTAGCCCTAATATACTTAATCAATATTTATTTTCTGGGAAAAGTATATAAATTGTTAACATTTAATACCTATACCTAAAGCTACAGTAGATTTGGGTCATACAGGTAGACTGTTGTAAGCAGAATCAGCCACATCTTGTTTATTTCATGAACATTAGAAATAATTCATGCTAAGGAAAAAGTTAAGTAGTCCACTCTAACAACATTTGAATTCTATGGTTGACCCTTCTGAAAGTTATTACTGAATAACTTTAAACACTAAGGCAATGAACTGTGTGGAAAAATCTATCTGTTTTGGGAAATGGATGATTTATAGACACTTTCTAAAGAAATGTGTTTTTCAGACTATCAATGTCTACAATTTAAATGAATATGTTTAAGTTTATAAATATCTATTATAATTCACAATTTATAATACTGTAAAAATAAAAGTCCTTCATCATACAAAAACTTTTTGTGGCACATGTGGAGAACACAGTGAAGGAATCCTGTATTTCCTGTATTTCTTGAGGCTTACCACTGATTTAGGCAATATTTTATTTATGTTGCAAGGAAGAATCTGGAAATTTGTAGAAGGAAATTCTTTTTATCAGATGACTCAAGGAGGGGCTTCCCAGATGGCACTAGTGGTTAAGAACCCGTCTGCCAATGCAGGAGACATAAGAGACAGGTGTTCAATCCTTCAGTCAGGAAGACCCCCTGGAGAAGGAAATGCCTACCCACTCCAGTACTCTTGCCTGGAAAATCCCATGGACAGAAGAGCCTGAGGGGGGCTATAGTCCATAGGGTCGCAAAGAGTCAGACATGACTGAAGTGACTTGGCCCTTAGCCCTGGATTACTCAAGAAATAACATAGTGTCTAACTTTCTAGAAATTCTGAATTAGTGAAGGGAAACTAAATGAAACTATCTTTCACTTTACTTTTAAAAATACTTATGTTATTATTAGCATATGCATTTTTGATGAGGAAAAATTTTTGTTCCTACGTTGACTTAATTAACACTACTTTAAAGATTTAACTGATGCACGGGGATAATCCAGAGAGAGGGTGTGGGGTTATTTTATTCTTCAGTGATTTTGCTTCAAGACATTTTATGCATTATAACCTTTAGTAGTGACATGAAATTCTTGCAAGATGATTTATTAGGAAGGCACACTTTTACCTTTAATATGTCAAAGAATCATATTTTTAGATAAAAAATCTTTTTAGGTTTTCTTCTAGGGGAACAACATAGGAAGTTATGCTGTCTGAATGATGGTTACTCAGTGGCATTATTTCACTAGGAAACTCTTCTTGTAAATGATTATTTAATGACTTAATGTGATCTAGTTCTTGTGCAAAGGAGAAAAAATTAGGTATTTCTTACCAAAAAAGGCAAAAAAAACCCTAATTCTCTATAACATAGAGATGAAAGTATAAATAAATCAATTTCAAATTATATGAGACTATATTAAAATATAAAAAAAAGGCTAAGAGCACAGGATATAAAATTTAGGGACCAGGGTGCTCAGAGTAAAGAGTTTTGAACGGGGTGTTGAAAACTAGTAGTTGAAAATATGTAGCTGACTCTGACTGGAAAGTCTAGAGGATAGAAGTAAAATCAATAGTTATCGGCGCAAAGGTGGTTAGAAACTTATCTGCTCAGTTGTTACTGAGGTCCTCAGTGAAGAACAGGGACAATGTTTGGGTGTTTTAGGTACAAACAGGAGAGTTTATGTTAAAACCTTGTAGAATATCAATTTTTAAAATTTTGGATGAAAAAACAGGGACAAAGAGGACTAAGATGTGATAAAACAGATGAGAGAATATTTAGTAGAAAACTGTCAAAGGCCACTGAATGTTGGAAGGGTGGAAAGCATATTCTGATGTAAGATGTGCTCAGCTGTATCAATGGATGTGGGAAATTAAAGTCTGAAAAAATACTAGTGAGTGTAGCAACCAAAAGTTTAGTATAACCTTACTCATAAACATTTTCAGTAAATAACAAATAGACTTCTGTGAAATATCTAGTCTTTCAAGTCTTAAGTTGTAAAGATTACTTCTTTTTATGTTCCTACAGTCTCACTATAACAGTAACTATTGTCCACAGTCACTGCTTCTTCATTGTGGACACTTTTGCAAGCACTGTATATCTTCATGCTCTGGAGGCCACTGACCTCCACATACACATGCATACATGATGTGGATTAAGCAGAAATACCATATAAAATAAAAATCTATCCCTGTACTGGTTTACATTATTATCTTCTTCATTACAAAGAATATCTACTATTCACATCTGCTCACCATATACTCTCCCCTGTTCTCCTATAACAGCAGCTTGGTTTTTGTTTTTGTTTTTTTTTTTTCCAAATTTCATATTATTATTCCTTTACATAAGTATACATTAGATTTGATTATTTATCTTTTACATATTCTTATATATTAATATTAAAATAAAATTGACCTAAGCTTATTTTATTGCTATATTTGAACTGAATTCCTAACAGGACATATTTCTAGAACAGTAATGACTAATCTGGTTTACATTATTATCTTCTTCATTACAAAGAATATCTACTATTCACATCTGCTCACCATATACTCTCCCCTGTTCTCCTATAACAGCAGCTTGGTTTTTGTTTTTGTTTTTTTTTTTTCCAAATTTCATATTATTATTCCTTTACATAAGTATACATTAGATTTGATTATTTATCTTTTACATATTCTTATATATTAATATTAAAATAAAATTGACCTAAGCTTATTTTATTGCTATATTTGAACTGAATTCCTAACAGGACATATTTCTAGAACAGTAATGACTAAAGTGTATGTGTATCTTAGTTGACAGTTTATAAGGGTTCTACAACTCATATTTCCACAAGTAATTATAATAAATTCAATTTCCCCACCTCACCAGCCTGCTTATTTGCATTACATTTAAATTTTTACTAGTGGGATACATGCTCTATTTTTGTTTTAACTGAGCATTTATTTGATTCATACTGTGGTTTATTCTTACTGAAAATTTTGTTTTCTTCTTTTGTGAGGTGCCTATTTCTATTTGGCATTGATTTATAAGACTTACTTAGGTGTTATTATTTATTTAGTAAGTGAACAGACAGTAACAAATTTTTCTGAATTAACACTTATTTTAAATAAAGGATTTGTCCTTGGTGACTTCAGAAACTACCATAATCAGGTAACTACTTGCACTACTGTCCTCTACGAAAATCAGGATACAGGCAAGCACACACAGCAAAACCTGCTCAGTTGTTACTGAGGTCCTCAGTGATAATTACAATTTGTCTTGAATATGAAATGAACTTTTCACATATTCTCAGTGCTATCTTCATTGATGCTTGTGAGTAAGAGTGTACATACATTTATTCATACTGTAATAATGGATATATGCTTAATTTTAATTACTAATTCTACTTGTGTATTTGGCATTATTTCCTATAGCACATTATGCTGTGAAATATATTCACACTGAGTTAATTCTTCCCATTCACATTAATGAAAAGAACAGGAACACATAATTTCTTATAAGAACAGTAAGAGCTAAGTGCAGAAAAAACTTGCTTTCACATACATAGCTCTCTTAAGTAATTTTTCTACTAGTAAGTCAAATATTCAATCCACTATATCAAAGAAACAGAATTCAATCTTTTATTTGATATAATTATTTCCCTTTCATGAACTTTTTGCCCCTGGCATATTTCTTGCTAGGAATATAAAATATTTTAATACACTTATCAAAGAATTTAAAATGCTACAGATGTACCAGTGTTCACAGTAATTATGAAATATCAAGCAATGTATGAAATATCAAAATTAAATCACATAATCCTTAGATTCATAAAATCTAGCAGGGACATTATGGTCTTTCAGTAATTACTTATTTCTAACTAAAAATAATAAAGATTCAAGTCTTAGAGAAAGAAATATTTATTTTCAGAAAGATTTTTTTTTAACCTCTCTCCCAGTATCACTTCAATGGAATAGATAAATTTAATACACAATTCACCATATGTTAAACTCTCCTTACATTAATTGTCATTGCCTTACTGATGGCAAAGCTAGTTAAATATACAACTAAATACAGATATCTCCTTTTTAAAATGAGGAGGAAATCACTAGAAAATGTTATAGGTCGAATTAGAATAAAAAAAATTTAAAGTTGTATTTCTTCTGTACATATCGGTGGCATTGTAACTAACATAAGACTGACTCGTTTCATTCTTTTACAAGTGGTTGACCAGTTTTCCCAGCACCACTTGTTAAAGAGATTGTCTTTTCTCCATGGTATATTCTTGCCTCCTTTGTCAAAGATATCCAGTCCAGGTTTGATGCAGGATGCAGGATGCTTGGGACTGATGCACGGGGATAATCCAGAGAGAGGGTGTGGGGCAGGAGGGCGGAGGTGGGGGTCGGGATTGGGAGTTCATGTACACTCGTGGCTGATTGATGTCGATGTGTAGCAAAATGAATACAGTATTGTAAAGCAAAACAAACTAAAAAAATAAAAATTAATTAAAAAAATAAAAATAAAAATAAAACACCAAAAAAAAAAATTTAAATCATGAAAATCTCCTGTAGAGTTTAGGGTATTGCTTATTTGCAAAAGTTCCATGAGCTTCTTTCAGTATTTTCATAACAAATTCAACATATCTGTATAGAAAATGTCCCATAGGTGTGTGGATTTATCTCTGGGCTTTCTATTTTGTTCCACTGATCTATATTTCTGTCTTTGTGCCAGTACCATACTGTCTTGATGATTGTGGCTTTGTAGCAGAGCCTGAAGTCAGGCAGGTTGATTCCTCCAGTTCCATTCTTCTTTCTCAAGATTGCTTTGGCTATTTGAGGTTTTTTGTATTTCCATACAAATTGTAAAATTATTTGTTCTAGCTCTGTGAAAAATACCGCTGGTAGCTTGATAGGGATTGCATTGAATCTGTAGATTGCTTTGGGTAGTGTACTCATTTTCACTATATTGATTCTTCCGATCCATGAACATGGTATATTTCTCCATCTATTAGTGTCCTCTTTGATTTCTTTCATCAGTGTTTTATAGTTTTCTATATATAGGTCTTTAGTTTTCTTTAGGTAGATATATTCCTAAGTGTTTTATTCTTTTCATTGCAATGGTGAATGGAATTGTTTCCTTAATTTCTTTTTCTACTTTCTCATTATTAGTGTATAAGAGTGCAAGGTATTTCTGTGTGTTGATTTTATATCCTGCAACTTTACTATATTCATTGATTAGCTCTAGTAATTTTCTGGTGGAGATGTCAATGTATGGCAAAACCAATACAGTATTGTAAAGTAAAAAAATAAGTTAAAAAAATAACAAAAATAAATATACATGTTTCAGGAAAAAAAAAAGAAAATGTTCCATTCACTAAAAGTTAAAAACACATAGTTTTTAAACATAAATTTGAAATATATATAATCCTCAATTTTTGCTGAAAATGTTATTTAATTATACATAATATTTACTATTATATTTAATGATTTAAGAAAGTGGTATATGATTTATCATGATTAATTTTTAGGTACTTTATAATTTTTATTAAAATAATCTTCTAAAAATGTTTTAAGATATACATTTAGAGTTAACTTATCAACCAGTTTGATTCCTATTTTTCTACATGTTCTGCCCTGATGATCTCAAGGGCCTTTGATATTTTCACTATTGCCCCAACATGCTGGGACTTATAAATGTTTCCAGACTTAGGCCAGCAAATGTCGACAGTCAACACTGCAGATCTTTGATCATAAAATAAAAGGAATAATCTATTCTCTATTAACTATTGAGAAAAATCAGCTATAGAACTGATTTTGAACTTGACATAATATAAATACAAAAAAGTTCTTGAAGCCAGTAGCAGATTTTTAGGAAAAAAACCAAAAACCAAAACACAACTATCTGATTTATCTGTAGTTTTGAAAACAATCACCCACATCTATTTAGACCCTTCTCCCAGAACATGGCTGGGGTGATGTGGCTCCAGGTTATAGCAGATGACTTCTAAAGTCGGCAGTGAACCTACTAACAAAGGAAAACTAAAACACAGATTCATAACATACTCAGAGGTTCTAGCCGGAAATATATCATTTCACTATCTTCATTAGTTTTGATACAAGATATTTTAAATTAGTCATATTGGGATGTTTTAAATTACACTATTAAGTATCATTTCTGTGCTTAAGTGTACAATTTTAATTCCCAGAAAACAAATAACTAAAAGATACCCCTGTCAGTAAACATTAAGAGTTATGATTGTAAAATGGAATTGGTATTATTAATTTTTAGTTGTACTATTAACAGTGAGTGCCAAATATGAGAAATGTCCATATTATTCTTAATTCTTAAAAAATCAAGATCAGGAAGCAAAAGTTTAAGTATAGTGACAGCCAAACATCTTAAAAATTTTAGATCATCCCTATCACTGTTTATGAGACAAATACATCCAATGTAATAATTGATATTGGGGACAAAGTTCTGCTAATAAAAATAACTTTAAAAATCTGGGACTCAGATCCACACATTCTTATAAATAACAAATTGGGTATTTTCTCCCAATGCTTTCAGCAACAGAAAGTACTAAACCCCCCAAAGACCTATATATCAGATTTTTCCAGGATGTGATTTTAAAATTGTCCCATTGTTTTTCCAAATAAATTTTTACTGGATTGAAATTCAGAAAGTATGATGAAATAATTATTTCATCAAATCATCTCAAAAGAGGAAATTATCTTAATAATCACATAATGTGGTTATACAGCATTAAGAACTGTGGTGTTGGAGAAGACTCTTGAGAGTCCCTTGGACTGCAAGGAGATCCAACCAGTCAATTCTAAAGGAAATCAGTCCTGAATATTCATTGGAAACTGAATATTTGCTGGAATATATTCATTGGAAACTGAATATATGCTGGAAACTGAAACTCCAATACTTTGGCCATCTGATGTGAAGAACTGACTCCTTGGAAAAGAGCATGATACTGGAAAAGACTGAAGGCAGGAGGAGAAGGGGACAACAGAAGATGAGATGGTTGGATGGCATCACCGACTCAATGGCCATGAGTTTGAATAAGCTCTGGGAGTTGATGGATAGCAAAGCCTAGTGTGCTGCAGTCCATGGGGCCACAGAGATGGACACAACTGAGCAATTGAACTGAACATATTAAGGCTAACTTTTAAAAGGTACATATAAACACCATTCATTCCTTAAATAAGAGAAGTACCATTTATTGAACACTTACTTTGTGCCTGGTACTGTTTGGAGCATTTTACATATATTAAGTTACTTAGTCTTATTTAAAGAATAGCTGTAGTTTATCTACTTATGTTATTCCCATTTTAAGATGAGGCAACCAAGACAAGGACAATCAATATCTCTTCTAAGATTATACACTTAACTGGCGGCAGAACCAACATTTGAACATGACTAGTTTGACTTCAGAGTCTGTGTTCTTCAACACTAGGTTCTTAATATAAGATGTGGCATAAAAAAGTTATAGAGGACTTCCTTGGTGGTCCAGTGGTTAAGAATCCACCTGCCAATGCAGGGTACATGGGTTTGATCCCTGCTCCTGGGAGATTCCACATGCTTTGGAGCAACTAAGCCCATGAGCCTCAACTACTGAGCCTGTGCTCTACAGCCCATGCTCTGTAACAGGAGAAGCCACCACAATGAGAAGCCTGGGCACCACAACTAGAGAAAGCCCTTCCACATCAACGAAGATCCAGCAGAACCAAACTAAAAAAATTTTTAATTAAAAAAAAAAAGTTGAAGAGCTAATCAGGAATAAAAGCAAAGGAATACATAAAAAGATGTTCAACGTCACAAGAAAAGTGATACCTGAATATGTCATATTTCTATATTTAGAGTGTTTTTAAAAATTAAACACACACACCCTCAAAAAGAATATATGGGCACATGGGCTAAGAACTGTAGGCAAACAAAACTGAAGATCAACAGAATACTTTCCTTGGATCAACAAGGATAAGAAAAGCATGCAGATTAATTTACAAAATACACTGGAGCCTCATTAGAGCTTTAATTCCAGGGTCTATGCTGCTGCTATGGAGAAAACTAAATTATAGCTTTCCTTTTCAGTAATCAGTGGTGCTCAACCGGAGGTGGTTCTTCCTCCCTGGAGGCCATCTGGGTATAAGTTGGGTGCGGTGGGAGGGTATTTTTGGTTGCCACAATGACTGAGAGAGTACTGGCATTTAGTATCTGAGAATCAGAGATGTTGAAAAATCCTGCAACATTCCACACAATGAAGAAATGACCTATCCAGCATACCAACAACATCCTTGATGGGAAACAATTCCATGTTGTATTAGTATATGCCATGGGCGGAGTTCCTCACGCTAGGGGCCAGCGTGAGGAACTCCGCCCATGGCAGTATAGGTCTCTACTACATGTGCTTACTTAAGAGAATGAAAGACAAAAAAATGAATGTTGCTGGCAAACTTTGGTGGCATTTAAGAATTTAAAGTAAACAGCAATTAAATAGCGTTCCATTTTAGAACACCTCTGTTTATATTAAAACTTGATTATAATGGAAATATAATAAACATTTTAAAATATTTTTCCTACCTCATACTTGATTAGGAAGTTATAGAGGGTCTCAATATCCTGATAATTACTGTTGGGGGCCAAAATCCTAAAAAATAAAATATAAACAAAGGAGGGGGAATGAATTGATTTAAGAAAAAAACAAAACTATAGCTTGAACTTCTTTCCCAAAACATATTCATACTGAAAGATACTTTATTCTCAGTATGTATAATAAGCTTATTAAAATGTTTACAACCTTTTTGGGGTTTTATTTATCAACTAAAGTTATAAACCATGTGCTTACTTCAACAAATATCAATTGATATGAAATATCAATTTATTAAAATATTTTTATTTACTTATATTAATATGTCATCAATTAATCAACAACTTAGCATTCTTATGTGAAATTATAGTTCACATTTTGAGTTACAATGATACAGATTTTTCAAAAGTTAGATGGAAATGGGAAGTATATTTACAGTCCTTATCTTTTAAGCAACAGATAAAGATTTCCCACAAAAATGTGCAACCAATGCAAATAGACAAGTGATATAAACTATCATACACATTTAAAAATACTAATAAAGATTATGTGACTAAATTCAAATAATACTGTTTGAAGTAACTGCCTAGCAATCTATGAAAAAGCATCAGTAATCAGGCTCTGTCAGTCATTGGAAATAACACTCATCCTTCTAGCAGTAAAGTATTAATTCTCATTTTTTTATACTAAGTACTTTTTAATTCTTTCAAGATGAAGAATCTTTTGTTTATTTTAAAAAAGAAAAGGAAAGCAGTCCTCATATTATGGTAAAATGGTTAAGAGCAATGTCTACCTGGGGATCTGTGTTTTTGAGGGAGTTTGTGTGACTTATTTTCTTTATCTGTTAAACAAGGAAAGTAGTAGTCTTTACTTCATAGGATCATAGTGAGAATTAAACAAGTTACTATAAGTAAAGTCTTGATGACAGTGTCTGATAAAACAGCAAGCACTACATATTGGTACATATAAAACAGTAACAATGACAACTATTATCATCTAATGTCTAATAGTTTCAAGCCACAGAATAAGTGCATGATGATTTAACTAGTGAGAAATTGAGCCATCACAATTAATTCTTAAATTCCAATGTCTCTAGGTCCTCACATCCTCACCAATGCTTGATGTTGTCAAATATTAGTTAACTGATCTCAACAGCATCTTAATTAGACCTTTAAAAAAGTTGGCCCTTATTAGACTTGCAAGATAGGTTTCATAAAATAATTTTTCAGGATATAATCAAATTTTTTAATGGATCATACTCCTTTGGAGAAGACACATACAGAACATCGTTAAGAACATACAAAAATCTTCCTAAAAATAGGTTTCATGGAAAAAGTTACTCTCCCAATAAGTAATTTTAAAATATAAATAATATCAAACCCCAAAGAAAGAAAAAGGAGACAATAAATACATTGGAAAGTGTCGATAAGTACTTTGTTTTTCAAAATGAGAACAAAGCTATATAGATAAGTTAAACCAATGTTTTATAAAAGCAATGGAAAAAATAATGTATTCCAATTTTGTAACCTAGTATAAACAAACGATCAGCAATGTGGAATAATTTACACCCATTCTTTTTTATAACTTTGGAATTAATCCAAACTGTCCATAAAAGAGTTAAAAAAATAAATGAAACAAGATGTTTTATAAAAGAATCTTATAAATTTCAAGCTTATATTAGAAAAGAAAGTATGCTCTTTGCCAGAGAATAAAGTAAACATTTCTCTGTCCTGAAATACTTCACAAAAAAATTAGTTTTAGGTAAATCAGTTATTTATCTATAGCAACAAAGCATAGCCACAGTATGAAATAAAGAAAATAATTACATCATCCTAGTTTTCCATTAGCAAAAAATTGAAAAAACTGTCAATTCCTGGCATGGTTTTATTTTTTAACAGTTTTACTGAGGTACAGTTTACATACCATAAAATTCACTCACTTTAACAATTCAATGATTTTATAAATAAATTTGCTGAAATGTACAATGATCTACACTGTATAAACTTAAATACTCGACAATTTGACAAAATATCACAGAATTACCTTCTAAGGAGGAAAGCGTTACTGAGATGTCAGCATCATTCACAGATATATTACTGATATAATCAGAATAAAATTATACTGCTATTTTTAAAAACAAGGATATACGTTGTAGGATTTATTATGAAACCTACTATTCTTAAATGCAAATCTTAAAAAATGTTCTGAGGTAAACTGAGCCCCAAATTGAGTAGATAATCTTTATTAAAATATACTCAATTAGGGCTTTTAGACTTTAATAAGGCCAATGAACTCTGAATTTATGAGAATGGAATTTGGCCTGGTATAAACGAAAATTGCCATCTTTTACTAACTGGAAGTACAGTTTGTTGAAAATACACAAAAAAATGAAATGGAGAAAAATGGTTTATGGACTTTCATGCCTTAAGTAATTCCCCACACAAAAATTCTTGAGAGGTCAGCCTTCTCTATAGCTTTCTTATTTGTTTTTAAAAAATACCAGCATGAAGACAAAAGAGTCTTAGAATGAAAGTCCTAAAATTACCCTTCAATGGCAACTTTTAAAAAGAATAATAGAAAAAACTAGTCCTTAGAGAAAGTGGCCATTATTTTTTAATAAATATATCTACATGTTTTCTAAGAGAAATTCCTAACAATCAATAAATACATATCAAATGTATACTATACTCTCAAATGTATATGATACTAAGAGCTATGTAATATAAAAAAATTAGAAGACATGGCTGCCTATCCTCAAGTTGTTATAATCACAAAATTTTACTTTAGAATTTTGGAATCAGAATTGGGGAACAGATTGAAGCAGGATTCAATCTGCAGCTAGAAGATTATTTACAAACCAAGTTATCATGTTACCTACTTTTCTGTACCCCAGCTCCTCATCTGTGAAATGAGGAGAAAGTAGCATTTACTGAATAAGGTTATTATGTGAAGCAAATAAAACAATGTGTCTAAAATTAAGATGTTTAGCAGAATTCCTGGCACATGTAAATAAATATTACCTGCTATGAAAACCAGTTTTCAGATGTAGAAACCAACGTTTAGGGTTGTAAAACACTTGCCCAAGACTACAGAGTGGTGGTAGGTACCTAAATCTCTGTTAGTTTGATTCTGGACCCCATGTTTTTATCCACTAATAAAAAAGGATAACACTTACAACTTCTTGCATTAAGTGATTTTATGAAATCAAATGAAATAGTCGTTTATTATTTTTTAATATAAATTTATTTTAATTGGAGGTTAATTAATTTACAATATTGTATTAGTTTTGCCATACATCAACATGAATCCGCCACAGGTATACATGTGTTCCTCATCTGAATCCCCCTCCCTCCTCCCTCCCTGTACCATCCCTCTGGGTCGTCCCAGTGCACCAGCCCCAAGCATCCAGTATCATGCATCGAACCTGGACTGGTGATTCATTTCATATATGATATTATACATGTTTCAATGCCATTCTCCCAAATCATCCCACCCTCTCCCTCTCCCACAGAGTCCAAAAGACTCTGTATGAAATAGTCACCTGGTTAATTTGCCTTTTAACAAATGCTTCTGGCAAACTATTTTGTGTACGTTCCAACGCTAAATCTTTGTAGTTGTTAGATCTTTCTCAAAGCCACAAAGGAAGTCAGTAGCAGAACCAACATTCACTAGAAGTTCTAACTCTTAACCACATAAGCACTTTGAGTTCTCTATCGATGAGCAATTAACATTAAGTAAGCAGCATGTTAATCTGAATTAAACAAACTTCATTTCCATCTCATCCAATATTATATAAATATCTACCCATCTCATTTAAGAAAAAAAAGAGTATGCCACTCAAAAATTTTTTAAAGTTAATAAAATAATCTAAAATTAAAAATCAAATATGTATTAAAATGGACTAATTTTTAAATAAGGATTTAAAAAATTCAAATAAAACTTTCCTCCTAGATAGGAAAAGTAAAGCATCAGACTCAGGAATAAGGAAATAAGTCTAGAATATTCAAGTTTAATATCTAACTCTAGAAATTCAAAAGAAGACACAGCATATTCATGGATATTTATAAATCATAACTTACATCCCACAAAACTGAATAAATTATGTTCCCTGCTGGCAAGGCAGTTTAATATAATATTCTAAATAGTTTTTTCATGTTTGAAGAACATTAAAAATAAGCTTAAAAAGTAATTATATGACTTATTTTACTCAGCTCACTGTTCATCCATGCTACTCAGGGTTTATCCATGTCGTAGCATCTGTCAGAATTCCTTTCCTTTTTAAGGCTAAATAATATTCTATTGTATGTACATACCTCATTTTGCTTATCTATTTATCTGTTGATGGACAAGAATTACTTTCACTTTTTACTTACTGTGGCTCATGCTGCTATGAACATAGGTATTTAAATATCTCTTTGAGACTGTAATTGCAGAACCAGCCTAAACTGGCCCTATCTTGTTTCTAACAAGATACTGAGCTGTTTTTCAGAGACAAACAGAACAAAACCACAAGTCATGCAGCCAAAGCATGCTCAGAAGAGAAAAATTTGACCTCAAGTAACACCCAGAACCAAAGTTTCCCCCCTCCCTGGAACGAAAGGGCCAGATGTGACCAGAACCCTGAGAAGTGCAGGGTCCATGGTGCAGGAAGATCTGTTTCTGAAGCTGCTGAACCTAACCTCACCACAAATGGACAGGCTCCAAAGCCCTGCCTTGGATACCTGCCCCTCCAGGGCTTCTGCAAACCAACCCTCTTCTTCTAACTCATGAACATTCAACCAAACCCCAGAATGAAGAGACACAATTGAGAGCCACGCCTCCTTGTTTCCTCGCCAGTTAAACCTCACAATAAAGCCCTTTCTCTTCTCAAAAGCTGGTGCCATAGTATTGGCTTATATGCCAATCTGACAGCAAGCCCTTTGCTTGATAACAAGACATCATTTTCAATTCTTTTGTGTATATACCTAGGTAGGTAGGTGAAGTCGCTCAGTCGTGTCCGACCCTTTGCGACCCCGTGGACTGTAGCCTACCAGGCTCCTCCATCCATGGGATTCTCCAGGCAAGAATACTGGAGTGGATTGCCATTTCCTTCTCCAGGGGATCTTCCCGACCCAGGGATCGAACCCGGGTCTCCTACATTGGAGGCAGACGCTTTAACCTCTGAGCCACCAGGGAAGCCCTGGTGTATATACCTAGAGCAATCAAAATTATAGACAGGCATCAGGTGCTGCCAAGGGCTGGGAGGAAGAAGAAATGAGAAGTTACTATATTTGATGGAAACAGAATTTCAGTTATACAAGATGAAAAGAGTTATGGTTATGGATGTGGTGATGGTTACACAACAATATGAATGTATTTAATACTCCATTAGCACATTTGCACATGTGCACTCAGTTGTGTCTAACTCTTCCCGACCCCATGGACTGTAGCCCGCCAGGCTTCTCTGTCCATGGGATTTCCCAAGAAAGGATACTGACTGGAGTGGGTTGCCATTTCCATTTCCAGGGGATCTTCCCCACCCAGGTATTGAACGCTCACTTCCTGCACTGCAGGCAGACTGGTTACCACTGAGCCACCAGGGAAGCCCTAATACATTTTTAAGAACACTTAAAAATGGTAATGCTATGTGTATTTTACCACAATAAAAAAGTTAATTAAAACAAAGTAAAAATGTTTGTTTAAAGCATTATTTTAAAAACTCATTGTACATTCTCCAAAGCTAATAACCAACTTAAGGCTAATTTTTTACTGTGAATCAACATTATTATTGAGGACCCTACTGAGCATCTAACCAGTGCCAGAAAGGGAATAAATGCTATCTCCTTTAATTTCTGCAATTTAACAAAGCAACTATTATTAAATCCATTTTCTAGATTAGGAAACAAATATAAAAAAGGTTAATTAACCTGTCTAGGTGACAGTTAATAAATGATGGAACGAGGATTCAACTTCAGATCATTTTGACCCTTGAGCTCTGTTCTTTTTCTTCAAAATAGTTGCCTTTATCTGTCTGACTTATTTCACTTAGTATGATAATCTCTAGCTCCAGCCATGTTCCTCTTATTTTGATACAGAGACATGCAAACTGAATTTTGCTGCTGATGAATTTAAGCAGTATCACTGATAAACTGAGTGAAAATTTATCAAATCAACAACGAGGACATACTCACCAGGGGAAAAAAGTCTTCAATCTTAAAAGAGTATGTTTTTTGGAGTCCTTTACTATAAGCAAAATTAAAATCATGTTTTCTATAGTTAATTTGGTGAAATCAGCTATGTAAGTGGGAGATATACATCAGTCTCAGATTTTAAAAGAACACCATATGTAGTTAAAAATGGTAAAAAATAAATAAAGTTAAACAACTTAAACAAATTTAAACAAAATAAATTATATTCTGTTTTTCCTTTAGAGTCATTTGCAAGACAAGGAAAGAGGCCTCTGAGGACACTAACCCAGCCAGCATTGCTTGATTCAGCCTCCAAAACTATAAGGAAGCAAATTTCAGTTGTTTATGCTACCCAAGTTTGTACTATTTCCTTATGGCAGCCCTAGCAAATGAATACAGCTGACATCCTAAATACTGTTGGCTCAGCTTTGAGGAGCCACGAATCTCAAGATTAGAAGCAAGATGGACCACTTCCCAGAATGTGAGACTGATGTGGAATTCACTGAGTAGTTTCTTGCAAAATAACTACTTTATTTGCTTTGCTTCATGGCATTGTATTTCCTGCTAAAAAGTAATCTTACTACTTGAGATGGTGCTGCTGGAGGCCAGTTCTAGGCTTAGCACTAACAACATATTTCAAGGGGCCAGAAGTATGACAAACTAGCTCATTCCTCTTCTACTTAGTGCTGAGAACCCTATCAGGCTTAACTAAGTCTTCACAACTAAGTCTTTGAAGAGTATGATGCCCACTATAAGACCAGATGCTGCAGTTAAATCTGTATAACATCATGCTGCTGCTAAGTCGCTTCAGTCATGTCCAACTCTGTGCAACCCCATAGACGGCAGCCAACCAGGCTCCTCTGTCCCTGGGATTCTCCAGGCAAGAATACTAGAGTAGGTTGCCATTTCCTTCTCCAATGCATGCATGCATGCTAAGTCGCTTCAGTCATGTCTGACTCTGTGTGACCCCATGGACAGCAGCCCACCAGGCTCCTCTGTCCACAGGATTCTCTAGGCAAGAGTACTGGAGTGGGTTACCATTTCCTTCTCCAAATAACAATCACAGTTACTCCTAATATCTTATGAATGTTATTTCCTAGCTGATCAATCCCACCTCATCACCAGGTACTTACTATCTTTCCACTGTAACATGGCAAATAAGATCTCTCTAGATGAAAAGGAAGGAGCAGAGCCCAGACAAGGGCCAAGAGTGAAAGAAAGATGAGACTGAGGTTCCACCATTTACTGCTAGAAGATTTCAATATGTGCACTCGGGGCTGTGACACAATTTTACTACTGCCTTATTATAAGCACATCTCCCTATAATGAAGAGATTATTTATAATGGATCAAAAATATGAGAGAAATGTTCTATTTAGAATAATTCTGAGGAAAAAAATTTGAAGAGTAAAAAAACTTGTAATACATACATTTAACTAATCAAGATTGAAAGAGCTTTTAAAATGCATTAGACTTTTTATGAAAAGAAGGCAAACCAAATCACAAGATAACACCTCATACCCATTAGGATGACTACTAAAAAACAAACAAAAAACAAAAAAAAAACCAGAAAATAACAGGAATTGATGAGGATGTGGAGAAAATGGAACCCTAGTGCACCACTGGTGAGAATGTAAAATGGTGTAACTGCTCTGGAAAACAGTATGTGGTTCCTCAACAAAATTAAAAATAGAATTAACACATAATCCAGCAATTCAACTTCTGGATATACCTCCAAAAGAATCAAAAGCAGGGACTCACAGAGATATCTGTATGTCCACGTTCACAGCAGTAATACTCATAAGGGCAAAGAGTGGAAGCAACCTAAGTGCTCATCAAACACGTGCATTACCATATGTAAAACAGATGGCCAGTGTCAAGTCTGATGCAAGAAGCAGGGCATCCAAAGTCAGTGCTCTGGGACAACCCAGAGGGATGGGGTGGGGAGGGAGGAGGGAGGGTGATCCAGGATGAAGGGACACATGTATACCTGTGGCTGATTCATGCTGATGTATGGCAAAACCATCACAATATTATATAATAATTAACCTCCAATTAAAATAAATAAATTTAAAAAATATCAATGGATAAACAAAATGCGTTATATACACTTTCCTGGTGCTCAGACAGTAAAGAATCTGCCTGCAACACAGGAGACCCGGGTTCTATCCCTGGGTGTCGGGAGGATCCCCTGGAGGAGGGAATGGCTATCCACTCCAGTATTCTTGCCTGGAGAATTCCATGATAGAGGAGCCTCGTGGGCTACAGTCCATGGGGTTGCAAAGAGTCGGACACGACTGAGCGACTAACACTTACTGAGCTCTAAAAAGGAAATTCTGACACAGGTGACCAACATGGATGAACTTTGAAAACATTGTATTAAGTGAAATAAGCCTGTCACAAAAGGACAAAAACTGTATGATTTTACTTTTAAGAAGGGAAACTTCAGCAAAAAGGCCTTTCTGAGAAACCAGAAGATTTAAGAATCACTGTAGTGAAAGGGTTAAGAATAACTTCATGTTATTATTATTACAAAATTACTTTTTTTGCTGTAACTCTGAGTTTATTTATTATGAATGGCTTTATCTTTTCACATATTATCTAAGAAACATTTATACTGACATTATCTAACTTTTATACTCACTTGACCCATTGTTTTCTCAAGGAAATTTCAAACACAATCTCTTCCCTGGGCTTTGGGATCTCCTACAGTTACATGATGTCCTTCTGCTGTTTCTAGTCTTCATCTCAAAGTCCCCTTGGTCAACTGATAATTAAAATCTGCCCCTACACTTTTATGAAATTAACACCAATAAATTCACCAATGACTCTACGTTGCTCAATCTAATGGACAGGGGTTTTTTTAGCCTCTTGGTAAAACATGACATATTAAAAGATTCCTCTTTTGAAACTCGTTTCTTCTTTTTCTTTTAACTTGGCTGCACCAAATGGCTCCAAGAATATAAGTTCCGCTACCAGGGATCAAACCTGGGTTGTGGCAGTGCAAGTGCTGAGTCCTAACCACTGAACCACCAGGGAATTCCCAGATATCTGTGCTGCCGAGTCTCTTAAACTTTTCAGTCTTTCTGGTAATTCACCTTCAGTCTGCTTTTACAGATCTGCATATTAACCTGGGTTAATCCATGCTGGCTACACAGGCACTAGCCAAATTAAAAAAGCATAAGCACTCTAACACTGTTTAAAGAAAAATGTCTTAGATCTTCTCATCCTGTTTCTTCCTTTGTCCTTTGTTTTCTACTAATTTCCAGTGTGTCCCAGGCTTCTTTCTTGTGGGTGTTCACCTTAAAATTTCTAGTGTCACATTTGCCCCTTGGGCTTAAAGATAGTTTCATATATCTCTATTACCCCTCTGGTACTACCTAAGGTACCATGTGTATTCATCCTCTAAAATAAAGTCATTGTTTTCCTTTCTCCTCTCAACCTTAGAAATACTGTTTCCAATCCAACTATGCTTTGTAAATTCTAAGGCATTTCTAAGTTACACAATCAATCCATTACAAAGTAAAAAACTTAAGCAAATCATTTATTTTTAAATGCTTCAAAACAACCAATTTACCTATTTTTTTCCCTATGAATGACCCAACACGTTGGGTCTGTGTGTGTGTGTGTGTGTGTGTGTGTGTGTGTGTGTGTGTGTGTTAGTCGCTCAGTCATGTCCAACTCTTTGGGATCCCATGGCCTGTAGCCCACCAGGCTCCTCTGTCCATGGAATTCTCCAGGCAAGAATACTGGAGTGGGGAGCCATTTCCTTCTCTAGGGATCTTCCTGACCCAAGGATCGAACCCAGGTCTCCTTGATCTCCTGCATCGCAGGCAGACTCTTCACTGTCTGGCACCAGGGAAGCCCCAATGTATTGGTACATGGATGCTAAGTCCATCTTGACCTAGTCCGGTCCATAAGACAGAAATTTTTATTCAAGTTTAAAGACAGGTCTTCACTCTTCCAAATTACGTGATGTTGACTGTCGGCAGTATCACCTCAGACACAGTTTTCTTTCCTGCTTTTATTACCCCAGTTGTTTCATTTGTTAAAAACTGTCTCTTGGGACAAGACCATCTACCAACAGAAATCTTTTGGGGATACTCATTTCAACCAAGCAGACTCATTCTCCTCTCAGAAAAATAAAAGGTAGAAAAAGGCAAATTTAGAAAAACAGAGGAAGAAAGTGAATTGACTTCTAAGGCCAAGATATTTTGTACTTTTGTCAGTCATTTAATATTCTTTTTTAGGCTACCCTGTGAGGCATATACAATCTTGGTTCCCTCACCAGGGATCGAACTGGGGCCCCGTGCTTTGGGAGAACTGAGGTTTTCTTAACCACTGGACCGTCAGGGAAGTCCCAACATTCTTTTCAATTAAATTTAGAAATTTTCTAAAGTTCTATGAAACCAACTAAGAAAATATCTCTTGAATATAACTGACTTTAAGTTTTTCAGTCAGAAAGTTTAGGGTATTTAGAAGTGAGTTCTCTAGACCAAGACCAATTTCAATAGGTCATTCTGCTAAGTATAAACCATATGACATTAGGCATATGACATTATCCCTGTGGCAATGACATTATCCCTGTGATCCTACTTTCCAATGAGTAAAGTGGGTGTGATAGTGAAACCCTCCCTGAACCCACAGGTTATAACAGAAACTGTTACAACAGACTAACAAGTTCTTGAGCTTATCTTACAGAAGAGCAGATAAGGTAACAGCTTCTTAAAAACCCTTCTGCTGACAGCTGACAATGTATTTTCAAGAAGATGTAAGATAATGAAATTATATCTTCAAAGTGCCTAGGGAAAATAACTGTCAACCTACAACCTACACACAGTTAAACAGCAATCAATAATGAAAGCAAAACAACATTTCAGTCAGAATGAGAGCATTTACCACTAACAGATCTTTGGTAAAAGAACTGCTGAAAATTTTGCTTCATCCCTTATGTTTCTTCTTATAATATTAACATTGACATTTCTCTTCCTATCAATAGGTAGGGTCTATGGTGATGCTCCCTCCATCTAGGCATGTCTGTGACAACAAGGATGACATGTAATTTGAGGCAATGTCATCAAAAGCAATATACCGACCACCTGATATTTTGAGATGATCTTGGAAACCAACCTTCTGTTTGGGAGGAAGCTGAGGCTACATGGAGATGCTACATGTTCGTGTTCTAGCTGACAGCCAGGATCAGACAACCTTAGAGATGACTCCAAACACTATTTGACCACAACCACACAAGAGATCTCCAGTAAGAACTGTCCTCATGTGTCTAGTCAAGCCCTAAAACCATGAGACAAAATAAGTAATTGACTATTATTCTGTAAGCCAGTATGTTTTGGGATTTAGAAATAATGGACCCAGAAATGAGGGCTGAGGTAAGGGAAATAGCCATCAACTAGACAAACAGCAAAGTACAAAATTTCTTTTAAGCTAATCTTTTGGTTGGTTTAAAACAAGGAATTCTTGAACTCCTTTTGTCACTTTTTTCTTTTTGTTTAGTCATACGTTCATTAGCTTTAGACTGAAGGTTCCTCCTGTAAAGTCCAATGGTATCTCAGTTGAATCAAGAGAGAATACTTTCCATATCTCAGCATGAGAAGAGAGATTAGTACCTCTGTTGGTATAGACAGATATGATCATCGCGGCAGGAACTGACCACCCCAAAGACCAGGTAAGATGTAGACCTGAGGTGGAATGTGGAAATCCACAAGGGATAAATGTATAAACAATGGGACCTTCCTACATGAGTCATTCTGTCTAGGCACAGAAGTACCTAAGTTGAAGAACTGGCAATTAAATTTCTGAACATGGAATTCTATTTTAAGTGACTTTTCAGTAGAAAGTTGAAAATGCATAGGTATGAAAAATGGATTGGCCTAGGTTAAATAAAATCATATGTCTGCAACTTCTTTAAAAATTACACACTTATGAAAGAAATTTAATTCCTGATTAAAGGTTCTGAAAATAAGTTGGACTTTCTTTGCTTTGTTTGAGGACAGATGGTTACTTCCACATTAGGCCCTGAGCCTACATATATAAAGGAAGCATAACAATACACCTTAATTGAATGGAACACACTGGACTGAAGAATGTTTCTACTTCATGCAAACTATTTTATAGGATCACATCCACTTCTTGTAATCTTTTACAATTATTTCCAAGCAATCTGGAGGAACTGCTGAATTTCTGAAAATAAGGATAGTAATCACAGGACTTTCCTGGCAATCCAGTGTTTAGAACTCCATGTTTCCACTGCAGGGGGCATGGGTTTAGTCCCTGACCAGCCAGCTGAGATCCTTCATGCCACAAGACACGGCCAAAAAAAAAAAAAAAAAAAACCCATAGCAATCATGTAGTATGATGGTCCTATGGTACAGAGGCACACCACGATACAGGAAATTTCAAAACATTAAAAATCTTCTTTTGCTTTGCCAGATATTCCCATTTTTTCTCCTTTGCTCTTCTAGTCCTTCCAGTAGTACTGAAATTTAACTGTGTATATTAAATTTTGTTTGAAATAGCTAAAGTGGCTCCTGTTTTCCTTACTGAGCAATGCCTGAAACAGTACTTTGTTATCAGAAGAGTTACTCAGTTTAATAGTGGAGAAACCAGCACCACTTATTTCCCTTTATTCTTGGATTTACATATTCTAAGGGAGAAATGGCACCATACATAGCTGTTTGTGCCTCTCTGTGTTTCATATATTAGCTAGGATAGCACCCTAACTTCATAGGTTACAACTGGTATGTGAAATAAGTCTTTTACAGTGTTTACCAAGCTAGTTCCTTAGATTAGTATATGATAAAGTCAGTGAATTCCATGTAGCTAGAGCTGTATCTCTTTTGCTGCAAAACTAGTTTCTTAGTTGGACTGGATATCAAGACAGTGGCCAACAAATTCCTTAAAGAACAGATGGGGTTGCGGATAGAAATATTGCAGTGCTGCTGCTAAGTCACTTCAGTCGTGTCCGACTCTTAGCGACCCATGGACTGAAGCCTACCAGGCTCCTCCATCCATGGGATTTTCCAGGCAAGAGTCCTGGAGTGGGTTGCCATTGCCTTCTCCAAATACTGTACTGCAATGAGAGAAGTTAATTCCATATTTTAAAGAAGTGTCTATTCCAGTGAAGACAAATCACTGCCAACAAATGATGGTCAAACAAATTTCCTGTATCGTGGTGTGCCTCTGTACCATAGGACCATCATACTATGTGATTGCTATGGGTTGTTTTTTTTTTGGCCATGCCTTGTGGCATGAGGGATCTCAGCTGGCTGGCCAGGGACTAAACCCATGCCCCCTGCAGTGGAAACATGGAGTTCTAATGTTCTAATCCCTGCCCAATGGAAGGGATCTGAATCACTGCCACTGTGGTTTGATGATTTCTTAGGGAATAGTGCCTTACAGGATGCTTAGCATTTGCCTCTCCTGTTGGAAATTTGGGCTCTCAACAGTGGTAGTAGCCAGAGCAGCCTTAATGAGAAGTCCCACATTTGAGCCCAAGTTGGCTGAGAGCCCAGGCTGCCACTGTCCCTTGCACATCAGCTCACTGACCAAATCCTCGGGTGGGTAGGTGAAAAGGTTGACTGATACCCACAGGACAGCCGATCTTGTCCATCTGATTACCGACAGTCTCCTCTGCAGTGGGTAGCCTTTGATGAACATTCACATGGGACACAAATACTCTCAGACACTATGCCCATTATACCTCTATGTGCCCATTACACATCTCTTCTCCAGATTTTCCTGTCACTAACTGCCGGGAGCCAGCACAGGAGATCCCACCCATGACAAGGTCATGCGGAGAGACCTGATGGGGCAAGGCGAGACAGGTCTCCAGGGGTCCTCTGCCTGAGCATCTACCCCGAAACCAAAATCTGTCTGTTTACTGTCTGCTATACTATACTCTTCTGACATTACAGGGGGCTATCTCGACCACCTTTCTCTGGAAAAAGTTAACTTAGAGCTCCAAATGGTCTCCTGCATATGAAAGGAATGTTTCAGCTCAAATCCCTCTGATGGCTCTCTAACTGGCCTGACAGGTTCCCCTGGACTTTTACAACTTGTGATTGTTTACAGTCCCCCAACCATGAGAGGCACAAAGCTTAAAGCATCTTAAAGATACAGAGCCTTTTTTAAAGAGCTAAGAATTATATTGGTGATGGGTTTCACTGTTGAGTCAATGACTGCTGCCAGGCCTCCATATTCTTTATCTTTTAGACCCCTGAAGGATATTAGTCAATGTAACTGGGATACAGAAAAAGGAATATAGTAGTTTTTGATGTTAGTAACACTAGACTTTTGAGTTAATTAATTTTCTCTTTGTTAAAAATCACTGTACTCCTCTTTCTTTGTTATAAATTGTTGTGTCCTTGCTATGTAAGAATGTAACTTTATTTAGTGCTTTCTGAGAGTGGCACCAGATTTTGGAAAAGAACAATACTATTAAGGCAAATAAGTTCTCTGGTTGACAGACCCTTATCAGAAAAGGGCCGTAAAATGCTAATTGGCCTTCTGGCCAAAAGATGATGTAAATCACCTAAGACTTGTGTATACAGCTAGGTATGCAGAGAGAAAGCCTGGTCTCAATAAGAGTCAGGGCTGCTGATGCTGCATAATTTTGTATTATCCATTGATCTCTATGTACAACCAAAAGTATAAAAAGCCTGTACGGACAATAAAAGATGGGCCAGTCACTGGAAAGACTGGTTCCCCCGTGTCTTTTCTTATTTTAAGGCTGAATTCCCATCTGGGGCATGGAGGCTCACCATGTCTACTTACTTGCCCTGGCTTCTAAGACCCACGTGAGAGGGAGCCCAAGGCAGGGCACCCTCCGCTATTCAAGTGGGCACTGGCAGCTTAACATAGATGGTGCAAACCTCTTGTATCGAGGTTTTATTAGTTTTCCATGTAAATCAAGTTATTCAGCCTCTTTTCTCCACTAATTTTCCTATATACTATTTCTTCCTAATCTCTTTTTATATTTCTAAATAAGCAAGTTTTTCCTCCCCACGCCATCCCCGCTTCAAATTACCCTGGATCCACTGGGGCTGGACCCTGGCAACTAACTCTCCAACTTTGTACTTTCCAAGTTTCCAAACAAACCAGTAGTCACTGCTTATTGATCAACGTTGATCTGTTTCCCTGGTCATTTCTCCAATAGTGCACAATTGCAACAGTGCAATTTTAAGTCTCTAGGGAAACGGCAACCCACTCCAGTGTTCTTGCCTGGAGAATCCCAGGGACAGGGAAGCCTGGTGGGCTGTCGTCTATGGGGTTGCACAGAGTCGGACATGACTGAAGCAACAGCAGCAGCAGCAGCAACAGGGATTACTATCAACTCAGATCTAGTAACCTCCTAAAAGGTATATTTCACTTCTTCTAAGATAGAGTCACCCTGATAAATGAATGCAAATCCTTTTACAGAAGATACTACCTTGTACTCCAATGTGGGGCTTATCAGGCAGTGCTAGTGATAAAGAACCCGCCTGCCAATGCAGGAGACATGAGACATGGGTTCGATTCTGAGTCGGAAAGATTCTCTGAAGGAGAGCAGTATTCTTGTCTGGAGAATCCCACAGACAGAGGAGCCTAGCAGGCCACAGTCCATAGGGTCACAAAGACTCGGACATGACTGAAGTTGACTTAGCATGCATGTATGCAAATACTCCAATGCTGTACAAAAGTATTCACACTTTTTCAGCTAGTTATCAAAAGTTTAAATAAAATATGCATAAAATACAATCTTTAATATAAAAATATATTTTTGATGATTCTACTTGTTTTAGCTCAACAATTAAGTTGGGGAAAATATATAGCTATGTGGTTGTCAAAAACTAAACTAGCTTAATGTTAGCAAAAAAGAAACATTAATTGGAAAATTTACAACTTATACTTCCAGTTACATTATTATTACAGGTAAGTATATGTTGATTCTTAAAGATTTAGGCCTTATTCAGAAGGACTGGACCATCAAATGTAACATAATTCCAGGGGTTTCCAATGTATAATAAATACTTATTATCTTCTATGTAAAAAATATTGCCCTGAGTTGGACTCAACCTCTTATATTACTGGAAACAGTTTTACTGATTGCATCACTTCTCACAATGGGTAGATGGTTTGGCTAAGTACAGTGTTAAAAGTTCTTTAGAGGCACAAGAGGATATTTCTCAAAATGGACTGAGACTAATCCTAGAGTCTAGGGTACACTCTAACTTTAAACCTTTTGTACAACTTTATAAGGAAGAATTAGAACTGATCATCTGCCTTTATCCATACATTCACTATATACTTACTACTTAAGTTAAAATTATTATGATCTCCCTTACTGAGTACCTTTGATTCCCCCTAAACCCCACCATTTCATTTATTTTACTTATGTTTAATCTCACTGATTTAATCAGACATTTATCCCATCTGCTTCTCTGAAAACTGGAATGGTTGGTAGTTTTAGCACTTCTTAGAAGACTTGATAGCAGGAATTTTCAGTAAATATCAGATCAGTAAGTCGTTAGGTAGAAATAACCAGTTACAAAACAAAAGGAAAATGTTAAAGTATTGATTTTAAATAAAAACAACACTATAAACAAATTATTTATCTCCAAGAAGTCATCTTCCTTTATATTTGACTATTTGATTCGTGTGTAATCAAAAAGTTTATAATGGGAAACATTTAGCTCCATCACTGTTAATAAAACTGGATTTTATTGACTAAAACAAAAGAACATTAACACCGAGAAATGCTTTAAGGGTAACAGGAATAACTGGCATTACAATGCTGATAATTAGGATAAAAATAAAGGTCCTTATTGCCTATTCTTGAATTACAAATGCTAGGAAGCACACATAAGAGCTTCAGATATTTAAAATGAAATTAGTTATTTTAAAACATAAGTCATGGATGATCTATTATCTTGAATAGCATTAAAGAGAAAGGTTAAATAAATATCAGCTGGTGCTGGATAATTCAGTCAGACTGATATCTGGATGGACATGAACAACAGACTGGTTCCAAATAGGAAAAGGAGTACATCAAGGCTGTATATTGTCACCCTGCTTATTTAACTTTTATGCAGAGTACATCATGAGAAATGCTGGGCTGGAGGAAACACAAGCTGGAATCAAGATTGCCGGGAGAAATATCAATAAACTCAGATATGCAGGTGACACCACCCTTATGGCAGAAAGTGAAGAGGAACTAAAAAGCCTCTTGATGAAAGTGAAAGAGGACAGTGAAACAGTTGGCTTAAAGCTCAACATTCAGAAAACGAAGATCATAGCATCTGGTCCCATCACTTCATGGGAAATAGATGGGGAAACAGTGGCTGACTTTATTTTTTGGGCTCCAAAATCACTGCAGATGGTGATTGCAGCCATGAAATTAAAAGATGCTTACTCCTTGGAAGAAAAGCTATGACCAACCTAGATAGCATATTCAAAAGCAGAGACATTACTTTGCCAACAAAGGTCCATCTAGTCAAGGCTATGGTTTTTCCAGTGGTCACGTATGGATGTGAGAGTTGGACTATAAAGATTGCTGAGCACAGAAGAATTGATGCTTCGGAACTGTGGTGTGGTATTGGAGAAGAAGTGTGGTGTTGGAAAAGACTCTTGAGAGTCCCTTGGACTGCAAGGAGATCCAACCAGTCCATCCTAAAGGAAATCAGTCCTGGGTGTTCACTGGAAGGACTGATGTTAAAGCTGAAACTCCATATTTTGACCACCTGATGTGAAGAGCTGACTCATTTGAAAAGACCCTGATGTTGGGAAAGATTGAAGGCAGAAGGAGAAGGGGATGACAGAGGATGAAATGGTTGGATGGCATTACTGACTCAACAGACATGAGTTCAGGTAAACTGTGGGAGTTGGTGATGGACAGGGAGGCCTGGTGTGCTGCAGTTCATGGAGTTGGAAGAGTTGGACACGACTGAGCGAGTGAACTGAACTGAACTGAAAATGTAAATACCACATATTTTGTCATCTAATTTAATATAAATTTTATTATGTATTACATAAAACATCTGATATGTTAAAGTTTATCAAACTATAATAAAGATACCACAAAAAGCTTTTACTCTTTTTATTTTATATAAGACATGTCTTCTTACATTGGATAAAAATAAAGGTCCTTATTGCCTATTCTTGAATTACAAATGCTAGGAAGCACACATAAGAGCTTCAGATATTTAAAATGAAATTAGTTATTTTAAAACATAAGTCATGGATGATCTATTATCTTGAATAGCATTAAAGAGAAAGGTTAAATAAATATCAGCTGGTGCTGGATAATTCAGTCAGACTGATATCTGGATGGACATGGAACAACAGACTGGTTCCAAATAGGAAAAGGAGTACATCAAGGCTGTATATTGTCACCCTGCTTATTTAACTTTTATGCAGAGTACATCATGAGAAATGCTGGGCTGGAGGAAACACAAGCTGGAATCAAGATTGCCGGGAGAAATATCAATAAACTCAGATATGCAGGTGACACCACCCTTATGGCAGAAAGTGAAGAGGAACTAAAAAGCCTCTTGATGAAAGTGAAAGAGGACAGTGAAACAGTTGGCTTAAAGCTCAACATTCAGAAAACGAAGATCATAGCATCTGGTCCCATCACTTCATGGGAAATAGATGGGGAAACAGTGGCTGACTTTATTTTTTGGGCTCCAAAATCACTGCAGATGGTGATTGCAGCCATGAAATTAAAAGATGCTTACTCCTTGGAAGAAAAGCTATGACCAACCTAGATAGCATATTCAAAAGCAGAGACATTACTTTGCCAACAAAGGTCCATCTAGTCAAGGCTATGGTTTTTCCAGTGGTCACGTATGGATGTGAGAGTTGGACTATAAAGATTGCTGAGCACAGAAGAATTGATGCTTCGGAACTGTGGTGTGGTATTGGAGAAGAAGTGTGGTGTTGGAAAAGACTCTTGAGAGTCCCTTGGACTGCAAGGAGATCCAACCAGTCCATCCTAAAGGAAATCAGTCCTGGGTGTTCACTGGAAGGACTGATGTTAAAGCTGAAACTCCATATTTTGACCACCTGATGTGAAGAGCTGACTCATTTGAAAAGACCCTGATGTTGGGAAAGATTGAAGGCAGAAGGAGAAGGGGATGACAGAGGATGAAATGGTTGGATGGCATTACTGACTCAACAGACATGAGTTCAGGTAAACTGTGGGAGTTGGTGATGGACAGGGAGGCCTGGTGTGCTGCAGTTCATGGAGTTGGAAGAGTTGGACACGACTGAGCGAGTGAACTGAACTGAACTGAAAATGTAAATACCACATATTTTGTCATCTAATTTAATATAAATTTTATTATGTATTACATAAAACATCTGATATGTTAAAGTTTATCAAACTATAATAAAGATACCACAAAAAGCTTTTACTCTTTTTATTTTATATAAGACATGTCTTCTTACATAGGAAGAGTGTGCTTATATTCCCTAAGTCTCGTCACTCCCATTAGATCTCATCTTTCCTTCTACTAAACCTAAGTCAGACAGTTGACACAGAGAAATCAGAATTAAGCAATTAATGATAACACAGGATCCCAACAAGCAATTTGGGCAAATTATTAGAGGTTCCATCATCTGTTCTAGACATAAATACCATTTTTATCTTCTCAATATGTTTGTCCAGTCTTTCTCCTTCCTCCTGATTTTATTCTTTACCCATTTCCTAGCTTGTACTCTCTCTTCTGTAACTTTTTGGAAACTCTACATTATCTATTCATCTAATGTCATAATATAGTACTATCAGAACCATTTAGCCCTAAAAGAAGTTGCCCTCCATCAGACAGACTATACTCACTCAGTTATTTGACAGCTCCCCCATGTTTTTTTATTTTTTTACTATCTACCATGCTCAGAGGTTAAAGCATATGCCTCTAATGCAGGAGAACTGGGTTCGATTCCTGGGTCCGATCCCTGGGTTGGGAAGATCCCCTGGAGAAGGAAATGGCAACCCACTCCAGTATTCTTGCCTGGAGAATCCCATGGACAGAGGAGCCTGGTGGGCTACAGTCCACAGGTTCACAAAGAGACACGACTGAGTGACTTAACTTTCACTTTCACATTCATGTGTGATACAGGTATAGATCTAGATATAGGAAAGTAAAATAAACAAACAAACAAAAAGAAAGTAAATTTCCTACCTAAAAGTGTCAAAACTAGGGAGCTGAATATGAAATAAATTATGAAAGTTAAGTGCAAAATGATGGCAGGGAGGGTGAAGCCACTAAAGCCATTCATTTTAAAACAAAAGACAAACAAAACGAATACAGTATTGTAAAGCAAAACAAACTAAAAAATAAAAATTAATTAAAAAAAAAAAATAAATAAAACAAAAGACATATTATTTTCTCATATACTGACTGATACACTTGAGGATGGACAGGACATGGGGTACATGAAAACTTTGATAAAGAGGTGCATTGATATCTGGGGAGTTGTGGAAACTCTAATGGGGGAGGGGAGTGAAGTCTTATTATCTAAGGCTAGGTAGCTCAGTGGTAAAGAATCAGTCTGCCAGTGCAGGAGAAGCATGAAAAGTCGGTTCGATCCCTGGGTTGGGAAGATCCCCTGGAGGAGGAAAGGCAACCCACTCCAGTACTCTTGCCTGGAAAACCCATGGACAGAGGAGCCAGGTGGGCTAGTCCATGAGGTTGCAGTCAGACACGACTGAGTACCTAAATGTGCCACACACACACACATGGAAAGGCCAAGCCTCAAAAAAGTAGGTCAGACCTAACATGGATAAACCTCTCCACTCTACATAAGGAAAAATTTTTTTATCAACAGCTGATCATCGTGCCAAAGGAACACCTTGGTTATAGCAAACACACTCTTGCAACAATATAAGAGATGACTCCACACATGGACATCATCAGACGCCCAATACTGAGATCAGATTGATTACATTCTTTGCAGCCAAATATGGAGAAGCTATATACAGTCAGCAAAAAAAAGACCAGGAGCTGACTGTGGCTCAGATCATGAACTCCTTATTGCCAAATTCAGACTTAAACTGAAGAAAGTAGGGGAAACCACTAGACCATTCAGGTATAACCTAAATCAAATCCCTTACAATTATACAGTGGAAGTGACAAATAGATTCAAGGGATTAGATCTGACCGACAGAGTGCCTGACGAACGATGGACGGAAGTTTGTGACATTGTACAGGAGGCAGCGATCAAGACCATCCCCAAGAAAAAGGGATGCAAAAAGGCAAAATGGCTGTCTGAGAAGGCCTTACAAATAGCTATGAAAAGAAGAAAAGTGAATGCCAAAGGAGAAAAGGAAAGATATACCCATTTGAATGCAGAGTTCCAAAGAGTAGCAAGGAGAGATAAGAAAGCTTTCCTCAGTGATCAATGCAAAGAAATAGAAGAAAACAATAAAATGAGAAAGACTAGAGATTTTTCTTCAAGAAAATGAGTGATACCAAGGGAACATTTCATGCAAAGATGGGCTCGATAAAGGACAGAAATGGTATGGCCTATCAGAAGCAGAAGATATTAAGAAGAGGTGGCAAGAATACACAGAAGAACTATACAAAAAAGATCGTGATGACCCAGATAATCACGATGGTGTTATCACTCACCTAGAGCCAGACATCCTGGAATGTGAAGTCAAGTGGGCCTTAGGAAGCATCACAACGAGCAAAGCTAGTGAAGGTGATGGAATCCCAGCTGAGCTATTTCAAATCCTAAAAGTTGATGCTGTGAAAGTGCTGCACTCAATATGCCAGCACATTTGGAAAACTTAGCAGTGGCCACAGAACTGGAAAAGTTCAGTTTTCATTCCAATCCCAAAGAACAGCAATGCCAAAGAATGTTCAAACTACTGCACAATTGCACTCATCTTACACGCTAGCAAAGTAATGCTGAAAATACTCAAAGCTAGACTTCAACAGTACATGAACTGTAAACTTCCAGATGTTCAAGTTGGATTTAGAAGAGGCAGAGGAACTAGAGATTAAATTGCCAAAATCCACTGGATCATAGAAAAAGCAAGAGAATTCCAGAAAAACATCTACTTCTGCTTCACAATGACTCTAAAGCTTTTGACAATGTGGATCACAACAAACTGTTGAAAATTCTTCAAGAGATGGGAGACCACCTTACTTGCCTCCTGAGAAGTCTGTATGCAGGTCAAGAAGTAACAGAACCAAACATGGAACAATGGACTGGTTCCAAATTGGGAAAGAAGTATGTCAAGACTGTATATTGTCACCTTGCTTATTTAACTTATATGCAGAGTACATCATGTGAAATGCCAGGCTAGATGAAGCACAAGTTGGAATTGAGATTGCCAGGAGAAATAACCTCAGTTATGCAGATGACACCACCCTTATAGCAGAAAGGAAAGACAAACTAAAGAGGCTCTTGATGAAAATGAATGAGGAGAGTGAAAACGCTGGCTTAAAACTCAACATTCAAAAAACAGAGATTATGGTATTCAGTCCCATCACTTCATAGCAAATAAATGGAGAAACGATGGAAACTGTGACAGACATTTGTTTCTGTGCTTCAAAATCACCACAGATGGTGACTGCAGCCATGAAATTAAAAGACACTTGCTCCTTGGAAGAAAAGCTATGACCAACCTAGACAGCATATTAAAAAGCAGAGACATTTCTTTGCCAACAAAGGTCCGTTTAGTCAAAGCTATGATTTTTCCAGTAGTCATGTACGGATGTGAGAGTTGGACTATAAAGAGAGCTGAGTGCCAAAGAATCGATGCTTTTGAACTGTGGTGTTGGAGAAGACTCTTGAGAGTCCCTTGGACTGCAAGGAGATCCAACCAGTGAAACCTAAAGGTAATCAGTCTTGAATATTCATTGGAAGGACTGATGTTGAAGCTGAAACTCCAATATTTTGGCCACCTAATGTGAAGATCTGACTCATTTGAAAAGACCCTGATGCTGGGAAAGATCTTGGAAGAAAAGCTATGACCAACCTAGACAGCATATTAAAAAGCAGAGACATTTCTTTGCCAACAAAGGTCCGTTTAGTCAAAGCTATGATTTTTCCAGTAGTCATGTACGGATGTGAGAGTTGGACTATAAAGAGAGCTGAGTGCCAAAGAATCGATGCTTTTGAACTGTGGTGTTGGAGAAGACTCTTGAGAGTCCCTTGGACTGCAAGGAGATCCAACCAGTGAAACCTAAAGGTAATCAGTCTTGAATATTCATTGGAAGGACTGATGTTGAAGCTGAAACTCCAATATTTTGGCCACCTAATGTGAAGATCTGACTCATTTGAAAAGACCCTGATGCTGGGAAAGATTGTAGGTGGGAGGAGAAGGGGACAACAGAGGATGAGGTGGTTGGATGGCATCACCGACTCAACAGACATGAGTTTGAGTAAACTCTGGAAGTTGGTGATGGACAGGGAGGCCTGACATGCTGCAGTCCATAGGATCACAAAGAGCTGGACACAACTGAGCGACTCAACTGAACTGAACATCTTGCCCACAGCAATGAGTTAAGATGTTGAAAAGTCACTGATTTTTAGGTCTTTATTTTCCACATGTCTTTCAATAAACTTTTGTTTCAGCAATTAACTTAACCTATAAAACAGCCTAAAGAATGTTATCTTTGTGTCAAATGAAGGATCTTTTCTAAATAACCTTTCTAAAATCTCAGGTTGGCTATCAAAACAGATAATATTAAGTTAATAAAATTTTCTCTTAAATACAACTCCATACTCTTTGAAGCTACTATCATTATCAATCAGTAGGAATGATAGATATAAAGTATACTCACTCAGTTGTGTTTGACTCTTTGCCACCCCATGAACTGCAGCCCACCAGGCTCCTCTGTCCATGGGATTCTCCAGGCAAGAATACTGGAGAGGGCTGCCATTTCCTTCTCCGATAGATATAAAAAACTGCTGTAATTGTAGGATTCTTTATCCCTGGAATTATGCATGGCTATATCAGTATATGTTTTGTTCTTATGTTAAAATGGGGTAAGAGTAATAGGAAAATTATTTCTTTTGAGACTTAATAAGAAAATATATAGGTAAATAACACATACACAACCCTAAGCTTTGTGACTGGATTGTAATTGCTTTGGAAAACCAGCTCTACAAAGTATTTCAAACCAAAGCCACAGGAATGTAACAGATGTTACAAAGGTTTTGAAGATTATTAAGCATTTAAAGATGATAAAAATTAATCATTTCCTTTCCTAAATTCAAGCAGAAGTCTCTTTTTCCAAAATCATATTCTGTGATCACAAATGAATACTCATACAAGATAAGATTATGTCCAAGGCACCATTTGGTACTCAGTCTATATTTAAAAACCACCAAACCAAATATGACAGCTAGAAAAAAAAATCTAAGCTTAAGAGATAAAAATTAATTAAACTTTGGCTACCCCATCACAGAAAAAAATTCCCTCCTCTGTAGAAAGTGCCAAGTTATTTATAACTCTCTCCCATAAGACTCCAAATATGAGACTGAGAAAACATTCATTATTTCAACTACTTCATCCATGGATACATGAGCTAGAAATTCAGAGTTCATGAAATTGACACAGAAATATAGAATTTTACATATTAAACCAAGTGATAAAATGAATATTCACACTTGAGCATGATCTAGTTATAGTTTTGAATTCAAATGCTACAGTTTGTTTTTTTTTCTTTTTAATAATTTCAACCTTATTTAAAAAATCAGGCGGATTATATGATTAAAAATCCAGGCAGATTACAATTTCCTAGCCTCACTCTCCCCCTGTCCTCTCCTCAGCTTCTAAACTAGGCAGATCACCACCTACTTCACAAACACAAAAACACACATTCATTGTTGTTCTGAGTATTATCTTTCAGGTTGAAGCTGCACACATTTATAGTATGCCTCAGATTTGCATTACATGACTAGTTTAGTTAACTTTGTAGAGATGTCGATTTAAGCACAGGACATGTAATTTCTTTTTATTAATGTATAGGTAGAAGTTTTCTTAGTTCTAGTATTTGCCATATGACCCTAACTAATTTTTCACTTCAAGTGAAGCTTTATAATTTTCATATCCTAAGCAAAAGGTTTTTGTTATCTTGAAAATGACTTGACCAATCTAGATATAAATTCACTCAAGTATAAAATGAGACTAGATAGTACTGACCTAAAAAATAAATCTTACAACACTTTTGTCTACATGGAAAGAATACTGACTGGTTCACTAGTGTTTATATAAGAAAATATTAACAAAAGTGCTGAAATTAACCCTGCTGCTGCTACTGCCCTATATACCTCTAAAAGGAAAGATAAGAAGGAAGCAATTTCTAAACCAAATAAGTTAGTTAAGTTCACTCTCCTACCCAAGAAAAAAGTGTGCAGAAAGTGCAGAAATCAGCAATATTCCCATTCCTTCAACTTTTACCAAATTAGGTATTCTGCACCCAAATATATAACTGTGTTGCTGCTGCTGCTGCTAAGTCGCTTCAGTCGTGTCCAACCCGGTGCGACCCCAGAGATGGCAGCCCATCAGGCTCCCTTGCCCTGGGATTCTCCAGGCAAGAACACTTGAGTGGGTTGCCATTTCCTTCTCCAATGCATAAAAGTGACAGTGAAAGTGAAGTCGTGTCCAACTCTTTGCGATCCCATGGACGGCAGCCTACCAGGCTCCTCCGTCCATGGGATTTTCCAGGCAAGAGTACTGGAGTGGGGTACCATTGCCTTCTCCGATATAACTGTGTGGACAACCGCTAACACCAATATTATCAATCTTAACTCACCATAATGATGCTTAGAATTCTATCAAAATTAAAATACACAGTTAATATTTCAAATTAAACATCTCAGCTTTAAAGAGAAAACAAAGACTAACACTTATGTTACAGTTTAAAAAGATTTTCACATACATCATGTAAAGAAGGCATGAGTTATTCTAAGAAAAGAAATAGTAGCTTAGCTAGGGTAGATGACATTAGTGAAGGCAGCTACAAACTCAGTTCAACACACACATTTTCATTCACTTCACTTCTTTAACTGAAGGACTTGATTACAGGTTATTTATTACCAGTTCCTAAAATAACACCATAAATGATCTGCTCTAATAAGAGACGTGGGTTCAATCTCTGGGTCAAGAAGATACCCTGGAGTAGGGAATGCCAACCCAGTCCAATATTCTTCCCTCGAGAATCCCATGGACAGAGAAGCCTGGCAGGCTATATTCTATATAGGGTAAAAAAGAGTTGGACACATCTAAAGTGACTTAGCACAGCACAATAAAAAGAAACAGAGCTGACATATATTCACTGAGCATATAGCTCAAAAAAAGAAACTATTTCATTTTAGCAAGCATCTAAAATGCTAATGAATTTGAAGTCATTACAAATTTGAGTGTATTCTTCAATATTTACACTGAACTTACTTTAAAAGATTTTAAGACCACATAACACTTGACAAAAGAATATAATTATTAGCTTTTAATACATTTTGATTCAAATGTCCATTGTCTGAACAGTTAAAAAAAAACCTTGCAATTTTAGTAGTTTCTGTTGATTAATGAACATTTAAATTGGCAAACTTTTTATTCATAATGCCCTCTACTGGTAGCTCAAGAAGTTCTGATATACTTACTACAGGAGGTTGGATTAATTTTTTTAAATGTGTTCCTGTACAAATTGCATATAAATCTCTTGGAAAGTCTGTTAAAAATACAACTTTTCTTCTCTACAATATCTACAGATATTGAAGTGATTTCAGTAAGTCTGAGATAGGATCTCAGTTCAGTTCAGTTCAGTCGCGCAGTCGTGTCCGACTCTTTGCGACCCCATGAATTGCAGCACTCCAGGCCTCCCTGTCCATCACCAACTCCCGGAGTTCACTCAGACTCACGTCCATTGAGTCTGTGATGCCATCCAGCCATCTCATCCTCGGTCGTCCCTTTCTCCTCCTGCCCCCAATCCCTCCCAGCATCAGGGTCTTTTCCAATGAGTCAACTCTTCGCATAAGGTGCCCAAAGGCCCCATCACTTCATGGGAAATAGATGGGGAAACAGTAGAAACAGTGTCAGACTTTGTTTTTTGGGCTCCAAAATCACTGCAGATGGTGACTGCAGCCATGAAATTAAAAGGCGCTTACTCCTTGGAAGAAAAGTTATGACCAACCTAGATAGTATATTCAAAAGCAGAGACATTACTTTGCCGACTAAGGTCCGTCTAGTCAAGGCTATGGTTTTTCCTGTGGTCATGTATGGATGTGAGAGTTGGACTGTGAAGAAGGCTGAGCGCCGAAGAATTGATGCTTTTGAACTGTGGTGTTGGAGAAGACTCTTGAGAGTCCCTTGGACTGCAAGGAGATCCAACCAGTCCATTCTGAAGGAGATCAACCCTGGGATTTCTTTGGATGGAATGATGTTAAAACTGAAGCTCCAGTACTTTGGGTACCTTATGCGAAGAGATAGGATCTAGAACTCTGCATTAATAAGCAGAGAATCATTGGCTTGATTAGTTATACCAATACCTATTTTTTGAAGCACAGTCACTTAATGAAAAGCTCTAGGAAGGCATTACTATGCTTCTTTTATAGACAGAAACTGAGGCTCAAGACAATTTACCCCAGGTCACATGCTGAAAACCAGCAGAGCAACCAATATTTCCTTATTCCTTGAGGTGTGTACACCAAAATCAATGCAGATGCTGACTGCAGCCAAGAAATTAAAAGATGCTTACTCCTTGGAAGAAAAGTTATGACCAACCTAGATAGTATATTCAAAAGTAGAGACATTACTTTGCCAACTAAGGTCTGTCTAGTCAAGGCTATGATTTTTTCTGTGGTCATGTATGGATGTGAGAGTTGGACTGTGAAGAAGGCTGAGCGCAGAAGAATTGATGCTTTTGAACTGTGGTGTTGGAGAAGACTCTTGAGAGTCCCTTGGACTGCAAGGAGATCCAACCAGTCCATTCTGAAGGAGATCAACCCTGGGATTTCTTTGGAAGGAATGATGCTGAAACTGAAGCTCCAGTACTTTGGCCACCTTATGCGAAGAGTTGACTCATTGGAAAAGACCCTGATGCTGGGAGGGATTGGGGGCAGGAGGAGAATGTCATGTATGGATGTGAGAGTTGGACTGTGAAGAAGGCTGAGCACCGAAGAATTGATGCTTTTGAACTGTGGTGTTGGAGAAGACTCTTGAGAGTCCCTTGGACTGCAAGGAGATCCAACCAGTCCATTCTGAAGGAGATCAGCCCTGGGATTTCTTTGGAAGGAATGATGCTAAAGCTGAAACTCCAGTACTTTGGCCACCTCATGTGAAGAGTTGACTCATTGGAAAAGACTCTGATGCTGGGAAGGATTGGGGGCAGGAGGAGAAGGGGACGACAGAGGATGAGATGGCTGGATGACATCAGTGACTCGACGGATGCGAGTCTGAGTGAACTCCGGGAGTTGGTGATGGACAGGGAGGCCTGGCGTGCTGCGATTCATGGGGTCGCAAAGAGTCAGACACAACTGAGCGACTGAACTGAACTGAACTGATGGCTTCCCTGGTGGCTCAGATAGTAAAAAAAAATATCTACCTGTGATGCAGGAGACCTGGATTTGATCCCTGGGTCGGGAAGATCACCTAAATAAGGGAATGGCTACCCACTCCAGTATTCTTGTCTAGAGAATCCCATGGACAGAGGAGCCTGGCAGTCTATAGTCCACGGGGTCACAAAGAGTCAGACACAGTTGAGCAACTAACACTTTCACCTTTCATACATGTGTAGCCAATATAACTGATTTCAGATTTGTTTCCTTTATAAGTTATTATAGAATGTTGAGTATAGGTCCCTGTGTTATACAGTAGGTCCTTGCTGATGATCTATTTTATATATAGTACTGTGTATCTGTTAATCGCAAATTCTTAATTGATCCCTCCCCACACTTTCACCTTGGTAACCACAGGTTTGTTTTCTATAAGCAAGACTTGAAGTCAAGTACCTTTGAAAAGTGGAAAGAGAGGAAAGGGAGTTGAATAGAACAAATAGTTTCACTTTGCTCTTTCAAAGGTGCTCATCTCCATTCGTAGGAAAATGTTTCCTGTGGCAAACTTCAAAGCAAATTCCACAGGAAAGTGTTGAGTTGGTGCATAGCCATGTGAGACCAGACCGAATAATGGCAGCATAAGAAAGAGAGTGACTGGACTGGGATGCTTTATGTACTGTGAGGAGACTCTTTCTACAGGTGTTGAGAGCAGAAAACAGAAACGAGGAAATTCCTGGAAGCAAGCTGTTCCTTTGTGGCAAAGGGACCACTAACAAGCCACATCGTCCCCAGTGCCACTAGGCAATAACCCCAAGTGATCTGTAAAGAGTGAAAAGTGTTAGTTGCTCAGTCGTGTCCGACTCTCTGTGACCCCATGGACTGCATCCCACCAGGCTCCTCTGTCCATGGAACTCTCCAGACAAGAATACTGGAGTGGGTAACCATTCCCTTCTCCAGGGGATCTTCCCAAGACAGGGATCAAACCAGGGTCCCCTGCATTGCAGGCAGATTTACTGTCTGAGCCAAAGGTTTGGATTCAATTTGACAATTAGTGAGATATTCAGGTGACTTAAAACTCAAAGTCCCAGGTCATGCCAATTTCTTCCATCAGAAATCTAGTTGAAGAAGCAGTGACGTGGGCGCTGAAGACTTCAGCAAGAGAGTTGCTTTCAGAAATATCTAAGCATCTTCAGATCAAGCTGGAGGTCAGCTGCCTAGTGTGCAGACTAAGGGTGTGCGCGGGCTGCAAGCAAAATTGGGAATTAATAAAAAGAGAGAGATGAGACAAAAGAAATGTCTTAAGACTATAATATATATTTCTTTTAAAACTTGAGGCCACCCTGAGAAACATCAACAATTTGCTGACATCCTTACTCTCTGCATTTCAGTACTGTTCTTCCTTTGGGTGACAAACAGCCTTGAAGGGGCCATGGACCTCTCCTTGAGAAGGGCTTCCAGACCTTTGACAAAGATTAAGCAAACCCTGAGGACAAGCAGCCTCAGATCAGGCTGAGGACAGCGAGGTGCTAGCCTGGAGCAGAGTTTAGGGAAGAACCCTCAAAATGTAGGAATCATGAGAAATAATATTTTTATGTAGTATTTTAAAAAGGAAAAATCAATGCCCAAACTCACGATGAACAAAATATCAAAATTTAAAGATAGGCTTAATGTGGATGGACTTTAGAGACTGCCATACAAAGTGAAGTTAGAAAAAGAAAAACAAATATCATATATTCATTCATATATGTAGAATCTAGAAAAAATGGTATAGATCTTATTTGAAAAGCAGAAATAGAGGCACAGATGTAAAGAATACCAAAAGGGAAAGGAGTGGTGGTGAGATGAACTGGGATTGACATATATACACTAGAAATACTATGTATAAAATAAATAACTAAAACAAAACAAACAAACAAACAAAAAACCAAATAACCAATGAGAAGCTACTGTATAGCACAGGGAACTCTATTCACACTCTGTAGTGACCTAAAGGGGAAGAAAACCCAAGGAAGAGTAGATACATGGAAACATATAATGGACGCTGCTATACAGCAAAAACTAGCACAAAAATGTGAAGCAACTACATGTCCATAAAAGTTAATTAAAGAAGAAAAAGGCAGGCTCGGTGTCCCTAGCGTTTCTTCTTGCCTCAGGTTCAAACAGGGCTTGGCATAGCACTGCTCCTGATCCTATTGCTATGTAGTTTCTTGACATCTTAATCACTGGGATTTTTCTGTATTTTGATTTTCAAAAACATTGCATTAAAGAAGTTGTTTATCTTGACGATTAAGGTTTTTTGTGTCCCTTTAAATGATGTGGCCCAGGCCGTGCCTCACTCACCCCCCCTCTGATCCGAGCCCTGACTTGACCACCAGGGAATAAAATCAAAGATGAGGGGCAGAGGAAAGCCCGTAAGCGCGTGCCGAGGCAGACAAAGCCCCTGAGACCACTATGTATTGGAGATCAGCCACCAGGACACCTGTGCGTGTTGGTCGCTCAGTCACGTCCGACTCTCTGCGACACCACGGACTGTAGTCCACCAGGCTCCTCTGTCCGTGGGATTCTCCATGAAAGAAGACTGGAGTGGGTTGCCATTTCCTCCTCCAGGAGATCTACCCCACCCAGGAGCAGACCCCACAAACCAGCATCTCTCGCTAGTCCTGTGTTGGCAAGCAGATTCTTTACCACCAGCGCCACCTGGGAAGCCCAGGACATCTGTGACTGTTTATAAAATCTTCCTATTTGGATGTTCCTAAATTAGCTCGCAATACTGAGTTTTAATGCAGGAAAAGCAGTTTTAACTGAGAAGGAAATGGCAACCCACTCCAATATTCTTGCCTAAAGAATCCTGTGGACAGAGGAGCCTGGTGGGCTGCTGTCTTATAGAGTTACGCAGAGTTGGACACAACTGAAGCGACTTAGCATGCATGCATGCATTGGAGAAGGAAATGGCAACCCACTCCAGGATTCTTGCCTGGAGAATCCCAGGGACGGAGGAGCCTGGCGGGCTGCTGTCTATGGGGTCACACAGAGTCGGACACGACTGAAGCGTCTTAGCAGCAACAGCAGCATATGTTAACAAAACATATATAGTGTAATATTGGGGAGGATTCTAAGCCAATATCTTCAGTTCAGTCACTCAGCTGTGTCTGACTCTTTGTGACCCCATGGACTGCAGCACGCCACACTTCCCTGTCCATCACCAACTCCCGGAGCCAATATTTTAACTTCCGTTTTAAGAACAAAATTTTAAGCTTTCAAATAGACCGATACCTCCAGCTCTCTAATTCCAAGATTTCAAGGCATCTGTGAATCTATTATTAGGTGCTTGACTTTTTGAAATCAAGGAGATAAGTCCTCCCTGTATATTCTGCTTTTCTAATCAATAGAGAATAGTAGCTTTAAATAGCCTAAAATTAGAATTATTTTTACCTTTGTTTCTGCACACTAAAAAAAAGTGGAAATGTCCCATAAAATTAGAGAAAAAATTCTAGCCACAGGAAGATAAGGTTTAAGTAAACAGTGTCTGTAAATACTTTGAGGAATTATGCTGGGGCTTACAATTGTCATTAGCTCGATACCTTTTACACAACATTAATATATAATATGCAAAATGTATAAAGATGTGTAACTGCACGGTTATGGAATCTTTCGGGACGCTCATTATCAAAGCTGAGCGGTGGAGCTCTGTTAATGTAATGGTGATTTCTCTATATATCCTCACTGTGGCACGTAGCAAAGATTGTTCTGCCACCTATTGGCCTGCTGCATGAAATAGATTTCATCACACCTGTAAGCGAGGCTTTACCTGCTCCAGGACTGGAGCGATGTCACTGCAGCCAGACCTTTGGCCAAGGGTGGCGTTTCCCCTTGGAGAATGGCAGGGGTCCTTCTAATGCCACAGCAGTGCACCCAGTTCCCAGAGATCACTGACCGCTTCCCTCAACTACTGTGAGCAGGGCCACTGGATGCTACGCAGACTCTCCAGTGCCCCACCCCAACACACTGGGAATCCAGGCTTAGTTCATCTCCAGCTCTGTCTATGCCTATCAGAAGGGAATGACCCCAAGTGTTTCAGATGACAGACACAGCAAAGAAATACCGTAACATAGCTGACCCCCTGGACTAGCCCCGGGAGCTCTGTGACCCAAGAGCTCACGAAGTGGGTTGAATTCCTTAGAATGAGATTAACAGAGTTGGGGGTGGAAACATCTAGGGGCAAATGATGACTCCTGATTTTCTTAGAGTGCTTATTTAAAAAACAGCACCAACCACTAAATTGTATTTTCCTACAAAGAATGGGTCAAGCAACTAATATTACCTGCGGTTTTAACAGTGAAGTGACTAACGAATGGGTAGTGCTGGATAGTTGACAAAGCCTCATTGAGTCCATCTATACTTTCGCCCCGAGCCCCACGATGCCACCCGGTCGGAATGCTTCAGAGGCCTTTTGATTAGATCTCGGATTCTTGTCTGATACCCCCAACCCCAGGCCATGAGTCCCTTCTCCAAGCTGCTTCCAGAGTGGTTTTTCCAAGATGCAAATCTGATCCTATCATTTCCTTGGTTCATATCCTTCAGCAGCTCCCCACCCCCGTGAAAGGAACCTCAGATCTTTATCAGGGAATGAATAAGGACCTTCTAGGATACACTCTCCTCTCCAGCACCCTTTCCCACCAATCCCTTAATCACCCTAATCCTCAATGGACTGGAAAGACTATTAGGACCATTAGAACCAGTAAAGTGGGAATGCTACAAGAAAGAACATTTCGCTTGAATATTAAAATTTTCAAGGGAGGATGAGGCTTTAAAGAATCTTTTAAAGTCCATTAACAGAGTTAATAAAAAGGAGAAAAGTAAATACATGAAAACTAAGTCTGTGGTGTTGACATTGGAATGGGAGGAGGTAGCAGGCTGGCATGTAATTCAGAATCTTTCAGGACATAGTAAAATTATCTTTACCCTTTTGGTAGCTTATATTTAAAATGCAGTTTTAAAACTCTACTATTATGACCCAATTTGTTTAACCAGTTTCTAAATCAGTAAAACAGGTTTGCAAGAATCTTGCTGTGGAGAAATATGCAGAAAGATCAAAGTATTTCCAAATGTATTATGGAGAATTATTTATGTCTTCTAAAAGATTGTATCCCTGTGCAGTCTCATGTGATAAGGACCTGGATTAATGTTATAGTGCTAAGATGGAAATGTATTATATGCTTTCCTATTGCCTCTGTAAGTGGAGTGAAAAGAACAAAGAATTTTACAGGAGGAATGAAGTGGCATCTGTTCTCAGTACTTCCTAGAGATCAAAAGTCTTTTAGCAGTTTTATTGCCAATCTTTTGAGGCCTTCAACTAATATTTCATTTCATAAATGATCACTGCTAATGGGGGAAATCCTACTGTACACAAATGTGTGTGTGCATGCATGCTAAATTGCTTAGCATGGGATTCTGTCCATGGGATTCTCCAGACAAGAACACTGGAGTGGGTTGCCATGCCCTCCTCCAGGGGATCTTCCTGACTCAGGGACTGAAGCTGCGTCTCTTATATCTCCTGCTTTGGCAGACAGGTTCTTTACCACTAGCACCACCTGGGAAGTCTATACACATGAGCGACTGTCGATCATGATTTTTGGAAAATATTTCTTGGCACAAATGAATAAAAATATTTCTGGTTTTTTCTAGTTTGTATAATGGTTTTCAGTTTGTTTAGAAGTAATCTCTCAAACTAATGCTTTCTTGTTGCTTTTGTTGAGTCACTAAGCTGTGCTCGACTCTTTGCAACCCCATGGACTGCAGCATACCAGGTTTCCCTGTCCTTCACCATCTCCCAGAGTTTGCTCAAACTCGTGTCCATTGAGTTGGTGATCATCTAAAGATCTCATCCTCTATCATCCCCTTCTCCTCTTGCCCTCAATATTTCCCAGCATCTGGCTCTTTTCCAATGAGTCAGTTCTTCACATCAGGTGGCCAAAGTATTGGAGCTTCAGCTTCAGCTTCATCATCAGTCCTTCCGATGAATATTCAGGACTGATTTCCTTTAGGATTGACTGGTTTGATCTCCTTGCAGTCCAAGGGACTCTCAAGAGGCTTCTCCAGCATCATAATTTGAAAGCATCAATTCTTCAGTGCTCAGCCTTCTTTATGGTCCAACTCTCATATCCGTACGTGGCTACTGGGAAAACCATAGCTTTGAAAACATGGACCTTGCTACGCTTTCTTACTCAACCTAAAGATAAATAAACAGTGGAAAAATGACATTCTATTGTTTTTGTTTGGATGAGAAAATGTACAAAGAAAACTTTATTGGTGTATCTGTTTCCCAGCGCTACTATAACAAAGCACCACATATTGGGCAACTTAAAGAGATGCATTCATTGCCCCAGCATTCTGGAAGCTAGGAATCTTACATCAAGGTGTCAGCAGGGTTGGCTCCTTCTGAGGCCATGAGGGAGAATGGGTTCCAGGTCTTTACAAATTTCTGGTATTTGGGTCAATCTTTGGCATTCTCTGGCTTGTAGAAACTTCACCCCAATCTGTCTTTAGGTTGACATGGCATCCTCCCTGCTTGCAGCCTGCATCCAGACTTCTCCTTTTTAAAGGGACATCAGACTGTAATCATAAGGGATTACAGACCCACTTTCACAAACTCATTTAACTAATTACATCTGCAATGACCCTATTTTCCAAATCAGATCAATGTGCTGAGGCACTAGGGGTTAGGACTTTAACACACGAAATAAGTATTTTTAAGGGTATGCATCTTTTTTAAGTTGAGAACTCCCCAGGTGCAGTTGATGTTTTTCTAATGATTCTTAGTTTCCCCAGTTATCAGAGCCCCATTTAATTCTGGATCATCCACAAAAGCTCACAGCTGGGCAAGGAAATCTGAGTGGCAAAACATCTAGCCTCTCAGAGCCACTTAGTCCAGAAAGTTCAGAACATGAGGGTCCTTATACTTCTTGGACCTGCTCCTTCAATGAAGCTCTACTCTCACTTTGCTGAGGCCACCATCACCCCTTGGTGAGGTCATCCAGGCCTTTCCTCCTAAGAGGCAAGATGGGAACATTCCCACCCAGTCCTGTTCCATGCCAACATCCATCTTTCTATTCCCTGGTCTTTGATCAAGGTAAAAAAGATGTTTCTGTCTTGAATAAGGTAAATCTAAACTCACATCAAATACACAGAGGAAAAATGTCTTCTCAGAGCAACTTCACAAAAAAATGGAGATTCCCAAAGGACACTTATTGTAGTTTAGTTGCCAAGTCATGTCCGACTCTTTGTAACCCCGTGGACTGTAGCACACCGGACCTCCCTGTCCCTCACCATCTCCTGGAGTTGGCCCAAGTTCATGTCCATTGGATCAGTGATGCTATCCAACCTTCTCATCCTCTGTCATCCTCTTCTCCTTCTGCCTTTGGTTTTTCCCAGCATCAGGGTCTTTTTCATTGAGTCAGCTATTCACATCAGGTGGCCAAATTGTTGGAGCTTCAGCTTCAGCATCAGCCCTTTTGATGAATATTCAGGGTTGATTTAGGATTGACTGGTATGATCTCCTTGCAACCCAAGGGAGTCTTGAGTCTCCTCCAGCACCATAGCTTGAAAGCATCAGTTCCTCAGCACTCTGCCTTCATTATGGTCCAACTCTTACCTCTGTACATGACTGCTAGAAAAACCATAGCTTTGACTATACAGACCTGTATATACAAAGTACCAAGTACACACATGTCCTTATTAGTCAGCCTATCTTCAATCACTTCCATATATTTTTCACAGGTTTCCTTCATAACTTGATGTTATAAGCCCCACCCCTGGAACTGTTTGGAGTATTGAATCAAATTGTTGGAGCTTCAGCTTCAGCATCAGCCCTTTTGATGAATATTCAGGGTTGATTTAGGATTGACTGGTATGATCTCCTTGCAACCCAAGGGAGTCTTGAGTCTCCTCCAGCACCATAGCTTGAAAGCATCAGTTCCTCAGCACTCTGCTTTCATTATGGTCCAACTCTTACCTCTGTACATGACTGCTAGAAAAACCATAGCTTTGACTATACAGACCTGTATATACAAAGTACCAAGTACACACATGTCCTTATTAGTCAGCCTATCTTCAATCACTTCCATATATTTTTCACAGGTTTCCTTCATAACTTGATGTTATAAGCCCCACCCCTGGAACTGTTTGGAGTATTGAAGATGCCAGCTTTCTTTCTTCCCAGGAGAGAATTTTGTGACACTTTAAAGAACTCAGCAAGACCCTAGAGCTCTCCGGAATGTCTTTTACTGCTAGAGTATTTTCTAGCTGCACTTCTTCCTCCTCCTTGAGCCCCCCAAGTCTGGTTTAGTAGCCATTTGATAATCTAGGAGCTACCATCTCACCACCTCCTGCTTCTTCTGCACCTGTTAGGGTGCCCATCTATCTCACCCTCAACTGCCCAGACTCCCCCCAGTTTCAGCTGCAATTCTCAAGTGCTTGGAAGCCTCCAGTCTCAGGCAAATGTGAAAGTCAGTCTCCTACTGTTAATTTTCTCTCCCTGTGATATATTTTAGTCCTTAGTGAAATTCGCTCAGTCGTGTCTGACTCTTTGAGACCCCATGGACTATACAGTCCATGGAAATCTCCAGGCCAGAATCCTGAAGTGGGTAGCCTTTCCCTTCTCCAGGGGATCTTCCCAACCCAGGGATCGAATTCAGGTCTTCTGCATTGCAGGCAGATCTTTCCCAACTGAGCTACCATTCAGTACAGTACCATTTTAGGCCTTAAGTAGCTGAAATATTCCTGGCTTGCAGCTAAAGCAGAATTTAAACAGATACTATCCCTAAGACAAACAAACAAAAAAGTGATCAACACAGAAAATTAACCTGTTAATCATTTCTTATGATTTTTCCAGAACAAGGAGCATAAGTCTCTTATTTCATCCTGCCTGGAACTCACCAGGGCTTTAGTCCTGATTCTGCAGCTTTCCTGCGCATGTCTTCACTTGTGTCTGCCATGACCCTGTTCAAATTCAGACTGTTTATACCTCCCCCAAGTCTGAGAGAGTCCCCTTTTCCCATCCAGAACACACTTGCTCTTGGGAGAAATCCAGGTGTCATTTTTGACAGTTTCCTTTCTTCTCTCCTTATCAGTCACCCAACCATGCTGACTCTTTCTTTCATAATGAAAATAACTCACATGATGTCTCCTGGCTTGCAAAGTGGTTTTTTTCTTGTAAACCGTCCTTATTGGAGTTTCATGGCTACCCAGGACAGTAGGATGGTGAAGGAATATTATCTTTTCATTTACAGATGCAAAAATCAACTCAGCAACACCAAGAGATATGAAGGCCCCACCACTAGTAGGTGACAAACTGTAACATTTGAACTTGGGTCCCTCTCCCCATCCTGCTGCTTCTTTTGAAAAGACTCTGAGAGCCATTCCCTGAGAGCGTGTATTCTCACCGTTGCCCTAGACTAGGCTGTCAACACCTGTCACCCAGATTATTTGACCCCCTAGCTGGTTTCCCTGCCTCTAGGCTGCCTCCATTCAAGCAATCCTATATAGGAGAACCGAACAATTCCTAAAACACTGATCTCATCCTTGCTCTGTGATAAGCCTCCAGTCACTCTTTGGAACACACAAGATAAAGCCCCAAATCTCCTGGTACCCAAATTCTTTCAAATCTTGGTCTCGTCTTCTCTGCTTGGTCTCAGCAATGATGACTCTCAAATATGCGCTCTCAGTCCACCCCTGCCACGTAGCCCTGAGATCCCCCCACCGCCTATAGACAAAGTCATATCCACCTCAATGCCAGGCCTGCTTTCTGTGGACAATCCACATCCCTCATCTGAACAGCCCAAACCCTTTCACTTCAACTCAAGGTCCACGTCCTCACAAGGTCTCACCCAACAACTCCACCCCCTTTCACGTGCACCTTCAACCAAGTCCTGTAACGTTTTTGCAGATACCCATTCCCATCTCTTCTAGCGTACTCCCATCCTTTCATCTGCAAAACTAACAACTACATTCCCCAGGCTCCCTAGTTCTTCCTATTGATCAGCTGTGTTCTGCCACACAGATGCCCCCAGGGGCAACTTGAAAGTAAGCACCAGGAGCCTCTACAGGTCGGGACATGGATCTCCTTGGTCATCCGTGACAGTAATGGTAGCAGCAACGAGGTTTCTGCTAGGACAGCCCCAGATGTGAGTGGGTTTCTCCCAGCACGTGTAGAAGCATTATTCACTGAACTTCTTAGAATTTTCACCAACTACCCAGAACCATGCTGCCTAAACAGCTACACTAAGCTAGACTGAATTCTGCTGCCTGTAACTAAGAACTCTGGGGCATATTCTACAGTGAAGCCCTCGTGTTGGAGCCCCATCAAATACATGGTATGTCACAACTCTTTCACATAAATACTTTGTGGACCAGGCAGCCTTGCTTCCAGAAGATGACTGTAGCTCCTTCCACCTTTATACCCACAAGGAGAAACACCAGAATCATCCCACACCAAGGGATGCTGGACCATGATGCTGGGGCAGAGATTTTGGAAAAGGAAAGAGCAAACCCTAAGACATCAACCTGAAATACTCTCCCAAGAATCTGCCTTTTAGTTCCTCTCTTGAATTTCTTTCTGAATTGTCTCATTTGGCAATCCTTATGGCTGGGGAATTAGAAATACCTGGAGAAGACTTCATTTTGATGGAGGATTCCAGAATAAGGAAAGAGCCAAGTAGGAAATGAGGCAAGACCCAAGTGAAAGGCTACCTAAGGGAAGTCTATGGCGGAATTCTGTCCACAGAAAAGATGACCCCTCTCCCGGGTCACTCTGGTTCAGTTTAACTCATCAAGGGTAGAACTTCCTTAGAGAGATTTATCTCCAAAGCCCTGGACAGCACACTGCATGATGTCATCTGCTTCTCTTTTTAGTGACTGTCTTTCTGGAGACCTTGCAGGGTCATAGAAAGTAGAAAAAGGAGGCAAGGATTCTGCTCCTGGTCACCCACAGTCATAACAGTCCCTAACACAACCATAGTTGCCTTTCCAACTAGAGTATAAACCACCAACGAGTAGGAAATGTGTCCTGGGCATCCATCATAACACTTTCTGTTTCCTACTAATTGTATAAACACTCACTGAATAAAATTAGGAGGACTTTACATCTTGATAACTTCTCTTGGAGTCAGTTTTTATTTCTCACCTACTGAGAAGAATGCTCCTGGACTTAGGTACTTCAGAAACTGGAAAATGCAAGGCATTCCATCTTCACTCCATCCTGTGGCCTATAAGAACCATGTCACAAAATCTGTGACATCCCAAGTTTTGCTTATAGCTTGTGGTACACATGCACTGAGATTCCAACATAAGAAGAAAAACTAAAACTGGAATTATTTTCTGGTTTCAGAAACAAGACATCCAAACCCTATATAAATAAATAGTGGGAAAACAGCCTTTCTGACTGATCTCTATCAGAGCCACAAACAAAGTATTTGCATAAAGTCCAGTACTACTTTACTATTTTTTAATTATGATTATTTAATTAATATACATTCTATGAATGTGGAGTAACTCATTGATTACTGGAAATCAAAATGCAGGAAACGCTTTTTTTTTTCCACAGGAGTCCATTGACTGATAGCCTCTGTTGAATATTTAACAACACACAGAATGTTTTAACAGAAAAAAAAAGACTTAAGAACAAAGAACACACATTCCCGAAGGTTGGTTTCACTTGTAGCTCTCCGTACTGATGGAAAACCTGCCCCGTGTCATAGAAAACTACTTCTCTAAGCACTCCACTGACTAATTGATCTTTTAATTGGTTCAGTCAACACCCGAGTCTTCGCACACAACACATTCTAATTGCTACAAGCAGCTGTAGCAATGCTCAGATCGTTGAGGAGAAGACAGCGGCGCTCAATCAGCCTCTGCTTGGACCGGTCGCCGGCAGGAGGCACGCCGGTCTTCAGCTGTGTGTTGAGAAGCTGGCACAAGTGGAAACAACAGCACTTCATTCTCCCTTCGCGGCAAGAATGTGTATAGAAATGGACCACAGGAGTCATTCCACAGTGTATGTGTATATCCAGTCGCCACGCTGTATGCCTTAAACGTATACCATTTTCATTTACAAATAAACAAGGGAAACCTCAGTGTCGTGGGAGGGAAAAATGGTACAAATCGGTCCGGGGGAAATGTTCATCATCTGAACTAATGTACAGCTATTATTTCTGACATTAAAAAAAAGTGCGTATGCCCTTCCTCCCATTGTCCCTCACTGCTTGTACCCATAAGACTTTAGTCCATTTACTTGTGGTCAGGTTACAAGCAATTGCAGGCTGGCAACTTTCTCTTTGTTGTACTGTAACTCAAGGCTTGGGACACATTACTCATCTGTACTGTGGGTGAGTTTAGTTCTGTAAGTCACCCCTATCTGATGAAAGTCTTTCAAATTAAACAATAGGACACAACCAGCATGATATTAGAACAGAGCAAGATTTCTTAACCTGGCGCTGTGGGTGTTTTAGGCCAGGTAAGTGTTTGCTGTGGGGGTTCTCCCTGTGCATCGCAGAATGATTGACAGCATCCCTGACCTCCACCGCTGGAAATACCACTAGTAGAGAAGTACCTGCTGGCTCCCAGTCAAAAAAAAAAGGCGTCTTTAGACTTTGCTAAATATCTGGAGGAAAATTGCTTCCACTGGGAACTACTAGAATCAAGATGCTGTGTGTAAACAGGTCAGTTGCTGCTGCTGCTAAGTCGCTTCAGTCGTGTCCGACTCTGTGCGACCCCATAGACAGCAGCCCACCAGGCTCCCCCATCCCTGGATTCTCAAGGCAAGAACACTGGAGCGGGTTGCCATTTCCTTCTCCAATGCATGAATGTGAAGAGTGAAAGTGAAGTAGCTCAGTCATGTCCGACTCCTAGCAACCTCATGGACTGCAGCCCACCAGGCTCCCCCATCCCTGGGATTCTCAAGGCAAGAACACTGGAGCGGGTTGCCATTTCCTTCTCCAATGCATGAATGTGAAGAGTGAAAGTGAAGTAGCTCAGTCATGTCCGACTCCTAGCAACCTCATGGACTGCAGCCCACCAGGCTCCCCCATCCCTGGGATTCTCAAGGCAAGAACACTGGAGCGGGTTGCCATTTCCTTCTCCAATGCATGAATGTGAAGAGTGAAAGTGAAGTAGCTCAGTCATGTCCGACTCCTAGCAACCTCATGGACTGCAGCCCACCAGGCTCCCCCATCCCTGGGATTCTCAAGGCAAGAACACTGGAGCGGGTTGCCATTTCCTTCTCCAATGCATGAATGTGAAGAGTGAAAGTGAAGTAGCTCAGTCATGTCCGACTCCTAGCAACCTCATGGACTGCAGCCCACCAGGCTCCCCCATCCCTGGGATTCTCAAGGCAAGAACACTGGAGCGGGTTGCCATTTCCTTCTCCAATGCATGAATGTGAAGAGTGAAAGTGAAGTAGCTCAGTCATGTCCGACTCCTAGCAACCTCATGGACTGCAGCCCACCAGGCTCCCCCATCCCTGGGATTCTCAAGGCAAGAACACTGGAGCGGGTTGCCATTTCCTTCTCCAATGCATGAATGTGAAGAGTGAAAGTGAAGTAGCTCAGTCATGTCCGACTCCTAGCAACCTCATGGACTGCAGCCCACCAGGCTCCCCCATCCCTGGGATTCTCAAGGCAAGAACACTGGAGCGGGTTGCCATTTCCTTCTCCAATGCATGAATGTGAAGAGTGAAAGTGAAGTAGCTCAGTTGTGTCCGACTCCTAGTGACCCCATGGACTGCAGCCCACCAGGCTCCTCTGTCCATGGGATTTTCCAGGCAAGAGTACTGAGTGGGGTGCCATTGCCAGTTACTTCCCTACAAATCCACACAACTGAGGCTTATTGAAACTGAAAAGGATCTATTCAGCAAACCTACGCTTTCTGGATGCTTCATCCGAAACCAAACAGAAAAGAAAACAAACAAGTTGATCTAAAGTGGTCATGAGGGCAGTGCTGGCAAAACACTTACTCTCAGCTCACGTGACTCTGGAGGGATCCTCAGCGACTGTCTCACCAAGCTCTGCATGCGTCATTCACCATCCCGCACTGAAGGCTACTTCAGTTCAGTTCAGTTCAGTCGCTCAGTCGTGTCTGATTCTTTGTGACCCTATAAACTGCAGCCTGCCAGGCCTCCCTGTCCATCACCAACTCCTGGAGTCCACCCAAACCCATGTCCAATGAGTCAGTGATGCCATATAACGATCTCATCCTCTGTCGTCCCCTTCTCCTCCTGCCCTCAATCTTTCCCAGCATCAGGGTCTTTTCAAACGAGTCAGCTCTTCACATCAGGTGGTCAAAGTATTGGAGTTTCAGCTTCAGCATCTGTCCTACCGACAAACACCCAGGACTGATCTCCTTTAGGATGGACTGGTTAGATCTCCTTGAAGCCTACTTACTCTGCTAAAAAACTTGAACTTGTAGTTTGATGAATGTAACCTATGAGGTTTTGTAGGAGTTAGTCTCTCACCCACAACAGATTATGTAAGTGTGAAACATCCTCCAACTTACAGACAGAAGTCACTGCGAGAAGTTTCCAAGTTTCCTTCCTTCCTTCTTTCCTTCTAGATTCTTTCATTCCTTGGAACAAACATCAGTTTCCTATCTACATGCTGAACTTAAGAATTGTTTGAAAACGTGCGTTGAGCAACTGATCATGGATTTTTATTTCATTTGATACAGTCAGACCAGTAGTCTTAAAAGTCTATAGTTAAGTCTCTTTAACCAATAAAATCTCTTTATTTTGTTTATAAGAATGCAGCATTTTTAAAAAAGCCTTTCGCTGCTGGCTCTTTAAATAGCTAGAGAAATTCCACACATACACACACTCACACACACGTGAAAAAAAGAATTCCACGCTATCCCCGTACCTATGACTACTTTAAAATATTTTAAACTCATGCACCAAACACCCCAAAATCAAAATCATTGTTCTGAACTTCACATATAATATGGAGTACCTCTTCATCAAGTTGGAAACCATCCCTTTAGAGTTCCCCATGAATCAACCCCGTTGTGCCCCCACCGGTGTAAGCTGCCTGACAGGTGTTCAACTGCACCCCTTCCGAGACCATCCCAAAGCATCACCTAAATCCATTCAGTTGACCTTGCTTCGTTAGAACCCAGTTTTGCATGTGCAGCCCTTCTGGGCCCCATTCCTTGCCTGTAACATGTGAATTCACTCCAAGAAGTTCAGCCCAAAGGGTACCAGGCAGAATTAAGGTGATGATGCCCATAAATGCTCAGCACGGGGCTAGGCACTCAGCTGGTGTCAGAAAATGTTAGCTGCTGTCGAACACTAGTTTAATGCTGCAGCCTGCTGTTCATTGATGGTTATCAGAACCATCAGTACTGCCGCCTCCCTGGGACTCCCACAGCCACCATCTTTGTAACACTAACCTCCACCACCTTACCTCATCTTTTGTATTTCTAGAACTTCATCACAAACGGCTGCAGGATGGGATGGGAATCACACCTGGTGGATGCCAAGTGAACCTCACTGTCAGTGCATGGTGCAGAAAGACTGCCCCAGATGTGATTGTCTGGGTCTCTGCAGAGAAACTGCTTACCCCGACTTTTCCAACAAACAGGAGCCCACCCTGTACACTGTATGTGCAGGAGATTTCATGCCTGATCTCGTGTGTAATCCTGGCAGACAATCTTTCCTCCCCATTTTACAAGTAGGGTGGGGATGACTGAGGAAAAGGGCCCATGAATCAGAGTAAATGATGGAAGTGGCGACTGAAGCTGCTTAGTCTGGTTCACACCTTATCTTATGCCAGGAACTGTTCTAGATAATCCATATTTCACTTCACAACTACTCTGTGAAGGACTCTTTTGTCCATTTTGCAGATGAGGAAACTGAGCTTTAACCAGGAGGTTAAGGCTCTCCACTCTGCTCCCATGTACTGCCTTTGTCCCTCCCAGGACCCGTTTTTTTTTTTTTTTTCCATTTGGTACCGAACTTCCTCCCCTTGAATCTAGCGCATAGCATGGAGTCTGCAGGGCCTCACCTGTGCTTTGTAATGACAAAAACATCAAAAATGGAACTAGAGCTTTTGGTCCCCAGCCCCAGAAAGGGTAAAACAAGCAGATTGTCATCATTTATCTTTCTATCATAGTTGGGCTTTTTGTTTCCAGTATCTGTGAGTTCTCCTGTTGGAAACGGTAAGAAAGGATGATGGAAACAGAAAAAGAAGTAACATGAATATAAGGACCAGAGGGGAGGCTTAGGCGTGAAGCATCCTCCTGGAAAAAAAAAAAGGGAAGCTGAGGGAAGAGGCATCCCAGGTGAGATTTGAATCCTGCCTCATCCAGTAACCTGTAGTGGGCAAGGCTGGTGAGACAGGCAACGCCACTGACATTAGCCAGGATGGGGCAACAGCAAGTGCCTGGGCGTGTGAGGGAGCTTAAGAAATAACTACACTATACCATATTGGTAAAGGTAATATGAATTCACGTCTTTCCCCACACCTCCTTTATTAGTAGGGGAAATCAATATTGAATATTCATTGGAAGGACTGATGCTGACGCTGACTAAAGCTCCAATACTTATGCCACCTGATGAGAAGAGCTGACTCATTGGAAAAGACCCTGATTCTGAGAAAGACTGAGAGCAAGAGGAGAAGAGGGTGGCAGAGGACGAGATAGTTAGACAGTATCACTGACTCAGTGGACCTGCTGCTGCTGCTGCTAAGTCGCTTCAGTCGTGTCCGACTCTGTGCAACCCCATAGACGGCAGCCCACCAGGCTCCCCCATCCCTGGGATTCTCCAGGCAAGAACAGTGGAGTGGGTTGCCCTTTCCATCTCCAATGCATGAAAGTGAAAAGTGAAAGGGAAGTCGCTCAGTCATGTCTACTCTTAGCGACCCCATGGACTGCAGCCTACCAGGCTCCTCCATCCATGGGATTTTCCAGGCAAGAGTACCGGAATGGGGTGCTACGCCTTCTCTGCAGTGGACATGAGTTTGAGCAAACTCCACAAGAGAGTGAAAGACAAGGAAGCCTGGTGTGCTGGAGTTCAAAGAGTTGGATAGCAGACATGACTTAGGAACTAAACAATAGCAACAGAATATATGCATGGTCTTCAAGTGTCATCTGCTTATTAGCTGCAAGGGAGAAAAAAACAGTAATTAAATAGTGCAGATATCAACCAAGTGACTAATATTACCATCACCAATGAGGCTAGATGCCCACTGCATGTCTGCAGATGTGGTACCCTGAGAAGGACTACATCCCCTTTGTAGTCCATCAGCATGGAACGCATTGTCAAGTGAATCCAATCACAATGGAACATCACTGAAGGCCCGAATGAGAAGCTTTCACAAAAAGAAGTAGGGCTGTGGGGTGACTGTATTCTTCAAAATGTTCCTAAAACACAAAGAAAGCCTATGAAAATACCCAGACTCAATAGCAAGAATAAAGAGACAGGACAATGAAATGCAATTCCTGATCCTACAGGGATCCAATCCTGGAAGGGAAACGCTCTAAAAAACATTGCTGAGGTCAACTGACAAAACTGAAACACAAATGGCAGGACAGGTAAAATATTTCATCAACGTTAAAATCACCAAAATTGATAACTGTATGGTGTTGATGTAAGAGAATGCCCCTGTTCTGTGGAAATACACACTGAAGAGGTTAGGAAGAAGTAAAAACTTCTTGAAAGGAAAGTTATGACCAACCTAGATAGCATATTCAAAAACAGAGACCTTACTTTGCCAACAAAGGTCCATCTAGTCAAGGCTATGGTTTTTCCTGTGGTCATGTATGGATGTGAGAGTTGGACTGTAAAGAAAACTGAGCACCAAAAAATTGATGCTTTTGAACTGTGCTGTTGGAGAAGACTCTTGAGAGTCCCTTGGATTTCAGGGAGATCCAACCAGTCCATCCTAAAGGAGATCAGTCCTGGGTGTNGCTAAGTCACTTCAGTCATGTCTGACTCTTTGCGACCCCATGGACTGCACCCTGCCAGGATCCTGTCCATGGGATTCTCCAGGAAAGATTATTGGAGTGGGTTGCCATTCCCTCTTCCAGGGGATCTTTCCAACCCAGAGCTCCAACCCATGTCCTCTTATATCTTCTGCTTTGGCAGGCAGGTTCTTTAACAATAACACCACGTAGGAAGCCCCACTCTTCTGCCCAGGAGTCCCCAAAGTGTGAGAACCATTAACTATAAGTACATCACTGCCCAAATATTGGAAACTGGGAAGCTGATACTTGTTTCAGAAATCCTTTCACTCAAAGGTAACTCAAGAGGACGGGAGCTTATCTAAGGAGGGGGAACCGACCCCTCACCTACGTCCTAATCAGAAGCTTGTATGCCAGGCATTGTTCTAAACAATGTGCATTAACCCACTTGCTCTTATAATAACACTGTGTTACGTAACAACATTGTTGAGTATAAAGTTTCCCCCACTTTAGGGAATAGGAAACTGATATACTGGTAAACTGACTTTACTCACACAGCAGGTAAATTAAGAAGTCAGATGGTTAGACTCAGGGGCGCACGTTTGACTGTCCACTCATAGCTGAAGAAATAATTCAATGATCAAAACTATACAAAAACTACTATATGAAATATGTGCTTCCCTACTGGCTCAGAAGTAAGGAATCTGCTACTGAGGAATCAGTAAGGATATATAGCTTCGATCTCTGAGTCAGGAAGATCCCCTGGAGAAGGAAATGGCAACCTACCCCAGTAATCTTGCCTGGGAAATCCCAAGGACAGAGGAGCCTAGCAGGCTACAGTCCTTGGGATTGCAAGAGTCAGACATGACTTAGCAACTAAACCACCACCACTGTAATAAATGAGGGCAGAAGTGAAACCCTCAGGCTAGAAATTTCAGAGAAAGCCCCAAGATGACATGTAGCATGCACATGCCCTTGCAAACATACACACATATAAAGGTGGAAGGGAGGTTGCTAAGAGGGGAATAAAACATTCCAGGAAGACTTAGCAACTAAACCACCACCACTGTAATAAATGAGGGCAGAAGTGAAACCCTCAGGCTAGAAATTTCAGAGAAAGCCCCAAGATGACATGTAGCATGCACATGCCCTTGCAAACATACACACATATAAAGGTGGAAGGGAGGTTGCTAAGAGGGGAATAAAACATTCCAGGAAGATCCAAAGATAAATATCAGCACTTTACATAATATTCAGCATTGCCTGAGCATGTCTAGTACAATGGTGGGGCTCGGGATGTCTAAAGGGAAGGGATTTGCATGCAGGACATAAACACCTTCTGGAAAAGAGCTCATGCTGATGGAACGCAAAGGCAAGAAGGCAGGGCTGGCTTGATCCCTGGGCCTGAGACATTAGTGGACTCAAGTCAGTCCAAGTGAGCATGGTATCTGTTTTCACTAAAAGCTTTGTGATATAATCAGCCAGCATACAGGCTATCTTGCTTCAATGACCCTCTGATGGCATGCACCATGTAAGGACCATGAGAGAAAGAAGCTTCTCTGTACTTCACAAAGCTCTTTGCATGAAAATGACTACAAAGTTGTAGGAGTGCCAGTGTGCCAAGGGTCTGTGCACTAAAGGACCCATGGCACTGGTGTTGGTACCCAGGAGAGTCACCTGTGCCCAAGGGAAGAAGCAGACTGCTGGTGACAGCAGAGAGTAGGCAGTATCTGACAGGTATTTCTGAGAACATCACCATTCATTCAGAAATACCTGGAGGACATTTAGCAGGGGACTAGGAGACAGTAACATTGACCAGGGGACTCAGCTGGTAAAGAAAGCACCAATAACACCACGTAGGAAGCCCCACTCCTCTGCCCAGGAGTCCCCAAAGTGTGAGAACCATTAACTAAAAGTACATCACTGCCCAAATATTGGAAACTGGGAAGTTGATACTTGTTTCAGAAATCCTTTCACTCAAAGGTAACTCAGAAGGAGGAAGGGAGCTTATTTAAGGAGGGGGAACCGACCCATCACCTATGTCCTAATCGGAAGCTTGTATGCCAGGCATTGTTCTAATCAATGTGCATTAACCCACTTGCTCTTATAATAACACTGTGTTATGTAACAACATTGTTGAGTATAAAGTTTCCCCCACTTTAGGGAATAGGAAATTGATGTACTGGTAAACTGACCTTACTCACACAGCAGGTAAATTAAGAAGTCAGATGGTTAGACTCAGGGGCCCACGTTTGACTGTCCACTCATAGCTGAAGAAACAATTCAATGACCAAAACTATACAAAAACTACTATACTAAATACGTGCTTCCCTACTGGCTCAGCAGTAAGGAATCTGCTAGTGAGGAATCAGTAAGGATATATAGCTTCGATCCCTGAGTCAGGAAGATCCCCTGGAGAAGGAAATGGCAACCTACTCCAGTAATCTTGCCTGGGAAATCCCAAGGACAGAGGAGCCTGGCAGGCTACAGTCCTTGGGATTACAAGAGTCAGACATGACTTAGCAACTAAACCACCACCACTGTAATAAATGAGGGCAGAAGTGAAACCCTCAGGCTAGAAATTTCAGAGAAAGCCCCAAGATGACATGTAGCATGCACATGCCCTTGCAAACATACACACATGTAAAGGTGGAAGGGAGGTTGCTAAGAGGGGAATAAAACATTCCAGGAAGATCCAAAGATAAATATCAAAATCTTGCCTGGGAAATCCCAAGGACAGAGGAGCCTGGCAGGCTACAGTCCTTGGGATTACAAGAGTCAGACATGACTTAGCAACTAAACCACCACCACTGTAATAAATGAGGGCAGAAGTGAAACCCTCAGGCTAGAAATTTCAGAGAAAGCCCCAAGATGACATGTAGCATGCACATGCCCTTGCAAACATACACACATGTAAAGGTGGAAGGGAGGTTGCTAAGAGGGGAATAAAACATTCCAGGAAGATCCAAAGATAAATATCAGCACTTTACATAATATTCAGCATTGCCTGGGCATGTCTAGTACAATGGTGGGGATCGAGATGTCTAAAGGGAAGGGATTTGCATGCAGGACATAAACACCTTCTGGAAAAGAGCTCATGCTGAGGAACGCAAAGGCAAGAAGGCAGGGCTGGCTTGATCCCTGGGCCTGAGACATTAGTGGACTCAAGTCAGTCCAAGTGTAACATGGTATCTGTTTTCACTAAAAGCTTTGTGACATAATCAGCCAGCATATAGGCTATCTTGCTTCAGTGACCCTCTGATGGCATGCACCATGTAAAGACCATGGGGGAAAGAAGCTTCTCTGTACTTCACAAAGCCCTTTGCATGAAAATGACTGCAAAGTTGTAGGAGTGCCAGTGTGCCAAGGGTCTGTGCACTAAAGGACCCATGGCACAGGTGTTGGTACCCAGGAGAGTCACCTGTGCCCAAGGGAAGAAGCAGACTGCTCGTGACAGCAGAGAGCAAGCAGTATCTGACAGGTATTTCTGAGAACATCACCATTCATTCAGAAATACCTGGAGGACATTTAGCAGGGGACTAGGAGACAGTAACATTGACCAGGGGACTCAGCTGGTAAAGAAAGCACCTGCAATGCAGAAAACCCTGGTTTGATTCCTGGGTTGGGAAGATGCCCTAGAAAAGGGCTAGGCTACCTACTCCAGGATTCTTGGGCTTCCCTGGTGGCTCAGATGGTAAAGAATCTGCCTACAATGCTGGGGACCTGGGTTTGATTCCGGGGTTGGGAAAATCCCCTGGAGGAGGGCATGGCAACCCACTCCAGTATTCTTGTCTGGAGAATCCACATGCACAGAGGAGCCTGGTGGGCTACAGTCCTTGGGGTTGCAAGGAGTCAGACATGACTGAGCAACTAAGCACAGCACAGGAGACAAGAACAGTAGGAACCCTCATCTATGGCAGGAGGGGGTAGTGATAGCAGAATATGGGGCTTTACTGTTGCAATGGGTTGAATCCTCTGTTTTCCCTCACATTTGTATGTTGACATCCTAACACCCCAGGGCCTCAGAATGTGATCCTATTTGGAACTAAGGCAGATGCAGACATAATTAGGTAAATTGACATTATACTAGATTAAGGTGGGCCCTAAGTGAAAATGATGGCTGTCCCATAAAAGGGGTAAATTTGGACACAGACATGCACACCGGGAGAACTCCGGAGACACTGAAGTGTCATGTCTACAAACCAAAGAATGCCAAAGATTGCAATTACTAGGGGAGAGGTACTCTTTCTCACAGTCACAGAAGGAGTCAATCTAGCCAACATCTGATCTTGGGCTTACAGACTCCAGAAATGTGAGATAATACATTTCTGTTGGGTAAGCTGCTCAGTCTTGGGGACCGTGTTATAGCAACGTTAGGAAATTAACACAACTGTAGCCTCACGTCGGCGCCCAGATTGCTGTGACCTAGGTCCTCCAACAGCTGCGATTACAAGCCCATTTTGAAAATCGAAGCTCCTTAAACTCATCAGCAGGGCCTGATTGTAAGCAAGTGGCAAGGAGTCAACCAAGTAATTCCTGCCAGGAATAGGAATACAAGTTTCCTGTTTTTACCAGAGTGAGAAGGTCCTGTTGTTTCTTCAGGAGTAATGCCATAATCCAGCTTTAAAGAGCTAGGTCTTTCCTGTTGAGCTGAGGCTTTCCTCTGGGGACGCACATGTTTTTCACAACCAAGGAAGTCCCATTCTTCATTTTCTTGGGACATTGTCAGTACCCTTTTGTTTGTCCTTCAGTTCAGTTCAGTTCAGTCGTGTCTGACTCTTTGCAACCCCATGGATTACAGCACACCAAGTTTCCCTGTCCATCACCAACTCCCGAAGCCTACTCAAACTCATGTCCATCATATTGGTGATGCCATCCAACCAGCTCATCCTCTATCATCCCCTTCTCCTACTGCCTTCAATCTTTCCCAGCATCAGGGTATTTTCCAATGAGTCAATTCTTCACATCAGGTGGCCAAAGTATTGGAGTTTCAGCTTCAACATCAGTCCTTCCAATGAGTATTCAGGAGTGATCTCCTTTAGGATGGACTGGTTGGATCTCCTTGCAGTCCAAGGGACTCTCAAGAGTCTTCTCCAACACCACAGTTCAAAAGCATCAATTCTTCTGAGCTCAGCTTTCTTTATAGTCAACTCTCATATCCATACATGACCACTGGAAAAACCATAGCCTTAACTAGACAGACTTTTGTTGACAATGTAATGTCTGTTTTTTAATATGCTGTCTAGAATGGTCATAGCTTTTCTTCCAAGAGGGAAGCATCTTTTAATTTCATGGCTGCAGCCACCATCTGCAGTGATTTTGGAGCCCCAAAAGATAAAGTCTCTCACTATTTCCACTGTATCCCCATCTCTTTGCTATGAAAAGATGGAACTGGATGCCATGATCTTAGTTTTCTGAATGTTAAGTTTTAAGCCAGCTTTTTCACTCTCCTCTTTCACTTCATTAAGAGGTTCTTTAGTTCCTCTTCCCTCTCTGCCATAAGGATGGTATCATCTGCATATCTGGAGTCATTGGTATTTCTCCTGGCAAGCTTGATTCTAGCTTGTGCTTCACTCAGCCCAGTGTTTCTCATGATGTACTCTGCATATAAGTTAAATAAGCAGGGTGACAATATTCAGCCTTGACATACTCCTTTCCTGATTTGGAACTGGTCTGTTATTCCATGTCCAGTTCTAACTGTTGCTTCTTGACCTGCATACAGATTTCTCAGGAGGCAGGTAAGGTGGTCTGGTATTCCCATCTCTTGAAGAATTTACCAGTTTGTTGTGATCCACAAAGTCAAAGGGTTTGGCATAGTCAATAAGCAGAAATAGATGTTTTTATGGATCTCTTGCTTTTTTGATGATCCAGCGTATGTTAGCAATTTGATTTCTGGTTCCTCTGCATTTTCTAAATCCAGCTTGAACATCTAGAAAGTTCACTGTTCACATACTGTTGAAGCCTGGCTTGGAGAATTTTGAGAATTATTTTGCTAGCATGGGAAATGAGTGTAGTTGTGCGGTAGTTCGGATATTCTTTGGCATTGCCTCTCTTTGGGATTGGAATGAAAACTGACCTTTTCCAGTCCTGTGGCCACTGCTGAATTTTCCAAATTTGCTGATATACAGAGTGCAGCACTTTCACAGCATCATATTTTAGGATTTGAAATACTCAACTGGAATTCCATCACTTTCACTAGCTTTGTTCATAGTGATGCTTCCTAAGGCCTATTTGACTTCACACTCCAGTATGTCTGGCTCTAAGTGAATGATCACACCATCGTGGTTATCTGGGTCATGAACATCTTTTTTGTATAGCTCTGTGTATTCTTACCACCTCTTCTTATTATCTTCTGCTTCTGTTAGGTCCATACCATTTCTGTCCTTTATTGGGCCCATCTTTGTATGAAATGTTCCCTTGGTATCTCAAATTTTCTTGAACATATCTCTAGTCTTTCCCATTCTACGTTTTTCCTCTATTTCTTTACATTGATCACTGAGGAAGGCTTCCTTATCTCTCCTTGCTGTTCTTTGGAACTCTGCATTCAAATGGGTGTATCTTTCCTATTCTCCTTTGTTTTTAGCTTCTCTTCTTTTCTCGGCTATTTGTAAGGCCTCTTCAAACAACCAGTTTGCCTTTTTGCAGTTCTTTTTCTTGGGAATGGTCTTGATCCCTATCTCCTGTACAATGTCACGAACCTCTATCCATAGCTCTTCTGGCACTCTGTCTATCATATCTAATCCTTTGAATCTATTTGTCACTTCCACTGTATAATTGTAAAGGATTTATTTGTCCTTTTTCCCACTTGAATTAGTAAACTTCTCAGTCACATATTCTTTATAAGTGCATTATATGATAGGTACTCAAAAGTATGTATTATTGAGGATGTTGATGAGATGATGGGAGTAGTCAAGACAATGATAGAAATCAACCACTTCTTCAGTTATCTACACTTTGCTGTAGGGTTGGGTAGAGCACTGACGTCACCCCTAGAAAGTGCTTCTGTCTCCTTTTCCAACTCCTAAATTTATTCATAAAATTTATACTCAGAGATCGGCATGGTATTATTTGGAATGAGACATTTAAAATATCTGGTATCAAATAAAATATAAACATCTTTAAATTAGTCCTGGAAGACTTGCTGGCCCTAAAACATTAGTTTGAACCAACTTGTTGATATACAAGAAAATCGGCAATCCTATCTCTTACAATATAACTTTTACTTCACTAGTGTCCTAGGAAATGTTATTCCAATTTTCAAAAATTATATAACCAAGAATTTATTTGGTGTCTTTTGTATGCCAAGCAGTGTGTAATGGAGAATAAAGAAACTCAATACATGGTTTCCGCTCAAAAGGAGCTTTCTTGGTAAGCAGGGCAAGAGCTCAATAAGAGAAGCAATAATGACGGCAGAAGGTAAGGTGTTGAATTTTTCAGGACTAAGAGCTCAAAGGAAGTTGCAGTCCTCCGAGACAGAGAACCCAAAGCAGCCTTACAAAGTCAGTCTTGCCTTGGCTGGGGATTCAGCTTGGCTCAGACACTTCCTTTCACCTCTGGGTTTCTAGTTCTGAAAAGAAAAATGTCATTGATACGCCAAAGCGCACTCATGAGAAATGCACACCAAAAAATCTTTAAAACATGTGCATTTATTGGTGGTCAGCAAATGTTAAGTAAATTGTGACCAGACTTTTACTGACCAAGCAATCATCTGTTGGTCATCTGTTGATCATCGTTTGCCTACGTCTGCTCAGGCTGCTGTAACAAATACCGTAGACTGGGGGCGCTCAGACAGCCTGCATTTCTCACATTCCTGGAGGCTGAAAAGTCCATCGAAGTGCTGGCAGAGCCAGTGAATGGTAGCATCCTCTTCTTGCTTTGCAGATGGCCATTTTCTTACTGTATCCTCACTTGGTGGAGAGAGAAAGATCATCTCTCTTATACATCTTCTTATAAGACACTAATCCCATTTATGAGGGCGCCACCCTCATGATCTTATCATTTCCCAAAAGTACCACCTCTTAATACCATCACATCAGAAGTCAGGGTATCAACATAATGAATTTTAGAGAGACACATAGTTTCAATCCATAGCAGTACTTATTTCCCTGGTGTTGTTACAATGCACACCCTATCTTTCAGAAACCAACTCTTGTCCACTCTTGGACTAAGAACATTGGCTGAGATGGACCTCATTCATTGTGGCTTCTGTGCGGGGCCCGACAGTATTCTCTCTAGGATCTTCCAGGCCTTGGGCACAAGTTTGTGTGTTTGGAACCGAAACTTCCTTTTGGAAGATGTAGTGCCATACAGCAGGTATTTACATGCTCTCTTCATCTGCAGGGCAATTTATAACACAGTATTGAACTCCGGGTAAAGTATGAACAAAGGAAATGATAGTAAAAATGAGATTAATTTGGTGGTATCAAAATTATTATACTGATGACTTGGGAGGGTTTAAAGAGCCTCCCTGGTGGCTCATATGGTGAAGAATCCACCTGCAATGCAAGACACCTGGGCTTGATCCCTGGGTCAGGAAGATCCCCCAGAGGAGGAAATGGCAACCCACTCCAATATTCTTGACTGGAGAATTCCATGAACAGAGGAACCTGGTGTGCTGTAGTCCTTGGGGCTGCAAAGAGTCAGACACTTTGAAGAAGCATTTTCTAAATACTTTGAAAGTGCACTTTACAGACAGATTTGTAAAGATTTTAGGTCCAACAATGGTAAATTACAGGGTTATTTCAGCTCATTTAGAAAGTCACTGAAATCTTTCAGTTGATACTTTTGAACTGTGGTGTTGGAGAAGACTCTTGAGAGTCCCTTGGACTGCAAGGAGATCCAACCAGTCCATTCTGAAGGAGATCAGCCCTGGGATTTCTTTGGAAGGAATGATGCTAAAGCTGAAGCTCCAGTACTTTGGCCACCTCATGCGAAGAGTTGACTCATTGGAAAAGACTCTGATGCTGGGAGGGACTGGGGGCAGGAGAAGGGAACGACCGAGAATGAGATGGCTGGATGGCATCACTGACTCGATGGATGTGAGTTTTGAGTGAACTCTGGGGGATGGTGATGGACAGGGGAGCCTGGTGTGTTGCAATTCACAGGGTCGCAAAGAATCAGACACAACTGAGCAACTGAACTGAACTAAATTGGTAACAATTGTATTCATATTCTACCTATTGAAATCTCTGGAAGCTCTCTCTATACCAAGTTACAAATTAATGAAATATTCTGAAAGTGTGTCATCTCATTATATCTTATAATGCTGTTAAATATAAGTAAAATAAAATCTGTCCAAACTGTATTAAAAACTGCAAGTGTCAATATTTTGGTAAAATATTGTACAATTTTCTCAAATCCCTGGAATCCATCCCATCTAAATTTATCTTCCTTGGCTATATGGTATATTCCCTATACAAAAGCAAATAAAAACAGTAACAACAATACTATGATGACACTTATGTCAATATGTTATTAGAGGACACCAGCCATCATCCTACCCTTCCAGGCTTATTAAAATGAAATTCAATTAATTAAAGAAAGTGGATGAAAAAATGTTTTCTTTTCAAAACTTAAATTATATATTTTACAATCAGGGCTAAAAAATTGTATTGTATATTTGAGCACTGTTGCTATGTAGAAAGCATTGCTATTTCTTGATAATAAAGAAAGAAGGACAATGTTATGTCCAGGTTTGGAAAAAAAAATAGATTCTGTTTGCGATGTCAGCTTAAAGTAGATAATCACAAGGAGCCACACATTTCTAGCACATGAATTGCTAGACCTCCCCCCACCAACACACACACACACACACACACACACACACACACTGTGAAAGCCCTTGGGACTGGGGCCATTTTTAAAGGCTCTGGAGTGACCAGAACATTAGCTAATTTCAGAGAGTACGAAATGAAACACTATCTATGAATTCCAATAAGCACTGTCTCCGAAGATGACTTCTCAGAACTGCGGAACTCTTTATGGAGATTTTAGCTGGGACGATGGTGCTTGTAAGTAATCTCGCCCCAAAGCAGTTCATTTTCAAGAATACACTTACATCACTAATTGTTCTCACTCAGAAAGCTACTTAGAGCTCCCAGCCCCTCCAGCCCCTCCAGCCCCTCCCCTCTCCTCCCCTGCCTCCCAATGTCCATCTTGTCTTTTAATGAAAACGCTCGGAGGCAGCGCTAAAAGGCAGCCCTGCCCGCTCATCTTCTGAAAGGGGATATGGAACTGCAGATGGGGCTCTCTCTTAGTGGAAACAAGGTTGACTTAAGACTTCGCGGTGAATCTCTGCGGGTGTAGACAGAACGTCTTAAAATACGGTGACCAATTGTAATTCAACGCAGATATCTTGACAGCAGCCCTTCCGCTCTGAAGCAGAATTGTGAACCGCTTTTCTTTCCTTACTGATTTTTCTCTGACTCTTTTCTTAAATTTATTTATTTAGTTTTGGCTGTACCGGGTCTTCATTGCTGCGCGGGCTTTTCTCTAACTGCAGTGCTCAGGGGGGCTACTCTCTGGCTGTGGTGGGAGGGCTTCTCATCCAGGTGATGTCTCTTGTTGCAGAGCACAGGCTCTAGGAAGTGTGGGCCGCAGTAGCTGCGGCACGTGGGCTCAGAAGTTGCAGTTCCCAGACTCTAGAGCACAGGCTGGGTAGTTATGGGGCATGGGCTTAGTTGCTTCGTGGCACATGGGGTCTTCCCAGACCAGAGATCAAACTGTGACTCTTGCACCGGCCAGTGGATTCTTTACCACTGAGCCACTAGACAGCCCATGAACCACTATTCTTTAAAAAAAAAAAACGTTCTAAAAGGAAAAATTGAATTGTCTGAATAGACTCTCCAGGAAGAAAAAAACAAAAAAACAAAAAAACACTTTAAACCAAATTAAAATGCTTTACCCCAAAGAAAGAACAAAGAACAGCCTCTTATACTGGAGAATTTTTATGCTCTTAGAGATCTCTAAAGTTAAAAATTCCCAAAGATGATTGATTTTGGCCACCTTAATTTTGATGAGAAAAGGAAGAAAAACTGCTTGGAGTGGCCAAGAAAATGTGTTTGCGGAGTAGTCTCCCTTTAAAGGCAGTCTTAAATACTTATTAATAATATTACAGACTTTAGACATTATGAACTTCTTTGTATTTAAAGGGGGAAAATGGTAGATTGGGTGGAAACTAAAACCGAATTTTTTTTAATAATTTTCTTACTGAGAAAAGTGGGGGAAAGTATGGAAAGATATCAAACTGGTGAAAACTGAGTGTTAATTCCTTTTTTGCCGTTTGAGTTGAATACCGATGTGTTACTCATCCTCTTGGGGTTCAGAGCTCAGTCTGCGAAATTAAACTGGTTTCTGAAGGAGATCAGCCCTGGGATTTCTTTGGAAGGAATGATGCTGAAGCTGAAACTCCAGTACTTTGGCCACCTCATGCAAAGAGTTGACTCATTGGAAAAGACTCTGATGCTGGGAGGGATTGGGGGCAGGAGGAGAAGGGGGCGACAGAGGATGAGATGGCTGGATGGCATCATGGACTCGATGGACGTGAGTCTGAGTAAACTCCGGGAGTTGGTGATGGACAGGGAGGCCTGGCGTGCTGCGATTCATGGGGTCGAAAAGAGTCAGACACGACTGAGCGACTGAACTGAACTGAAAGATGATGTGTTCACCATGCAGGAATTACATACATTCTAGCAGTGAGTCTCCACAAAGAGATGTGTGAATGAACCATACCCTGAAGCAGAGGGCACCGGCCTGGAACACACTGCTGTGAACACACACAGACATCTGCACAGACAGACACACACACGAATTTAGATAATGCCATTAGCTATATCTTGCTTAGAAATGTCCACTCTCCATCAGCCAGTCACAACTGAAAGAAAGGTTGGTCAAGAATCCTCAGAAAAAATGAATGTTTATTGATTAAAGCAGTCTATGTTCAGTTCTGAGACTCCAAGAGAGTCCCTGTCCCCAGGCCTTACCAGTCAGCAGGGGAAAAATGACGTGAAGGCTCAGGGATGTCCCCAAGGACACTCCTGCCCATCACTAACTGCAAGACAAGTACCTGCTCCGGGAATTCGAAGGAGAAGACAGTGCAAGTAGCTGCGTTAGGCAGCATTATTCTAAGGAGGTATTCTTAGTAAAACTTTTCATTTTGATGTAATTGCAAATTTACAGAAAAATGACAAAAACAGTGCAAAAGACTCCTGTGTACCATCCCTAGATTTCCCAACTCTCAACATTTTATCATTTTTGTTCTGTCATTTTCTATCTTGAGAATCACATAAATTGCAGATGAGATGCTCTTTATCAAATATTTTAGTGTGCATTTCGTAAGGAGAGAGATATTCTCTTACATAAGTTCGATGCAATTAGCAAAGTCAGGAAATGATCATTGATATGATGCTAGTATCTAACTTTGGAGAGGAATTTTTAACTGCCCCCTTTTGCACATTTTTGCCTCTTGCATGAGTTTCTGTGCCTTGAAAAGAGTGCAAGCGAAGACCCTCATTCTCAGACAGGTCTTGAGGGGCTTCCCAAAAGGCAGAAAGCAGACTCTAGATCTCCAGCCTAAGGAGTCTCAAAAGAGATGGCATTCAACTTTCTGTTTCTTTCTCAAAGAAAGAACGACTCTCTTCAACTTGCTCTTTAAGCAGACTCTATTTCTTAAAATTCCCTCTGACGGCAAAAGTTTAAGCTGCTGCCAGAGAAGTTGTCTAGCAGTTTTTTCCCGTCCCTCTGCCCCTCCCAGCCAGCTTCCTCCCCCTCCCTGTCTGCCCCCTGTCTGACACAGAAGCCACATCAGACACCAGGAGAAGAAGCAGACTCATAGCCTGTCAACACATCCCTGGCTGCCTGACTCTCAGCAGGGTAGTTGCAGGGGGTCAGGAACAGACAGGACGCTTCCAACAGGGGAAAATCCACCACTGTTTGCATCCAGGGAGGGCACAACGCCTTCCTCTTGGTGGCCAGGTGAGAGGAATTAGACCTGAGCCCCCGGTAAGAATAATAAGTGCCCTCCTGATTGATAAGCATCACTCCCCCCTCCTTAATTTGGGTTTTGCCACTGGAAGGCTCAGAATACCTGGCAACATGGATCTTCAGCTGTTAATCTGGGATTTTCATTTTCAAAGGACTTTTGAGCCTTTATATGCAGATGTTGAAATCATTTCAACATGCTTTCCCCTAACAGAGTTCAGTGTTATTAAAAAAAAAAAAAAAAAAAAACACATCACTTCCAGCAGGTTTTTCATGCTTAGGAACAGACACATTTTGGAACTTGGCTCCAGGGGATGGCCTGTTTAACCAAGTACAATCATGTGATTTTCTATGACACTTTCTGATTCTTCCAGAAATATGAACGGATGAACACTATAATGACCAATTCCTGGAACATGTGCTTTTCCAGAACTTTCTCACTGCCTAATAAAGTTTGCTTCCATTAACAAAAGGCATAACATTTAGCATTTTCCGGCTTTAAAAAAAAGAGAGAAAACAGAATAAAGAATCCACAAAATGGAGGAAGCAAGAGACATTAAGACATTTTAATGATGGTTTTTCTCATGTTTAGTTGAAAATGAGAACTGACGGTTAGCTACTTCACTGAAGCCTGTGTGGCAGACCAACAGACTGACAATTGTTAAAATTCAAGCTCTTGGGCCCCACCCGACTTGCCTGCCTAACCAGAATTTGGATTTTAGCATGGTGCCTGAGTGATGTACAGGCATCACAGTTTGAGAAGCAGCACAATACACAGGTGTGCCACTCCCAACAAGGATGGATAGTAGTTATAAAAAACAATTCTTGCAGAGTGATCAGATCACAAAGTGGGTTAGTAGAAGAAGCAGGAGCATGTGCTCCCTGAAGGGCTCAACAGCTAATATCTCACTAGATTTTTCCAAAGTAGAGTTGCCAAAATTAGCAAATAAAAATTCAGGACACAGTTAAATTTTAGACCGATATTACATAATTTTTGTGTGTTTTATATTTGGACATGCTTATAATAACAAACAATTTATTTAACTGAACTCCAAATTTAACTGAGCATCCTATACTTTGTCTGGCAACCTTATTACAGAGTCTCTTGATTTAAAAAACAAAAGTGTATAATATTTCTATATGGCTTATTTGTAAACCGGGCCAATTGTGTTAAAGCTCCACAAGGAGATGGATTTGTCAATGAAAGTGAAAGTGAAAGTCACTCAGTTGTGTCTGACTCTTTGCAACCCCATGGAATAGTCCATGGAATTCTCCAGGCCAGAATTCTGGAGTGGGTAACCTTTCCCTTCTCCAGGGAATCTTCCCAACCCAGGGATCAAACCCAGGTCTCTTGCACTGCAGGCAGATCTTTACCAGTTGAGCCACCAAATCCTGGCAATTTCCAAAATCCTTCAAAGCATTTTTATTTACCTAAATACACTCAAAAATTTTGAAAGAAATAACATCTAAAATCATAATGACCTAAATAATAGCTTTTTTCCAAGAATATGGAAATCACTGATTCTAACATCGTTGCTTTTGAATTAATTATTCTCATTGGAACCAAACAGGATAGACTAATCCAATCTCCTTGTCAAAGTCTGACATCCTCACTCCCTCATTTTGGTTTAAAGACGGCTACCAGGTCGGCCTCAAGAGTTGACATCTCTTCTTAGCCTGGCATAGCTTATAGTTTGTTTGCTGATTCAGAACTGTAGGTTCTGTTCCTGGAAATGAGCATGGTTGGAGGTTCTCTGGCCTCAACACTGTACAGGGGGGTAAACCAGCATTTATACCTGTCTGACTCACTCCTAACTGCTTATCAGAAACAAGGTCCACACAGAATTGCCTCAAGTAATTCCTTTTGCTGTTTTTCCGCAGTTAATTCTTTGCATCAGCTGGAAATAAAAAGAAGAAACATATTAACCCAAGTAGAGCCAAGGGTTATTCTCCTTTGCCTACATTTTTTGAAAAATAATTTTTAAAGGCAAAAGATTCCTTCTGAATGAAGATCTCCCTAGTAGACTTTGATGAATCTCACTAATAAAACAATAAACTTTTCCCTCTTGGTGATTTGTATTTAGTTCTTTCTCTCCTTGTCTTTCTTTTTTCCTTCCTTTCTTCCTTTCTGCGTTCCTTCCCTTTCTTGCTTCCATGCTTTCTCTTTATCTTTCTATTTTTTTAAACCTTCTCTCCTTCCTTGCTTTCTTTGTATCTAAAATTCATCCATTTCTCCCACATGCCAGAGCTCATCTATTTGATCTCACTGGAACCCAGGCTGTTAAGTGTTAGTTTGGAAGAATCCTATTTCTTGTGACATGAAGGCTGCTTACAACCAGAGGAAGCATTTGTAAATTTGCTGGGGCCAGAGGGAGGCACCTCTCAGCTAAATGGTAACCCACCCACCCTCTCACACCCAGGATCCCATTCACGGTTCTACCCTCATTCCAGGTTTCCCTAAGCAGAAGTTGAATGGTTTATAAAAATGTATTCAATCTGACATTCTCATAACCTAACAGTTTAGGTTAGCTTCCTCCTAGACAAGAAGATGACTCTTCGGTTTGTTTGTTTTGTGTGCTAAACACAAAGCAATTAAACCTGTGTTTGTATTTATGATCATCTAGGCATTCCATTTCTGAAACATAATACCTTATTTTAATGTACTCACCAAACATTTAGATGGCACTCACTGTTCCAGGCACAGGCGGATGACTGACTGTGGATTCATTTAATAGTATAATAACTCCATCAGGTGGGTACTATTATTATTCTATTTTACTGATGAAGAAACTGAGGTGTAGAGGGCTGAAGCAGCGTGCCCAAGGCCATCAGTCCAGCAAATGAGGGACATGGATTGAGCCCTGTTTTCACGAAGCTCTGCTCCCTTTCCCCTCGTGACAACAGACAAACTCATTCCAAGCCACCATCAGGTTTTCAGGACCCTTCTATTTCTAACCATTCTCAATTCTCTCAGATAAGCCTGCACCCTATGGCACACCATTACAGCTTCTGATGAGACTTTTGCACAAAACATTTTATACTTCATATCATTGTGTGAGCATCTGTAACAAGGCAACCTTTCCCCATCACCAAAAATGAACAATAGCAGACTATAACACCCAAAGAGCCATCTTCCAATATTCTAAAGTGTTTTAATTGTTAAGAACAGTACAAGTAAGACACATTAAATCAATAAAGTGTAGAAACTATTATACAGTTCAAAAAATGAGCTTTTACCTTTTAGGGACAGAGGAAAACAAACAAACAAAATCTCTCAGTTCTAACAATTTCTCTCAAATGGGAAACACAGATAATAAATGACCAGGGCCAATGACTGGAGTAGAATGCACATAACATTCGTAGAAAAGGAAAGAATTCAAGCATGTGTTCAAAGAGCAATAAAATAAAGTTGAAAAAATGTAAAAGAAGAGAAAGCCACAAAAATGTCTTTCTTTTGATGTTTATTTTTGTGTTAAGTAACACAATGATAATACCATCAACGGATTGTGATTTGCAGAACATAGCCCAGTATTTTAAAGCAGAAAAAGAAAACCTTGAAAGACCCAGCCTTTAGTTCCCATGCAATGTTCTAAAATCACTGGAACAAGTGGACTGCTGGTTTTCTGTCTATTGCAACAACAGAAATAAAAACTGGCAGGGAGCAAAACGGTTCCCCACTTCCAGCATCTACTCATCTTTTTCTCCCCCCAGCTGTATTGAGATCAAGTTTAAGAAGACACCCTTTTAAGTCTCCTGGAAGTCTCTGAAAAAATAAAAATAGGCAGAAAAGGATGATTATGGAGGATTGTGGGTGGGAAAATCATGTACCCAATTTGTTCCTGAAGTTTTGAGAGAAAGCAAGATGGTTATAATAACATATTTTGGCTGATTCATCTAAAAAGAGCGTGCCCAGCATCAAGTGCTGAGTAGCTGGGCTGGTGGTGACAGTCGAGTTAGCATTCTTGAAGCCAGATGTTCTGGGTCAGTGTCAGCTCTGGGCTCACTGATGCACTATGTGCTTTTAGGATGATGGTTTAGGAGGTTGTTTTTTGTTTTTATTTTTGTGTGTTTTGCAGAGTGGCAGAAAAGGGAGAAAGTTGCAGGGAACAGCGTGGAAAACTCCAGACTGTCTTAACAGTTTGGTCAATTGAATCATCAAAAGAATTGAGTTTTTCAGAGAAAAGAGATTTTTCCTACAATGCTGAGCAAACCTTGTCTGTTTCTGATCACCAGATGAGTGGCACAAGGCTATAAAATATCTCCAAGTTAATTTCATCTGTGCTAAGATTTAATAAGAGCTGTTTTATTTTAGACCACTATCAGCCGTGGAATGCTTCCTTCTCAATGCAGCTGTGTGATACCTAAAAAGACATCCACAAATTATGACCTCATCGTTCATCCTAAAGGAAATCAACCCTGAACATTCATTGGAAGACTGATGCTTAAGGTGAGGCTCCAATACTTTGGCCACCTGATGCGAAGAGCTGACTCACTGGAAAAGACCCTGATGCTGGGAAAGATTGAGAGGAGGAGGAGAAGACGGTGGCAGAGGATAAGATTATTAAATGGCATCACCAACTCAATGGGCAATAATTTGAGCAAACTCTGAAAGCGGGAGACAGAGGAGCCGGGCAAGCTACAGTTCACGGTGTCGCAGAGTCAAAAACGACTTAGCGACTGAACAGCAATGACAACATAGGAAGAGAAACTAGACAGCCGCTCACAATGGCTGCCTTCCCAGAAGCCAGAGATGCAGTGGAGAATTCCCACAGCTCTGACAAGGCCTGAGCTGCAGCCCCAGGGATAGTTGCAGGCGGTAGACTGACACAATGGGTAGGTCCCCCACCCAGCCCCAAACCTACTGCCTCCTCTAGTTCTCTGTGATCTCCATAATAGAAGACAACAGCTTTTCCTTTCACAATTATTGATAGCAATCACAAAACTAACACCCTGGAGAAAGGTTACACTACCACCAGCAATCCCACACTGGTTTCAGAGATCCATTATTTCATTAGGGGTTGCAAAGTGGTGGTATGCTAACTCCTAATTGTTTCTTTATTCATTAACTGGAATTCTTCTAAGAAAAGAAGAACTTGGCCTCCTCAGCTATTTCATTATTTCGAGGTACAGCCCTCTATGGAAAGGAAAGTTAAATATTTGAATGTGTCCCTTTATTTGTTAGTTTTCTAAATAATGAGTTGTATCCTACAACTAGTATCCTCCCTAGTATCCTACAAAGGGAGCACATATACTTTCTAAGTACTGTTATGAATGCAAGGGTTTTAACAGATCCTCTGTGTTTCAATACTTTGCAATACTGTTATTTTTTCTATCCATCTCTGGACATGGTTGTTTTATCTTTGGGTAGTAGAAGCCTTTGACTGTTGGCTTCTGTATATTTTGAATTTTCTTCCCAGCCCAGTGGTCTTTAGCAGCTTCCTTGCTTCTGGGTATGGAAGATGTCACAGACTCATCTTGAACATTTCCCACCTCAACCTGGATGCAACCAGTATTTCCAAGGCACCCTGGTTCCTCTCAGTGAGAAAGGTATTTGGAGACTACAGTATGGATACTAAGAGCTCCTTGCTTCTGTATCAGCTATTGGTTCTAAACCCTTCAGTGGGCACAGTCAGGAAATAATTTTAGAAGAAATAGTTCAGAATTCATACCAATATTTCCAACTCAAGTTTTGGATTATAGGTTTTTATGTAATTTTGCTGGATTTTTCTTTCTTTTTCTCTTATGTTAACAAAATCTGCCTGCAATGCAGGAAATGGAGGAGACTCAGGGGTTCAATCCCTAGGTAGGGAAGATCCTCTGGAGTAGGAAATGGTGACTCTTTTCAGTATCCCTGCCAGGAAAAATCCCATGGCCAGAGGAACCTGGCAGGCTAAGTCCATGGGGTTGCAAAGAGTCAGACAAGACTGGGAAACTGAACACTGAGCACTGATGTAAAAAAAAAAAAAAAAAAAAAAAAACCCTTGATTTTTTTATGACATTAGTGTAATATTATGTGTTTTGTCCTAATTTGGGGCTTCCCTTATGGATCAGCTGGTAAAGAATCCACCCGCAATGCGGGAGACCTCAGTTCGATCCCTGGGATGGGATGATCCCCTAGAGGAGGGAAAGACTACCCACTCCAGTATTCTGGCCTGGAGAATTCCATGGACTCCAGGGGGTCCATGGAGTTGCAAAGAGTGGGACACAACTGAGTGACTTTCACTTTCAACTTCCATGTGAAAGTTTCAGAAAAAAAGTTTCAGAATAACCCTATCAAAATATTACTAACAATATAGTAATTTAGTTAATGAAAGGAATTTAAGATTTCTTTGTAGCTCTTTTGCTTTAGGATATATCCTACTGCAGATATGCAGCCAAATAAATGAAGGTTAAAATTATTTTATATAATTCCTTTCTATAGGGTTAATACCCAGGTTGGTGTACTTAGTTTTGCTTTTGAATTCAGGGATTGCTTTCTTACATTTTGTTTTATGATTTTGTAAAATATTTTTGTGTTTGAAATGTACTAAACAAGGTACATTAAGAAAAATCTGGCTTCCAAAGCTGTTGTTTCCAGTCTGTTTCCCCCTTCTCCTGTAATTAACCATTTTTTAAAATTATTTTTTCTTGTCCTATGGTTTTTTATGTGTAAAATATTAAATCTTCCTTTATCTTAGAGAAAAGGTAGTATATCATATATTCTGATCTTCACCTTGGTTTTTGCACTAAGTGCTATTTCCTAGAGATCACTCCACAGGAATGTATACATTCGGCTTTTCTTTCTGTTGTTGTTTAATGGCTAAGTTCTGTCCGACTCTTTTGTGACCCCGTGGACTGTAGCCTGCCAGGCTCCTCTGTCCATGATATTCCCCAGGCAAGAATACTGGGAAAGAATACCATTTCCTTCTCCAGGGCTTATCTCTGTTAGCAGCTATATAATACTTTACTGTGTGGCAATCGCGTTGTTTATTCAACTTGTGCTCTCCTGATGAACATTTAAGTTATTGCCAGTCTTTTACTGTGATTCACGTCACAAGAATAGACTTTTGTGTTCTTTCTTTTTTTTTTTTTCTTTTTACTTTACTAGCTTCTCATTGGAACAGATTCTTGGAGGATGGGTTGTTTGTTAAAAGATATATAGAGATAATATTGCTAAGTTCTCTGCACAGGGGCCACGCCATTAGCATTTCCACCAACACTGCATAAGAAGATCTGTTTCTTCACATCCTCTACAACATAATGTATTTCAAACTTCAAAAACAATTGGAATATCTACCAAGAAAGAGTTTTATCAGTACTTGAGGGTCGCCTGAGTGAAAATCTGTAAGGCATTTGATTGATATGTCTCAGGCATTTAGATCTACATTTGACTTGAAAAAAAAATAGAGAAGTAAAAGAAATGGAAAGAAAGCTTGACAGAGGAGAATCCCTTTTGTTTATTGAACAACAGAACTGATCGTGGAAGTAGTTATGCCTGACCCTCATTTTCTTGTAACCTCACTCTTCAAAGTCAAGCGCCATGCTCATTTTAAGATAAGGAAACTAACCCAGGGAAGAAGTGGCGTCTTGCTCAAGATGGGCCATCCAGCTACTTGGTCTCAAGAGAATGATCTTTTTTCCACTTCCTCTAAGGCCCAAGGCAAACTCCAGGAGACAGTGAAGGACAGGGAGGCCTGGAGCGCTGCAGTCCATGGGGTGACCAAGAGCGGGCCGTGACTTAGCAACTGAAGAGCAATAACAGTGAGGCCCAGTGGAAGAGGGGACAGCAGAGCGTCAGGCTTGAAGAATCGGAGAAATGTATTCCTAGCTCAGTCCTGCTGTTGAGCCAGGCATGCAGCCTACATGCATCTCTTGACTTCTCTGGGTTTCAGTTCCCTCAGTGACAAAATCAAGAGATTAGGAAAGAGGCTGCCAGCTGCCTTCCCGGGCCCTGATCTACATTCATGAGGTTCAGAGAACTCTGCAACTGGAGCTGGCAGACATGGATGGGAAAAGCTGGGGAAACCCCACTTCCCGCTTCCATCAGCCCAAACCCAGGTCAGAAGAGCCCAAGACACTCCCACTCTGGGGGTTGCCTCCAAAGGCATTCCTGTTGATGGGACTTGGTACCAAGGTTAGGGAGAGGGAGGAGTCTTTGATATTTGCCAATTTCTGTCACATACAAGGCGTTTTGTAGGTGTTTTTTACTTACCATGGCAATTTATCCTCACTGCACATTGACTCTTCAGAGAAGAAACAGAGAGATGGAGTCATTTATCCCAAATGGTAGAGCCAGCAGCACAGCAGGGATTATAGTCCTGCTACTTCTCTGTATCTATGGGCTCTACCTTGAAGCAGAAAATAACATTATGCATTTCACAGAAGACAGAGAATGTACATTGAAGGTTATTAACTAAACTCTGCCACAAACTGGAAACTCTGGGTATGACAGAGAATCTTCCAGTTTTCTCTGAATTCTCTACCAGGACATCTGTCACAGGATTGCCCTACAAGGAAATCAGAAAGCCGCAACAATAGTCTCACCATCTAGTCACCAAAGCTGGAAGAAGTGCACTTGTCACAAAGCAGAAGAGGTGTGCCAAGGGGAAATTGACACAATTGATCAATAACAGTGCAGTGAGCACTGTATTAGGTGACTGACACACTACCTAATTTAAGATGCTCTGCCTGTGTGCTCATGCGCCGAGTCGTGTCTGATTCTTTGTGACCCCATGGAATATAGCCCACCAGGCTCCTCTGTCCATGGGATTTTCCAGACAGGAATACTGGAGTGGGTTGCCATTTCCTTCTCCAGGGGATCTTCTGGAACAGGGATAGAACCCGCGTCTCCTTCCTCTCCTGCACTGACAGGCCGATTCTTCACCACAGAGCAACCTGGGGAGATAAGATTACTATTCCCATTTACAGATGAAACAACAAGACTCAGAGATGTAGAATAAGTTTCCCACAATCCTCACTAGTTGTGGTAGGGCCACGATTCTGTCAAGCTTCTTTGGTATTCCAAAGCCCACTCTAGTTGCCCCAGCTGTAAGTCAATGTTACACACTAAGGGAATGCTTGAGTGTCCCTGTACAGAGGGCAAGACCAAAGGAAACACTGAGTGGCTCTTCACCAGGTGTGATGTCTCAAACACATCACTTAATGACTTTGGAATTCAGTTTCACTTCAGTTCAGTCGGTCAGTCGTGACCGAATTTTTGCGACCCCATGAATTGCAGCACACCAGGCCTCCTTGTCCATCACTAACTCCCAGACTTCACTCAGACTCACGTCCATTGAGTCCGTGATGCCATCCAGCCATCTCATCCTCTGTCGCCCCCTTTTCCTCCTGCCCTCAATCCCTCCCAGCATCAAGGGTCTTTTCCAGTGAGTCAACTCTTCGCACGAGGTGGCCAAAGTACTGGAGCTTCAGCTTTAGCATCATTCCTTCCAAAGAAATCCCAGGGTTGATCTCCTTCAGAATGGACTGGTTGGATCTCCTTGCAGTCCAAGGGACTCTCAAGAGTCTTCTCCAACACCACAGTTCAAAAGCATCAATTCTTCGGCGCTCAGCCTTCTTCACAGTCCAACTCTCACATCCATACATGACCACAGGAAAAACCATAGCCTTGACTAGATGGACCTTAGTCGGCAAAGTAATGTCTCTGCTTTTGAATATACTATCTAGGTTGGTCATAACTTTTCTTCCAAGGAGTAAGCGCCTTTTAATTTCATGGCTGCAGTCACCATCTGCAGTGATTTTGGAGCCCAAAAAAACAAAGTCTGACACTGTTTCTACTGTTTCCCCATCTATTTCCCATGAAGTGATGGGGCCAGATGCCATNGACTGCTGCTGCTGCTGCTGCTAAGTCGCTTCAGTCGTGACCGACTCTGTGCGACCCCATAGACGGCAGCCCACCAGGCTCTGCCGTCCCTGGGATTCTCCAGGCAAGAACACTGGAGTGGGCTGCCATTTCCTTCTCCAGTGCATGAAAGGGAAAAGGGAAAGTGAAGTCGCTCAGTCGTATCCGACTCTTCGCGACCCCATGGACTGCAGCCCACCAGGCTCCTCTGTCCATGGGATTCTCCAGGCAAGAGTACTGGAGTAGGGTGCCATTGCCTTGACTAGACGGACCTTAGTCGGCAAAGTATTGTCTCTGCTTTTGAATATGCTATCTAGGTTGGTCATAACCCTAACCCTAACCCAACCCTAACACTTTATTCCTCTACAAAACAAGTGCATTGAAGTAGCTGCTTTCTAAAGCCGTTCAGTGCCTTTGCATTGCTCTGAGGGCAAGTCCACCACATCCTATTTGCCTTGCCCCAGCCTTCCTGACATGTCATTCTCACCCATCACACTCTAGCTCTCAGGGACCTCCCTCCCTAAGCACCTCCAGAGAATGATGTCATCCCCACCTTAGCGTCACAAGTGACAAGGCACACTGCTCCTGGGCCTGGAGTTCGGGCCTTCTCTCAGTGCCATCTCACTGCCTGGGTAAATCCTGTCTGTCCTTCGACATCAGCCTCTCCGTCTCTTCCTTGGAGAATTCTGCCCTGACCACGAGACTGAGGAAGATGATTCTCCTCTTCACCCTGCTCAAGTCCTAGCCTCCTGTTCTCAAGACCGCCAGCCAGCCCAGCCCACCTGCTTTCAAAACTCTATTCTCATCAGGGACTATCTAGTCAATGAAAACTGTCAGCTTTTAGGAAACGTGCATCCTCGTACTCCTCCACTCCCACCCAATGTGACAGTATGTAAAAATACTATGGATCAAAAACCAGAATCTAGCAAAATGTCCATCCAAAGGCAGTTTTTTAAATCAGTGATTTGGTCTTTAAAAAGAACAAAGCAGGTCTGAATGTGCTAATGTGGAAAGACATCTATTAAAATAGGGCTGTGTTTTAAAATACATGTTGTAGAAGAACATGTGTGATATGATTCCATGTTTTTTAAAATGAAAAATATTTATGCATCTATATGGACAGAAAACACTCCCAGAACGGGAGTGGGACTAGGAAGCAAGGAATTTTTTTTAAGTACACCTTCTTATACTGTTTGTTTTTTTTTTTTTTACTATGAATATAAATTTTATAATTAAGTTTTTAAATAAAGAGGGAAAGTCACTCAAGAGTAGCAGGAGTCTTCCAAGTACTGGAGGGGGACACATTTTAGTTTCCTGCATGGATGGCCTAGATGTCTTTCCTAAAGTGTCCACCCAAAAGGTCTGCTATGCCCTAGACATCTCTTTATCTTTCCCCCCACTTCCTGTATGACTTGTCAACCTCAAGAACCCAGTTCTTATGAATTCCACTTTCAATTCCAGTGCAAACATTTTCCATTCAACTTAAATAAATACAGCAAGCAGTTACAGATCGCCTCCCGTGCAAAGCCTTAGACTAAGCATGTTGGGGAGGAAAAATGATGACCAACAATGACCTTGACTTCCACCCATCCATTCATTCATTCATTCAGTGTATACAACAGGTCCTGGGTGAGACACGCATATAAGACAGACATGCCCTGTACTGTCTCACATTTACAAGCCAGTGGTCCTAACCATCCTCCCCAGCCCCCACTCCAGAGTGAAGACGGTCACTCCAGTGTTAACCTAAGGGATGGCAGGAAGAATTCCAGGTGCCATGATACCATGGTGGCTAGGAGGTATTTGAGGAGCTTCTTCCTCTTCTGCGCACTCTCTCACCCTCCCAGAGGGGAGAATAGCCTTCTCCTGGTTCCTCTGATGTGAATCCTGGTTCCCCACTGCAATTCCAGAAAGTTCTCCACAGATGTGGAAACCATCCAGACTAGCAGGTGAAATGAAAATCATTATAGTGTTAGCAACAATAATAACAAAGAAAAATAATAGCCACATTTTAGTGAGAATATTTTGTGTGCTATACATTTTAACTGATTATTCTCACCTTAGGTGTTATCACCCCATTTTCCAAATGAAAAAATAAAGCTTCTGAAACACTAGCTTGAGGTCTTGCAAGTGGTGAATGGGGGTTTCAATCCAGGTGACTGACGTCAGTGGCTGCTTCCCATCCCGTGGAGACAGCATCAAAGCTGTTCACACAAAAGGCAAACGTCTCTGACCCCACCTGCTCTGTGTCCCCATCAGCACACAGGCAGAACAAGACGAGAAGGACAGAGGTGTTAGCACAGACATCCAAGATGAGTAGATGGAATTACAGTGTGATTCTATGTCTCATTATTTGAAACAAAACCATAACTTAGAGAAAAATAAGCTTTGCGAATAAGAGATAACTTTAGCCTTCCAAACCAGGAATTACCTCCTTCTATAAGACTGCTTAGTTTAATGAGGCACACACATTCGTGAGGCTGGTTAAGCGGTGGGTAGCGAGGTAGTGAGGCTTGATTTAATTTCTCCATGATTCAGACTTGTCCAGACATGTGTCCTCAAACTGTATTTGAGGGCAGTGAGGGTAAATAGTCCCCAGACCAGAAGATGTTCCCTCGGTCACCTCCCACTCGCCCTGTCTGCTAACCTCCGGAGGAAATTCAGCCCTGCAGTTAACATCTGTGGTCCCAGCAGCCGGCTGGAGTAAAAGGTACTTAACCGCCCAGCTCGTTTTGCAAGGTTAGAAAGAATCAATAGGAGATGTGTTTAATGCGGTATCTTATCAGGTCTCATCGCACTTTTAAAACCGAAATATCCACAGTGGTGTATATCACCCTAGTCTCACGGTAGAGAATGGGCTTAGTGTGGTCTAAGATAGATATCCCGGCTTTATTACATACATGAAATAAATAAAAATAAAAACTCGGGAGAGTCCTCTGTAATTTCACTCTTGGATAGTTTTCTCTGATCCCCTCTCCTCCTTCTCTCCCTTTCAAATGTTCATACTTTCTCTCTCCTCCTCTCCCCTCCTCTCCTTTTCTCCCTTCTTTCTTTGTTCCTTCTTTCATCCTTCCCTTTAATTTCAGCTGTCTGATTATCTCCCGTGGAAGATCGCCAGGGCCTCAGCAAACCGCCAAAGAAGCTGGGTGATTTCCCCTCCAGTTCCCGTGGGCACACATGTCGACTGCGAAATCCAGACTCGGAAACTCTCTCAAGGTGGGCGGCGCTGGTTGGAACCCATCCGCTTAGCAAAGCAGACATTTCCATAAGCTTCAATGCAGTTATTTTGAAAGAGAAACCTGTCTAGACAGAACATAATTAAACATAGCATCTTGTTCTTTTGTTAAGCAGACCACAAGGTAAAATTCTTTGTTGAGTCTAATACATAATATAGAATACCATTGGAAAATCAGAGATTGGAAGGTCAAAGTTATAACTTGGGTTTGTGGGGCGGTAGTGGTGCTGGTTTCGTAATGAAGCCTGTAGGGGAAACCATCGTCTATCACGGAAAGGAGTGTCAAAAAAGATGAAAGAAACCAAATCTGAGTTCAAGGCTCTATCAGCATTTGCACAAGCAGCCTTAAGGACATTCACCTTGTAAGAACTTGCCTGTAGAATTCTTAGTATTTTGGTTTAGAAGTAACTCTACAATTTCATTTGGCCCTCTCCCCTACAAAGTGACTGCTGACACAGAGCCTCAATCGTCTGGCTTGAAAACTACTGATAATTGCCATTGTTGAAATTTTCAAACCAAGTGGTTGAACTGAGAATAAAACAACTGTATTGGTTTGCTGCAGGCTGCTGAAACAAGTACTGCTCAGCGGGGAGCTCAAATAACAGAAATGTACTGTCTTGAAGTTCTGGAGGCCAGAAATCTGAGGTCAAGGCATCACCTGAGGGCTAAAAAGGAGAATCTCTCCCACTTTCTGGCAGTTTGGAGCTTTCCTTGCCTCGCAGATGACAAGCCTCCTGTCTCTTCACATTGTTTTCTCTCTGGGTTTTCTGTGTGTCCAAATATCTATCTTTTTTTAAAAGTTCACCAGTTATATCGAATCAGGGGCTGCCCTAATGACCTCATCCTAACTTGGTTATCTACAAGGACCCTGTGGCCAGGTAAGGTCTAGTAAGTCCTAGAAACCAAGGACTAGGACTTCAGTGTCCTCTGCAGGGGGAGGGGAGAGAACCGTGCAGCCGATAACAGTAGCCACGTGTTTGCACACCCACATGTTCACCAACTGTTACCTTACTTTGAGCTGAAAATGCTGTGTGCCCTCTTGGATATTCTCACTAAGTTCTATTTAATAGTGCCTTCACTACGCTGGAACTGAGGCGCTTACGTGCCAAAAAGGAATATAATTCCTTCCTTTGACCACCTGGAGAATGAACCTTTTCCAGGGCACAGGACAAAGGTGAGACTTAGGCCATCTGGAAAAAAACAGAGATCCCAGCCCATTCAAAACAGATGTCTCTCATTGTGGAACAAGGGTGTGGGTTGTGGCCTAGCCACTGTCCTTCCTTTGGAAATTCACCAAAAGCTGGAGGTAAAAGCTGACCCGCCTGAACTCCTGTAGTAAAGCAGTGCTTTGTCTTTCACATAAGTGGTAGAATAGCTCACTATGCCATGAAATGGATAATCTAGAGGTCAAATTGAATCTAGTATAAATTATGACAACATTAGGTAAAATCCAACATGACATATCCTGGAATTGGTAATCCTACTTGGCTCAGAGGTTAAAGCGTTGCCTGCAGTGCGGGAGACCCAGGTTCAATCCCTGGGTTGGGAAGATCCTCTGGAGAAGGAAATGGCAACCCACTCCAGTATTCTTGCCTGGAAAATTCCATGGACTGAGGAGCCTGGTGGGCTACAGTCCATGTGGTCGCAAAGAGTTGGACACGACTGAGCGACTTCACCTCACCTCACCTCACCTCACTAATACAAAGGTCAGTGAAGGCTTCTTTCTCTAATTTTCATCCACAGGTTTGTAACATTAAATATGCAAAAAAATGGTATTTTTTTTTATTGTCTTTAACCTAAGGTCCTCATGATTTAAATAGAAATCCCAGTGTCCATGACAAAAATGCAGTGAACATATAAATGTAAAAATATCAAATAAAAGGGCCAAATCCTAAGACCGTAGGACCAAAAAGTAACAGTACGTTTCCCTTCATCTTTCTGCCATCCTGACCACCACTTGGAAAATCGTGCTTCTAAAATAATTCATGACAGTTCTATTTCCAGTTTTTTAAGGAGTCTCCACACTGTTCTCCATAGTGGCTGTACTAGTTTGCATTCCCACCAACAGTGTAAGAAGGTTCCCTTTTCTCCACACCCTCTCCAGCATTTATTGTTTGCAGACTTTTGGATAGCAGCCATTCTGACTGGCATGGTTTTGATTTGCATTTCCCTGATATGAGTGATGTTGAGCATCTTTTCATGTGTTTTTTAGCCATCTGTGTGTCTTCTTTGGAGAAATGTTTGTTTATTTCAGCCATACGACCCAGCAATCCCACTGCTGGGCATCCACACCGAGGAAACCAGAATTGAAAGAGACACGTATACCCCAGTGTTCATCACAGCACTGCTTATAACAGCTAGGACGTGGAAGCAACCTAGATGTTCATCAGCAGACGAATGGATAAGAAAGCTGTGGTACATATACACAATGGAATATTACTCAACCACTAAAAAGAATACATTTGAATCAGTTCTAATGAGGTGGATAAAACTGGAGCCGATTATACAGAGTGAAGTAAGCCAGAAAGAAAAACACCAATAGTATACTAACCCATATATATGGAATTTAGAAAGATGGTAATGATAACCTTGTATGCTGCTGCTGCTGCTGCTGCTGCTAAGTCGCTTCATGTGAGAGAGCAAAAAAGACAGGTGTTTAGAACAGTCTTTTGGACTCTGTGGGAGAGGGCGAGGGTGGGATGATTGGGGAGAAGGGCACTGAAACATGTATAATATAATATGTGAAACAAATCTCCAGTCCAGGTTCAATGCATGATACAGAGTGCTCGGGGCTGCTGCACTGGGATGACCTAGAGGGATGGGATAGGGAGGGAAGAGTGGGGTTCAGGATGGGGAACACGTGTACACCCAAGGCGGATTCATGTTGATGTATGGCAAAACCAATACAATATTGTAAAGTAATTAGCCTCCAATTAAAATAATAAATTTATATTAAAAAAATAAAATAAAATAACTCATGTTGATGTGTGGCAGAAACCAGCACAACACTGTAAAACAACTATCTTTCAATAAAAGAATTTTAAAATGTATATATTGGAGAAGGCAATGGCACTCCACTCCAGTATTCTTGCCTGGAAAATCTCATGGGTGGAGGAGCCTGGTAGGCTGCAGTCCATGGGATCGCAAAGAGTTGGACATGACTGAACGACTTGACTTTCCCTTTTCACTTTCATACATTGGAGAAGGAAATGGCAACCCACTCCAGTGTTCTTGCCTGGAGAATCCCAGGGACGGGCGAGCCTGGTGGGCTGCCGTCTATGGGGTCACACAGAGTTGGACACGACTGAAGCGACTTAGCAGCATAGCAACAAAAGGTTAGAACTTCCTTGGTTTGATTAACCTAATTAAGGAGGCTAGTAAGGCCTAATTCAGTTCAGTTCATTTCAGTTCAGCTGGTCAGTTGTGTCCGACTCTTTGTGACCCCATGAATTGCAGCATGCCAGGCCTCCCTGTCCATCACCAACTCCCGGAGTTCGCTCAGACTCACGACCATCGAGTCAGTGATGCCATCCAGCCATCTCATCCTCTGTCGTCCCCTTCTCCTTCTGCCCTCAATCTCTCCCAGCATCAGGGTCTTTTCCAATGAATCAATTCTTCGCATGAGGTGGCCAAAATATTGGAGCTTCAGCTTTAGCATCATTCCTTCCAAAGAAATACTAGGGCTGATCTTCAGAATGGACTGGGTGAGTCTCCTTGCAGTCCAAGGGACTGTCAAGCGTCTTCTCCAACACCACAGTTCAAAAGCATTAATTCTTTGGTGCTCAGCCTTCTTCACAAGAAGGCCTAATTAAGGCCAGTGCTGATGACACTCAATCTTCTTAATCTGTTTTAAAATGAAAAATGCATATAAATGTTCCCTGTTTAATAAATGGATGAACCCACCAGAGTGTCTTAAATCTGAGAGACAAGAACTTTTTACAAAAGAAAATTCTAAACTAAAGCTTGAGTGGAGAGTTGAAAGAAGGAAACTATATGCCTGTACAAGGAAGAATATTTTTCCTGTCTTGCCTTTCCCATGAATTCCCTTTTTCCATAATAAAGAACAGAGAATTTAACTTTTAATTTAAGGTTATTTGTCAGTAGAGAACTTAACAGCCTTTGAAATTACAAAGGAGATTCTGCCTCAGCCTATAACATCCATTCTAGTTGCCTGGGGTAGGCACTCTGAAGTGATTATTATCTATCTCCTATCATAGACACATAAAAAAGTACCAAATCCCAGTGAAACACTTGCACACAATTCATTCTCTGTAGTATGGCCATTGTGAAAACCTTGGTAAAATTCTAAATTTTGTTCAAGCTCAAATAATCCAGGTAAATCGGTATGCATAGACCAGGGACCTGGCATCACGCTGATGAAAAAATGTCAGCAGGGACATCTGTCCTTCTGTCTCTAGTCCCACTCCGCCCTAAATTGTCCTTTAACTTAGACTCACCCTATAATTCAGGGCCTTCCTTCTCTGAGGATTCATCCTGGTTTGCTCTCAAACAGCCTCATGTCTACTGTTGATTTCTGTCCTAGAAACCTAGTCGTCCATGCCTTCCACCCTGAATTGCTCGTATTCACTGAGGACAGCAAAGAAGAGGAATTGAACATGTTGGTGTCTGGCCCTAAAGGCTACAGTGTGAAACAGGCCCTGCCATAAGCTCATTATAACACTTGGCTAAAGACCTGCCTCTCAAGTCTTAGTCTCCTCATCTGTAAGACAGAAAAACTGTGACCATCATCACAGCATGGGTGTGAGAATTCAAGGATCTAGTGAAGCTGGCACATGTCAAATGCTTGGGAAATGTTAGTTATTATCACCATCACTGTCAATGTTTTAATCATTTAGATGTCTGCTATCCATTGTTCCTTTACAATCATATCACAAATGTATCTCTTTATCTGCCATGAATGAGGCATTAGAGTTCATTTAGTTTACCGTTCTCATCACCCACATGTCACGTCAGTCTAACCTCTTCTTCTGTCTCTTGCTTCCACTTTTAAGGCCCCTTCTGATTCCATTGGACCCTCCAGGATAACTCAAGATAATCTTCCCATCAAGTTCAGCTGATCAGCAACTTGAATTCCACCTGCAGCCTTCATCCTCCATTGCCACATAAGGTAACACACTCACAGGTTCTAGGGATAGGATGTGGACATCTTTGGGGAGCCATTACTCTTCCTGCCACAAACTTACAGGGACTTTAAGTATTTCTCCAACTTTTCTGCCAAAAAGCTTTTATTTTTTTACTCAAAATAGAGAATGCTCAATTTTAAAGGGATGTCAATGCTTATATAGCAAATGAGTTTACCTGTTTGCGCTGAATGCTTTCATCAGTGCTGGGGTTTGGGGAACGTCTACAGCACTCCCATGTCACAGATGAACACCTGGGGCTGGAATTGGATTTGATGTTCTGCTCCCAGTGAACTGGTTTCTCTTTACCCCTTTCTGTCTTCATAAAGGCCCTTAGAATTACTGCTCCTAATTCTACAGAGTGGGCCAATCTGTAGCATGGCCTGGGCTGGCAAACCATGTACATTTCAGACAAAAATAAATTAAAAAGACCAATACTTAAAAAAAAAAAATCAGGGTAGAAAAAGAGTTTGATCAGAATTCAGAATATTTAATAAAAATTCTGTCATGTATACAAAAGTCCTTTGGATTTCTCCCCCATATCTTATTCTGATAAATGTGAAAACTAAGTAATTGAGATGAATTTTCCAATAAAATGTGAAATATATAGAAAAGCTGAATGAAGGAATAACTAGGGAAAAAATTTCATAGTTGTCTACAATTTTCTGAGAAGAAGGATGGAAGACTTTTCCTTTTCTTCTCCTAGTTCTTATATTGATATTGAAAAGGTGGGGGGGAAAATACAGAAAAATAAGCCTACAGACCAATCTCCCTTATGATTATCGATGACAAATTCTAAATGAAATATTAGCAATTTAATTTGGAAATGTATTCTAAAAATATTACACTGTGATCAAGCAGAATTTATTCTAAGTATGCGAGAATGATTTACTTCAGAAATCCAAAATGACTCACTGCATTCAATCAAAAGAGAAGTCACAGAGTATTAACTCTTTAAAATTCAAAGTGTATTTGATAATCTGTTGTTGAGTTGCTTCAACAACAACATTGAAGTCGCTCAGTCGTGTCTGACTCTTTGTGACCCCGTGGACTGTAGCCTACCCAGCTCCTCCGTCCATGGAATTTTCCAGGCAAGAGTGCTGGAGTGGATTGCCATTTCCTTCTTGTCCAAAGCTTTTGTGATCCCATAGACTGTAGCCTGCCAGACTCCTCTGTCCATGGGATTTTGCAGGCAAGAACACTGGGGTGGGTGGCATTTCCTTCTCCGGGGGATCTTCCTGACCCAGGGATCAAACCCGTGCCTCCTGCATGGCAGGCAGGTTCTTTACCCCTGAGCAACCTGGGAAGCCATATTTGATAATATTCAACTTCTAATATTGATTTTATCAGCCTTTTAGTAAACCAGAAGTAGATACCAGTGTTCCTTATCATGATAAAGACCACTGGTCCTCACTTTAAGCCAGCCGTCATTAATGCTGAGATACCCACATTAACGTTTGGAAAAAATGTGACACCTACTACTGCCACTGGCTGTTCAAAATTATTCTGAAAGTTCTAGCCTTGCAAAAAGTCTTTAAAAGACAAATGACAGTCTATAAAGATTGTAAACAAAGAGGCAAGTTATTAGGAGTAGCAGTAAAGAAAATAATTTAACTGAAAGATATAAAAAGAACTGAATAAAAGAAAGGACAGGCCATATTCTGGGCTAAAAGCATAAAGAGGAAAACTCTCCTTCCCCTGTGCCCAACAATTACTAGATATAACTAATTTTTAGGCCTCGACTGAGCGACTGAACTGAACTAAACTGAAGATTTTTGAAAAACTGGTAGTGAAAGATTAAAGTACAACTGGGAGAATTAAATACATCATAAGCAAACACCTAATTGAATAATAAACGTAAGACTGACTTTAAAAAATACAGAAAATTCATGAATATATGGTATAATCACATGTAGAAGCATAAATATTATATTATAAAATAGTAAAAGTGACAGAAATAAAAATAATCTGAAAGTATAGAGTATTAAGTATAGGAATTATAAAGTCATAAAGGACTTCTAGTCAGGCATTAAATAGCACATAGAAAAATATTATACCACTAGATCAGGTTCACATATTTAGAATGACCCAAACCTGTAAACATATACTCCAAGCATGTACAAATAAACTATATATATGTTTATGCTGCCCCTCCAATTTTTTAAAAACTGGAAGATAATGTCTACTCAAAATGCAACATGCATGTAAGCATTCTCTCTAGATGATATGCTTTTCTTCTAATTTATTTATATTTTTAAACTTTTTATTTTATACTGGAGTATAGCTGATCAACAGTGTTTTGACAGTCTCAGGTGGACAGCAAAGGGACTCAGTCATACATATACATGTAAATATTATCTTCTTCATGCCTTACTTTCCAATATTTTCTGGAAGAAATATACTATAAAATCAGAAAAGCCATAACATACCCAAATCATTTTGCATAATGTTTGTGGCAATACTTATTTTTTAACCACAGAAATCTCTGAAAATTTTATATTTTCAATACTAACCCTGCAAACTGCATTATAAACAAATAAACACCAACTTTGGCATAAAGGCAATGGCAACCCACTCTGGTACTCTTGCCTGGAAAATCCCATGGATAGAGGAGCTTGGTAGGCTGCAGTCCATGGGGTCGCTAAGAATCGGACACGACTGAGCGACTTCACTTTCCCTTTTCACTTTCATGCATTGGAGAAGGAAATGGCAACCCACTCCAATGTTCTTGCCTGGAGAATCCCAGGGAAGGGGGAGCTTGGTGGGCTGCCATCTATGGGGTTGCACAGAGTCAGACACGACTAAAGTGACTTAGCAGCAGCGGCAGCAGCAAAGATCTTATAGACTCATTGACACATATTCAAAGACTCTAGGCGAAGAACAAAGTGTGTACAAATTTCAAACCAATTCCTCATGCGTTAGCTCCATTTGCTGTTATCCAGTGGACAAGTCATGTCCAACTCTTTCCAACCCCATGGACTTCAGCATGTCCCTCACCATCTCCTGGAGTTCGCCCAAGTTCATGTCTATTGAATCAGTGATACAGTCAACCATCTCATCCTCTGTTGCCCTCTTCTCCTCTTCCATCAATCTTTTCCAGCATCAGGGTTTTTCTGACGAGTCAGCTGTTCACATCAAGTGGCCAAAATATTGGAGCTTCAGCATCAGCATCAGTCCTTCCAAAGAGTATGCACTGTTGATTTCCTTTATGACTGACTAATTTTATCTTCTTGCCTTTCAAGGAAGCTCAAGAATCTTCTCCAGCACCACAGTTCGAAAGCATCAATACTTCGGCTCTCAGCCTTCTTTGTAGTCCAGCTCGCACATCTGTACGTGACTACTGGAAAGACCATAACCTTGACTATATGGACCTTTGTCGGCAAAGTGATGATTTTGCTTTTTAACAAAGCATCAAGGTTTGTCATAGCTTTCCTGACAAGACACAAGCATCTTCTAATTTCATGACTACAGTCACCATCGCAGTGATTTTAGAGCCCAAGAGGAAGAAATCTGTCACTGCTTCCACCTTTTCCCCTTCTATTTGCCATGAAGTCATGGGACCAGATGCTATGATCTTAGTTTTTTTTAATATTGAGTTTTAAGCCAGCTTTTTCTCTCTCTTCCTTCACCCTCATGAAGAGGCTCTTTGGCTCCTCTTTGCTTTCTGCCACTATCGAGCCTTACCAAAACTTCATAGTATTACAGATGCTACTGTTGTCATTTTGAAGATGCATAAATTGAGTAACAGGGCTTCCCAGGTGGCTCCGCAGTAATGAATCTGTCTGCAGTTCAGGATGGAAAGATCCTCTGGAAAAGGAAATGGTAATCCATTCCAGCATTCTTACCTGGAAAACCCCATGGACAGAGGAGCCTGGTGTCTACAGTCCATGGAGTCACAAAGAGTCAGACTCAACTTATCAACTAAACAGCAACAACAACAAACTGAGTAACAGGAAGTTAAGAATACACAGCTAACAGGGACAACACGAGTGGCTGAGTCTTCATTCCCTCCACTGTCCTGTGTTACAGCACAGCTTGATTTCTTAAGTACAGAATAGGATATTGCCAAATAAACAAAACCTGAGCTTGAGGCCTGATAGACCCCTGAAACTTTGGAAAATCCCCCAACCTACCACGACTGGGTTTGCTCATCATTAAAGCAGAGATAATAATACTTGCCCTGCATATGCCCCTGAGTTGCTATGGAGATGAAATGTCGAGGAAAGCACTTGCAAACAGAATTTATCTTTATTATTATTAATACATAGACATTTCTATTACGAATCTGTTAAAACTCGAGCCAGCTCTGGGATAAGTGCTGACGGAATGTAGGTGGTGCTGGGAGCCGATGGAGACAAAGCTTGTTACTTAAAGGCAATTAAAATGTACCATTCTTTGTTGAAAAAGTGTGTCTCTCTGAGTAATTAACAGTCTGTTGTGCACTGGACAATGGTTTGCTAGCAGAATTCTCTGACATGAGTTGTAGGTGCCATCTTGTAAAGTGAATCGACAAAATGGGGAGTTCCTTGCTTTAATTTTTTTTCATTTTCACAAGTATCTGTCTAGTTTAATGCTGTGACAATATCAACTATTAAAATGTTAAGCAATTTTCAAAGTCTTTCCACTGAATTCTTCACAGACTTGCTGAAGACTAAAGAACAATCAAGAAATGGTAAGAGATTCCTATAACCATTTTTAAAGTCCGAGGTCATTCACTTGCCTTGAAACGCAGCACTGTGACTTACTTAGGGTTGGTCCTCCATAAACAGGAGCTACATGGAGAAGGAAACGGTAACCCACTCAACTATTTTTGCCTGGGAAATCCCGCCTGGAAAATCCTATGGATGGAGGAGCCTGGTAGGCTGCAGTCCATGGGGTTGCTAAGAGACTGAGCGACTTCACTTTTACTTTTCACTTTCATGCATTGGAGAAGGAAATGGCAACCCACTCCAGTATTCTTGCCTGGAGAATCCCAGGGACAGAGGAGCCTAGTGGGCTGCCATCTATAGGGTCACACAGAGTCGGACACGACTGAAGCGACACAGCAGCAGCAGCAGCAAACAGGAGCTGAGCCTAAGTGTGTAAGTGAGAGGCTGAGTTGGTGCTGAATATAGGCTCTGACAGTAAAAAGCCGGATGCCATTTCATCTCAGTAGACTCAGTTTCCTCAGCTGTAATCTGGATAACATGATACCTGTTTCAATGTGGGAAATCCTTTAAACTGCAATAGACCGTGAAGAACACGGAAGGAAATCTTTAGAGCATTTGGGGCTGGCCTGAGTCAGTTCCTTCTGGCGTCTTCTTTAACATAGAACATGGGTGACATCACCTGATGTACTTAACAGGTGGTCCCTAAAACTGAACTGAAGTTCATTCCTGACACTTTTATTTGGTTTTCCCTGATGATTGCATTTGCCTCCTTAGCTACTCCTTGTTCACGATTCACCAGGGGATAGCTCATTTGAATTGATCATCTATTTTATTTCTTATGCACCCAGCAGAATGGTAGTTAAAGTTCAAAACTTACGTGATGGTTCTTTCATCCTTAGTCATAACCTTTCTACCGTTGCTCGAGATTGATAGTTATAGAGCCCATAAGTGTAAGATCACTCCAGGCTGCTCTTCTAACCTCTAAGTGGAGTCAGTCCTGAGGGATGGATAGAATTTCACTGCGTTTTCCCATTTCATTCGTATAATGAAATCATTGTTTGGCCTTTGTTCTGTACTTTTGCCCTTTCTGGTCTTGAGATGGACCATTCAGTAACCCTCTCCAATGTTTCTAGGAAAACTAGGAATTTTAAATGGACTCTCATCAAATCTTCAGAACTTGGTTTTTCCCCTAAATACAACATACCAAAAAATCCTCCCCCACCACAGCATTATGCATTTGCTGTATGTTTGCTTGTATTTATATGTAGAAGTAAGTGGATGTATAAATCTGTAACATGTGAAGTTGTGTGCATGTTCTTAGTCACTCAGTCATGTCCAACTCTTTGTTAACCCATGCACTGTAGCCCACCAGGCTACTCTATTCATAGGATTCTCTAGGCAAGAATATTGGAGTGGGTTGCCATTTCCTTCTCCAGGGGTTCTTCCCAACCCAGGGATTGAAACTTTATCTCTTATATCTCCTGCATTAGCAGGTGGATTCTTTACTGGCTGAGCCACAAGGCAACCTCAAATCATCACCTGAAAACACATCACTTATTGTCACTAACCGGGTCATATTACTGTAGTGAGATCACACTTACGTTAAAGAACACCAGAACTTCAGCCTTACCTGGAATCAACTGAAACTCTTGCTAAAATAGATATTAGCAAACCTCACCCCAGAATTATTGAGTCAGACTCTAGAGATGAGGCTCAGAATTGGCATTCTTGAAAAAAAATTGAGAAAGCATTGTGGTGGAGAAGTGGTTCAGCTTGGTTCCTATGTGACATCTCTATTTCTGACTCTTCTATGAGAATCTAATGTTTCTCCTGGAGAGTTCTTAAAGAGGACAAGCTCCCAAACAAATTTTGTTTACATAGTTCCAGGTGGCAGCTGGCAAATGCAACCTGACTTGGCATCCCACCCTCAGAAGTTGGAACCTACAAGATCTCAGGCAAGTTGGGATGTTCTTTATGGTGGAACAAAATGGTAGGATTTTCAGGCAGCTCTGTTTACCATCTGCTTTGTACCCTCCTCTTTCCCTAAGAAGCCTTATCTGACCACTTACTGACATCACATTTCATGAAGTTTAACAAGGATCTTCCATTTGAGATATCACTGACGATCCTAGGAATGATGGTCTAATATCACAAAGATGCTGAGATGACTAGGAAACTCCCACATAGTCTCAAGTATCTGCTGGCTCTCCACATTCCTCTATTGCTTTCCTTCATCTATCAACCCTTTGGAAGAAGAATATAGATATTCACAGGAGTGAAGAAGGGAATACATTTTTTTCTGAATTTACCCAGAAAAAAATGAGAGACCTCCATCTAACCAGTCATTCATTATTCTTTATTCACCTCTTTTTAAAAATTTTAGCATGAGAAGTAATTGAAGCAGTGATATACAGCTGTACTCTCTGTAGTCCACTGAGTTCATGCTATAATTCATAACCGTTACCTCACCAGCCCAAGACTTTTAATTAGAATGGTGACATTATCTTACTGACCCATCACTTCTTTTCCTCACCAGTGACTTGTCACAGACCTTGGATAAGTAACTTTGACTATCTGTGGCCAGGAGCTCCTATCTACCCCAGTGTAAAGAGGTTAATGACTTATTGCCAATGAGGATTTGGGGGCTTGTAAAAGGAACACACATTTCACTTAAGTAACAAATAATCCCTGATAAAAGTGATGACTGCTGTGTTTTAAAATAAAATTGAGATACCATTTAATGCCTGTAGAGGAAGTTTTTCTCTAAGATATGTGTAGATAAAGATGAAGTTATCAAACTGCCTGACTTCAGATGGATCCAACCCTAACCAGCGGGGCAAACTTAAGTCCAGGAAAAAGGAATTTGTGTCTGAGTTTGAACTTCATTTCAGTGGGCATGGAAAGCTAATAGCACTCTTTTCTCCCTTAGAATAAGTCAGTAGAATCTCTTGTATAGGGAATAAAAATTAGCATAGCTCTAGGAAGCACATACATGTCGATGTTATTCTCTGGGGAACACAGCACACATACTCACACCCCACATATTTTTACACACATCTACACACTTACAAATTTGGCACCATGATGGCTCAACCAATGTTTTTGAATCATCCACCAAAACAACTGATTTTGGTGCAAGCACATTCATAAGAAAATGAAGTCATATAGCCAGCTATTTTCAACTAGCACTTGGAACTGAGTATAACATTTCTCTTTAAGTTCTAGATGTTCTAATTCACAAGAAAAGTTTAAAGATCCAATAGATTTTTCTTTTCCATTTTATGACAGATATTTAGTTGCCAAAGGATTTTTTTCAGCCTTTTCTTTTTTTTTTTTACCAACACACTTAGAGATCTAACTCATGCTTCAATGAGAAAATCTATATCTGTGATCTGCAGCTGTAAGGAGTGGTCAGATAAAGCAGGTCAAGACAGTAGCCTTCACAACTGGTTATTTATGAATAAAGAGGTACAGTTTTGGAAATCAATTTGTTGGTTTGTAACCAAAATCCCAGCAATGTTAAATATTGGGCAATAAGAAGGAGATTGTTGAATAAATTATAGAATGTGCCTTGATAGAAATATCACAGTGATAAGCAAGAAGCCTGGTTACCAGTTACAAAGATGCTCATAATAGCATGTTAAATGAAAAAGTCAACAGATAAATCAATAGATCAGAAGAGAAAATTTTGAAGTAAATTTCCACATTTATGGAAAAATAGTTTGAGGCAAAGATGACATTTCTGATTAATGAAGAAACAGGTATTTTCTAATAGTTCTGGGTCAACTAAGTTGCTACCTGAAAAAGTGTAATCCTCCTTAATATGTATTCCCATATAAAAGCCCAGAAGAATGATAGAAAGTGACACCATAAAAGCAGTAGGACAAAGCATAGAAAAGTATTATATTCTTAAAATTAAAAAGTCTTTCCAACCATACCATTAAACCTGAAAGACAATAAAAAATTGACCAACCCAACTGTGTAAAAGCAGGCTTTTATATGCTCCTCTCCCCTGAATAAACATCATAACTGAAGTCAAAAGACAATATATAGAGAAAATATTTACCACTCTTAATGTAAAGGTCTGCTTAATATATAAAGAGTTCTTTAAAATCAACATTAAGAACCCTATTGAAAATGGGCAGATGTTAGCAAAAAAATTATAGAAATAGATATGATGGCTTTTAATGATGGACAGAGTTTCTCAAGTTCATTTATACTAAGAAACAGAGAAGCTAAAACTTCAAGAAGGTACTGTATTTTACCTGTCAGTTTAACAAAGACCAAAAACTCGATGACACACCACGTCATGGGATAATGAACACTGTCATTCATTGCTAGTTGGTGTATAAGTTGGTAAACCTCTTGGAAGCCAGTCAAATACAGAAAGCACATACTATTTGACCCAGCAATTCCATTCGCATGAATTTCTCATGAAGATGACATTTTAAAGTTTCTATGCTCTAAATTCAAGAAAGGAAAAGATGACTGTTCTTTGGCCGTAGTCCCAAGACATAAACAATTCACTACAACTTTTGTTCAAAGTCATTCCAGTCCCTCAGTGAAAATGAGATTTACTAAGTGCACTTCTTAAGGCACATGCCATTGCCAAGGTTCTGCAACTGAAGGTCAATCAATCTTTAAACACCCTTGCTTCTGGAATTCTGTCAATCCCTGGTCTCAATGCTTCCCAAACCCCATATAAGATCAGCTTCTGCATTATTTTGATGCACCCATATCCCGCATCTACTCTTTTCCTTGTAGAGCAAGAAAAAGAGTCAGTTTTTGCTGTAGGTACTGAACAATGGCCTTTGCTTTCAAACCAAATACACATATGAGAAACAACATGTGTGTAAGGGCGTTCATTAAAGTATTCATCAAATATTGCTGAATAGAGAAAAATTATAAACAATAAAAATAACCTGAAAGGTCCAGTAAATTAGAAATCCAGAGATGACATCAGATGTCTCCTTGAAAGGGAATTAGTTGTCATGGGGCAAAGGCGGGAAGAAAAGATGTGTATATTTCATTTACTCACTTTTAATGTTTTTTTCTTAAATACTGCTCAGGATTTCAAATAGTATGTGCCATATTGAAAAAAGCATATGAATTGGTAGCAAAATAATAATAGCTGCCATTTCTAAATAGCCAGGAGATAGTTTTTGAAGGGTCCTTTCCCAAAAGTATCTCATAATTTTGTGACATAACATTTCTAATTAAAATATTTTAAAATGTTATGCCAGAGATAATACAAAAATACAACAAGCACAATTACTCCCTTGCAGGTTGGCATATAACAAAACGTGGAGTGACACAAACAGAACCTTGCTTATTAAGAGCAATAATCTAAATCCAAAAGAAAGGAAGCGTCCAAGAAGCCCAAGCACATCACAAAAGCACAGCTGACAGAACAAGACCTTCCTATGATATCAAGAGGCTTCAAGCAAAAGCCCAAAGCTCAGCAGAGACTTGGACCTCTAGGGCTCAAACCAGGAGCTTCTTCCAACAGCTCCCAGTGCCTCACTAGTGAAGCATTGTAACCAAGAAGCAGCACAGATGCAGGTTTTGTCTATATTCTAAAGTAGGCCTAAAAAGAAGCAAGAAATAACTTCAATTTTACACTTCCCCCCAATGCACTAACTAATACAAGGGAGGACTTAGCAGTATCAACTTACAGAAGGTAGTATTTGCTTACACCACAGCACCCATCAGAAATACTTCTCCGTCTCGAATGTTTCTAACGTCAGAACCATCAAGTTCACCAAAAGACAACTTCTAATCTCCTTACCTTTAGACAGCATGATCTTGGAATCCAGAGTGTTTTTCTTTCACCAGATCACCCTCTAAAAGGAGAAAAATGTGGAATGAATTAAATAATGTAATGAAAAAATATAAAATAAATTCAGTTTAGAAGAAAAACTCAACTTGAGGTCACTGAGGCTAGGAAAATGATAACTTCATCAGGCTGGTCTTGACAAATCACACTGAAGTATTGCATGGATTTTCATCAGTAATCTTGTTGGTCTCAACTAACTTGAATTAACTCCATCCTCTCCCACTCCTCATGTCAGTGGTTTGGTATTTTCCTTACACTCTACACTCCAGGGCTTCCCTGGTGGCTCAGACTGCAAAGCATCTGCCTGCAGTGTGGGAGACCTGGGTTTGATCCCTGGGTTGGAAAGATCCCCTGAAGAAGGGAATGGCTACCCACTCCAGTATTCTTGCCTGAAGAATGCCATGGACAGAGGAGCCTGGCGAGCTATAGTACATAGGGTTGCAAAGAGTCGAACATAAGTGAATCGACTTAACACCCATCTGCCTGAAATGAACCGTTGATCTTCAGGTATTCTGTGCAGACGCGGGAAAACACAGTGATGTACTCTGGGTAAGCCCCTCTCTAACAGAAGCCCTTCTGCCCCCAGGTTACTGCCCCGGAAGGGGCAGGCCCAGAACACACCTTGAAATTAAGGCTACTGCAGCAGGTACTGCAAATACCAGGGAAAGTACCCGTTCCTGCCACGTCACAGCCCAGGCCCCTGCGTAAAAGCAGCGGATCACGCAGAAGGGCAGACCGATCCTCAGTATCCATCTGAAAAGCCGTGGTTTGCTTTGTTTGTAATCCTGTTACTAACTCTTCCAGACTCTAACTCACATCCTCAATTCCATTTCGCACTGCTCCTCCTCTGAAGTCCTTGGTCAGCGGGGCTCTGCTTCGTTCCCACTGGGCGAGCTAAATCCTCTTTCCACATGCCTGTGCGTGTGCTGAGTCGTTTCAGTCGTGTCTGACTCTTTGTGACTCTACGGACTGTAGCCCGCCAGGCTCCTCTGTCCATGGGATTCTCCAGGCAAGAACACTGGAGTGGGCTGCCATGCCCTCCTGCAGGGGATCTTCCCGACCCAGGGACTGAACCTGCATCTGCTGCGGCTCCTGCATTGTAGGCAGATCCTTTGCCGCTGAGCCAACGCTGTGCCCAGTTCTCTCACACTCAACATCTGTGCCCACACAGGTGTACTGCTTGTTTCCTCATGTCCCGTGGAAATCGCCCCTCTGACGAGGTTTCACTCGGCTCCTTTGACACCCACTCTGTTTTGATTTGCAAAGTCCGTTTTAACTTTCTTGTCAGTGTTTCAAAACAGGGATTTTCAGGAGCATCTGAGTGAGCCCAGAGCACAGGATCGTGGAGCCAGCAGGGTCTGCCTCCCCTTTGATGCCATCCATGGGTTGATCTGACAGGGCTGGCATCAGTGCAGGAGTGCTAGTGCATCTGTTTATCCCACAACACTAAAAACCAGGGAGAAATCTGAAGACTCAAATTGCTCTGCCATCTGTCTGCCATGTGACTCTGTCACGGGTGGGATTCCTTGCGCAGGCCCCCGACAACAGGGACTTACAGTGGGGGAAACCCTGGGGCACTTGGGTCTGTTCCCTATTCCTGATGTGTAGGTAAGAATGTGGATCTATGCATATCTGAGGGAGGAAAGGAACAGGCTGAGCTGACTCCATCTTGAAAAAGAAGGAAACTCCATCTTGCACTTTCAGTGAGTTTTGGACTGTGTGCCTGGTAACCATGGGGATAACATACCTATGGCCAAACAGGCCTCCCAGACTGAGAGACACCAGATTCCATACCAAGATTTCCTGTTGCCAAAAAGAACATATAATCCCCTATGTAGTCAGTCACCTTTGTAATCTGTATGGCAGCCATTGGTGCAGGCTACTCTGTATAGCCAGCGGACCCTTGTGATTACGAATCACGGCTGTGACCTGATTGTATCTGCCTTTAACACTTTCCGGACTAGGTTTAAGGAATTTGGGGAGGTGGGCTTGAACAGTACACTTAAGGTATATAAGGTTGTCACAGAAGTCAGTCAGGGTCCTTGGCGAAGAGGAGACTCTGCTGTAGGCTCGCCGGTCTAATAAACTGCATTCCACTGTCTGCATTGTCCTTCTGAGTGAGTTTGTTTCCCAGACGCGTGACTACCACATATCAACGACGTAAATGTGGAATCTAGAAAAATGGTACAGATGGACCTGTTTGCAGGGTGACAACAGAGACGTAGACACAGAGCATGTGTATAGACGTGGAGGAGGAAGGCAGCGAGGGATGAACTGGGATTTGAAGGTGGACATATACACACCACCATGTGGAGAACAGATAGCTAGTGGGAACCTCTGTACAGCACAAGGAGCTGAGCTTGGTGCTTGGGATAACCTAGAGGGGTGGGATGGGTGAACCAGGAGAGAAGGCCGATTCACTCCGTTGTACAGCAGAGACTAGCCCAACACGGTAAAGCAACTATACCCCAATAAATACATAAATATTTTTAAAAGAATGTGGAGATATACTGAACTGTAGGTGTTTTTTTTTTTTCCCAATTTTTCTGTATGTTGTTGTTCCCGAGTCCAAGCTCCCTCTGCCCGTTGCACGCGACAGGCCAGTGATTGCGAGAGACGAGGGGTTGAGACAAGGAAGAGACTTGAATCAGGGAGCCAGCTGACCAAGGAGACGGCAGGCTAGTGCCTCAAAATAGCCATCTTGTCAGGGCCTGGATGCCAGGCTTTTTTATGGACCAGAAATGAAGGTTGAGGGGGCCGAGGGAGGTGAGGAAATAAAATAAAAAGACTATTCAACCCCGTCAAATGTCCCCTAGAATGGCAAGCGTCACAGAGGGATGTGTTGTTTCACTTCCCTGCAGTCCTTCACAGGGGGGCTGATCAGGTTATCTCCCTGAAGCAGGCCATTATGGACGTTTATAATAACAAAAAAAAGTTTAAGTCACAGAAGCAGATCCGGTGTATATTTAAAATTAACCAAAAAAAAAAAAAAGAAATAGAAAAAAAATTACCCATTCCCAGTTACATAATGATGTCTTGACATTCTGGTTGCCTTCCTTAGAGATGGCCAAGGGCCTAGTCAGGAGGGTGTCTTTGACAGATGGACTAACCAGTCCAAACCCACAACTCCTCTCCCTGGCCCTTACACCCCAGGGGTAGATACCACTTTCCCCTCAGCACTAGGACCAACTTCAGAGCCCAAAGCCCACGGGAGTCGTTCTGACGAGCCTGTCCTAAGCTGTGCGTCCACCCTGCTTCGTCTTTCCTGTGTGTGCATTAGTCGCTCACTCATGTCTGACTCTGTGCAACCCCACGGACTGTGGCCCACCAGGCCCCTCTGTTCATGGAATTTTCCCGGCAAGAATAATGGAGTGGGTTGCCATTCCCTGCTCCACAGGATGTTCCCGACCCAAGGATCTAACCCACGTCTCCTGCCTTGTAGGCAGATTCTTTACCATCTGAGCCACCAGGGAAGCCTTGCCTTTCCTGGGGAAACCTCAGTAAAGACCAAGGCCTCAGGGCTGCCCCTCCACCGCCAACTTCTGCCTCCACTCTGGGGTCTTTCCCATAAGGTTCTGCCTCAAGTCGCCATAATGTAATCAACTTTGTTTCTTTTTTTTTCCTGAGCCTCTCCTTGATCTCATCTTGTGGCCATATCTGAATGATTATTCATAAAAAAAATATAGCACACACACACACACACACACACACATACAATGTGGAGGATATAGAAAGTATAAGTTGAAGACAAGGTCCCAGTAAAGGCATCTTCTTACAGCTTCAGATTTCCTAACAAAATTCAAATTCCTTGCTGCCTTGACTTCCTTCCCTAGCATTCTGTGAAGGCAACTTCCGCAAGAGCCACCGTAACATGCTTCGTGCCACGTTCCATAACCATACGCAAATATGAGCCCAAATGCCACCTCCTCAGAGAAGCCTTCTATGATATGCCAGGTCCCCTTCATGCTCTCTCCTGCTGCCTGGCATTATTTCTTCACGGCATGTGAACCACCTGATGCAACGCCACCCATGTGTATCAGGTTAAGTGACTCCTGTCCCCACACTCACCCCTCCATCCCCACTTGTGATGGGAGGCCTTGGTTATCCATAGACAGGTGCCCAGCACAGGGCAAGGCATGAACCAGATGTTCCACACAGGTCCATGGAATTCCTTAAGTTAATCTGTTTCCTGTTCAGATGAGCTAGAAAGGCCCAGAGAGTTGGCCCAGCCCAGCCTAGATTACTCAGAGAATTGTAATAACATTTTGCTGTAAGTATTGGCTCAGATTTCTTTGTTTTGCTTTGTTTTTCAGAAAATAAATAAAAGTAATAGATAGGGGATGCTTTTTCCCTCAAGGGAAGTCCAGAAAAGCAACTGTATATTCTACAAAGAACATAAATATTTCTTAGTCATGAACGAGAGATTTTTAAGGAATTCTCAGGAATTCTGAGCCTTAACCTTCCTCTTCCCGTGGTGAATTAAAAGCCATAGAGGCTGCTGTACACACAGATTCTACATCTGAATCTGAGGGTCGTGCTTGTCCCCTCAAAGCCATCACTGCTCCTTGTAAAAAGTTTTCAAAAACCTCACACTGAAAATCAGGCTTGGATTTAACAGACTCTCATCCCAGATCCCTGGCACAATTACCTTCTTCCCCGCCTTTCATGTTCTCCTATGATTTTTCTGTTCTCCCTTTCGGCTCTCTCTTCATTTCATCCTCCAGTAAGCTTATGCAGGCTGTGTTTGTATTCCAGTTTTAAAGAAGAGGAAAACTGAGTCTCAGAGAGTTTCAACAACTTGCCCCAAATAGGAAAGTTCACTGAGACAGCCTGACCCAAAGCCCAGGGTATCTCTTCATTTTGTATTAAGTTCTTATGATCCCTTTTTATTTACATGAGATATAGAATAGAGAGAGCATGTAGGAAGAGGGGAAGAAAGCGATGGTATACAAAGAGATGGTAAGAGCTTGGACTTTGGAAGAGGTGTTTCATGTGAATTTTTATGAACTATGGACAGATTACTTAATCATTCTAAGTCTTGACTGTCTGATTAGAAATACATAGAGAAAATACTATTGTCCTCATAACACTAATGCAGGATTAAATGAGGTAATATATGGAAAGTGCTTCCCTGATAGCTCAGTTGGTAAGAATCCGCCTGCAATGCAGGAGACTCCAGTTCGATTCCCAGCTCAGGAAGATCCACTGGCGAAGGGATAAACTACCCACTCCAGTATTCCAGAGCTGCCCTTGTGGCTCAGCTGGTAAAGAGTCCACCTGCAACGTGGGAGACCTGGGTTCGATCCCTGGGTTGGGAAGATCCCCTGGAGAAGGGAAAGGCTGCCGACTCCAATATTCTGGCCTGGGGAATTTTATTAACTGTATAGACCATAGGGTCACAAAGAGTCAGACACAACTGAGCAACTGTCACTTTCACCTTCATGAAAAGTAATGTAGCGGCACTATTCACTTTAGCCAAGACATGGAAACAATCTAAATGTCCTTCAACAGATGAACATATAAAAAAGATGTTTGTGTGTGTGTGTATATATATATATATTCCATTCCATATATATATACATATATACACAATGGAATATTACTCAACTTCAGAACAGAATGAAAAAATGCCATTTGTAGCAACATGGATGGACTTCATGGGAAATAGATGGGGAAACGGTAGAAACAGTGTCAGACTTTGTTTTTTTGGGCTCCAAAATCACTGCAGATGGTGACTGCAGCCATGAAATTAAAAGGCGCTTACTCCTTGGAAGAAAAGTTATGACCAACCTAGATAGTATATTCAAAAGCAGAGACATTACTTTGCCGACTAAGGTCCGTCTAGTCAAGGCTATGGTTTTTCCTGTGGTCATGTATGGATGTGAGAGTTGGACTGTGAAGAAGGCTGAGCGCCGAAGAATTGATGCTTTTGAACTGTGGTGTTGGAGAAGACTCTTGAGAGTCCCTTGGACTGCAAGGAGATCCAACCAGTCCATTCTGAAGGAGATCAACCCTGGGATTTCTTTGGAAGGAATGATGCTAAAACTGAAGCTCCAGTACTTTGGGCACCTTATGCGAAGAGTTGACTCATTGGAAAAGACCCTGATGCTGGGAGGGATTGGGGGCAGGAGGAGAAAGGGACGACCGAGGATGAGATGGCTGGATGGCATCACAGACTCAATGGACGTGAGTCTGAGTGAACTCCAGGAGTTGGTGATGGACAGGGAGGCCTGGCGTACTGCAATCATGGGGTCGCAAAGAGTCGGACACGACTGCGCAACTGAACTGAACTGAACTGGATGGACCTAAAAGGTATCATACTAGGAGAAATAATTGAGAAAAAGAAAGACAAATCTTATATGAGATCATTTATTTGTGGAATCTGAAAACTAGTACAAATGAACTTATTTACAAAACAGAAACAGATTCACCAACATAGAAAGCAAACTTATGGTTACCAAAGTGGAGGGGTAGAATAAATTGGGAGTAAGGGATTAACAGATATGCCTTACTAGATATAAAATAGATAAACTACAAAGATCCATTATATAGCATAAGGAACTATATTCAACATCTTGTAAAAAACTATCAGTTCAGTTCAGTCACTCAGTCGTGTCCGACTCTTTGCAACCCGTGAAACAATGCACGCCAGGCCTTCCTGTCCTTCATTAATTCCTGGAGTCTACCCAATCTCATATCCATTGAGTCAGCAATGCCATCCAACCATTTCATCCTTTGTTGTCCCCTTCTCCTTCTGCCCTCAATCTTTCCCAACATCAGGGTCTTTTCAAATGAGTCAGCTCTCTACATCAGGTTGCCAAAATATTGGAGTTTTAGCTTCAACATGAGTCCTTCCAATGAACACCCAGGACTGATTTCCTTTAGGATGGACTGGTTGGATATCCCTGAAGTCCAAGGGACTCTCAAGAGTCTTCTCCAACACCACAGTTCAAAAGCATCAATTCTTCGGCACTCAGCTTTCTTCCCAGTCCAACTCTCACATCCATACATGACTACTGGAAAAACCATAGCCTTGACTAGACATACCTTTGTTGACAAAGTAATGTCTCTGCTTTTCAATATGCTATCTACGTTGGTTATAACTTTCCTACATTGGAGTAAGCATCTTTTAATTTCATGGCTTCAATCACCATCTGCAGTGATTTTGGAGCCCAAAAAATAAAGTCAGCCACTGTTTCCATTGTTTCCCCATCTATTTGCCATGAAGTGATAGGACCAGATGCCATGATCTTAGTTTTCTGAATGTGAGCTTTAAGCCAACTTTTCTATTCTCTTTCACTTTCATCAAGAGGCTCTTTAGTTCTTCTTCACTTTCTGCCATAATGGTGGTGCCATCTGCATATCTGAGGTTATTGATATTTCTCCCAACAATCTTGATTCCAGCTTGTGTTTCTTCCAGCCCAGCGTTTCTCATGATGTACTCTGCATATAAGTTAAATAAGCAGGGTGGCAATATACAGCCTTGATGTACTCCTTCTCCTATTTGGAACCAGTCTATTGTTCCATGTCCAGTTCTAACTATTGCTTCCTGACCTGCATACAGATTTCTCAAGAGGCAGGTTAGGTGGTCTGGTATTCCCATCTCTTTCAGAATTTTCCACAGTTTACTGTGATCCACACAGTCAAAGGCTTTGGCATAGTCAATAAAGCAGAAATAGAAGTTTTTCTGGAACTCTCTTGCTTTTTCAATGATCCAGCGAATGTTGGCAGTTTGATCTCTGGTTCCTCTGCTTCTTCTAAAACCAGCTTGAACATCTGGAAGTTCATGGTTCACGTATTGCTGAAGTCTGGCTTGGAGAATTTTGAGCATTACTTTACTAACGTGTGAGATGAGTGCAATTGTGTGGTAGTTTGAGCATAATGAAATATAATTGAATATATACATATGTATTTGCATGACTGAATCACTTTACTGTATACCTGAAACTAACATAATATTGTGATCAACTACACTTCAATTTTTAAAAAGTATATTACACCTGTGTGGAATCAGTAAGTCATAAGTAAATACTGCTGCTGCTGCTGCTAAGTCGCTTCAGTCGTGTCTGACTCTGTACGACCCCATAGACGGTAGCCCACCAGGCTTCCCTGTCCCTGGGATTCTCCAGGCAAGAACACTGGAGTGGGTTGCCATTTCATTCTCCAATGCATGAAAGTAAGAAATGAAAGTGAAGTCGCTTCAGTCATGTCTGACTCTTAGCAACCCCATGGACTGCAGCCCACCAGGCTCCTCCATCAATGGGATTCTCCAGGCAAGAGTACTGGAGGGGGTGCCATTGCCTTCTCCGATAAGTAAATACGCTACCTATGAAATGAGGCAGAGAGGAGTGTGCGTGCATCTTCAGGTGTGTGTGAGTACACATTGACCCTGGGTCTGCCTGTGAGCCTCTGTGTGGAGAGGCTCTTAAGGTTTAAAGAGGAGGGAACCCTGAGCTGACTTGACCCTGGAGATACAGGCTCCCCTGCAAGTGCCGCAACCTTGGATCCTCTCCAAAAGACCAATCCCTATTCACTGACAAGCTGGAAGGCCTAAAAAATCCCACACTCCCTGCATCAGCTGGCAGGGGTGGGGTGAGGGGGTGGGAAGCAGCCTCTGATGGGCAAGGGTGGCTCCCTAGGGTGCTTCATGAGACAGTGAAGGTGACTCCGGCAGTAATAATGAGAAACAAAAGGTCTCAATATCTTGGCTTTCTTAAAAATGCTTCTATTTTTCTTCTTTCCAGTGATTAGAGTTACAACAGATTGAGCATGTAAACAAACAAAACTGAAAAGTATGGCTAGTTCAGCTTGAATTGGGATAAACAATGAATGTATTTTTCCTGTAAGTCTGTTTCCTGTAAGCTTGTTTCAGGCAGTATTTGGTAATCCTTGCTGTGAGCAATACTGATTTCTCTACACCCCATCTCCAGTTTAGCCATCACACGTGTGACTGTGTCTGAAACCGCTGGTCATTGGATATTGTAGGAATAATCACTAATTCAAAGAAAGATTCATGAGCCCTATTGGGAAATCCAAAGAGCACTGCTATTACTAGTCTTAATTGACCCTGAAGTGACAATGAAAATCTCTTGCTCTGCACATGTGAAATAACTCAAATAGGGATGCTACACCTCACAGCGTTCAGGATTGTAGTTTCCCGACCAGAGATTGACTCAACCTGCATCACTGCAGTGGAAGCAGTCTTAACCACTGGGCACCAGGGAAGCCCTAAAGATAAGTTTTTAGTTTTGTTTTTTTTTTTAATTCTCAGAATACATGTTCTTCCCATCGAATTACGAGACATTTAGAGGATTGTATTTTTTATTCTAAATAAATAAAATAAGCAATACTTATTTATGCTTTTAATAAGTCCATCTCCATTAGAGAACTATTAATCTTGGTGGAAATTTCCCACAATATCAGTGGTATTTTAGGGTGTGCTATCAAAAGTCACCCATATGGTCTGCAAAGATTTACAAATATTTAAGGTTTTGTAAGCACTGTGATTTCTTTAAAACCCCAGATTTGTATTAAAGAATGTTTCGAAAGATTTTAAGTAAGTTTCCATGAGTCAAATTCTGTGAAAGGGGGAAAGAATGACTTATTTGAATAGGGAAACACTATTTCAAAAATCCGTTCTCCAGTGGTGGTAGGATACAGTTAGAAAAGGCTGATGAGAGAATCTGCCCTGCTTTTGAGTCTCATCCACTTCTTCATTTCAGGCCTACATGAATTTTATTTAATGAACTTGACCCCACTCATGGCGGGAATAAGTTAGTCATTTATCAATCCACACAGCCCTGGTATTGAACATTTATAGCAGTCTTGAAACAGAAACTCATTTAATAATTACTAGCTGAGTAATATTCCAGTACTCAGCCATAAAAAAAGAATGAATTTGAATCAGTTGTAGTGAGGTGGATGAACCTAGAACTTGTTATACTGAGTGATGGAACTCAGAGAAAAACGAATATCATGTATTAATGCATGTATATGGAATCTAGAAAAATAGTACTGATGAAACTATTTACAGGAAAGGAATGGAGATGCAGATGTAGAGAATATATTTATAGAGGTTAGGAAAAACTGAGAAAGTAGCTTTGACATATGCCCATTGCCGCTGCTGCTACTGCTAAGTCGCTTCAGTTGTGTCTGACTCTGTGCGACCCCATAGACGGCAGCCTACCAGGCTCCTCCATCCCTGGGATTCTCCAGGCAAGAACACTGGAGTGGGTTGCCATTTCCTTCTCCAGTGCATGAAAGTGAAAAGTGAAAGTGAAGTCCCTCAGTCATGTCCGACTCTTCACGACGCCAGGGACTGCAGCCTTCCAGGCTCCTCCCTCCATGGGATTTTCCAGGCAAGAGTACCGGAGTGGGGTGCCATTGTCTTCTCCCTATGTCCATTACAGTGTGTGAAATAAGATAACTTCTGGGAAGGTGCTGTATCACACAGGGAAGCCACCCTGGTGCTCTATGACAACCTAGAGTAATTGATGGGAAGCAGAGAAGACTCTAGAGGGAGAGTGTGTGTGTACTGTGCGACCCCATAGACGGCAGCCTACCAGGCTCCTCCATCCCTGGGATTCTCCAGGCAAGAACACTGGAGTGGGTTGCCATTTCCTTCTCCAGTGCATGAAAGTGAAAAGTGAAAGTGAAGTCCCTCAGTCATGTCCGACTCTTCACGACGCCAGGGACTGCAGCCTTCCAGGCTCCTCCCTCCATGGGATTTTCCAGGCAAGAGTACCGGAGTGGGGTGCCATTGTCTTCTCCCTATGTCCATTACAGTGTGTGAAATAAGATAACTTCTGGGAAGGTGCTGTATCACACAGGGAAGCCACCCTGGTGCTCTATGACAACCTAGAGTAATTGATGGGAAGCAGAGAAGACTCTAGAGGGAGAGTGTGTGTGTGTATATATATATATATATATATATATAGGGACTTCCCTGGTGGCTCAGACAGTAAAGCATCTGTCTACAATGTGGGGGACCTGGGTTCGAGCCCTGGATTGGGAAGATCCCCTGGAGAAGGAAATGGCAATCCACTCCAGTACTGTTGCCTGGAAAATCCCATGGACAGAGGAGCCTGGTACACTACAGTCTATGGGGTCGCAAAGAGTTGGACACGACTGAGCGACTTCACACACATATATATATATATATATATATATATATATATAAATAAATAAATTGTGGCTGATTTCCATTGTGTGGCAGAGACCAATACAGCATTGTAAAGCAATTATCCACCAATTAAAGAAAAAGATAACGATTGTTAGCAAAGAAGTGTTTCTCTATGAACCAGCAAGCTCATCAAGCAATGATCTGCAAACTACCTTGTACGAAAATCCTCTGAGATACATCATTTAGAGCAGACACCCTCCCTGCATCTTCCCCCTCAGTGCTGATTCAGTGAGTTGGGCAAGGGCCCAAGGACCTGCCTTTTAACCACTAACCTATCTTCCCCATTGGCTGCTCTTGTGATGGACACATTTCATACACTCTACAGAAGAGTGTTCTGCCCCTGTAAACTCCTCACTGATCTATAAAGATGAGAATAAAACTGCAGGGACAATGTCAGAGAAGACTTCCAGGTCTCAGATCTCAAGAGAACTTCTATTCAGGGTTTGCAAGAAAAGTGAAACTAAATCAGACGTCAGAAGGATGACTCAGGTACAGCAAGTTTTCAGAAGTCCATTCTCATTTCTCTCCATTTCCTGGGCTTGGTATTAAATGGGGGGGAAATCCAGCTAGAGAATTAAATGCAGAACCTTTCAGAAAGGCTGCCTGGAGGAAGGCACAGGGGGAGGACCTGGGGACCTTGAGAGTTTCCACACCTGACCCTGTAGCCCCAATTTGCCAGATGTAGACTGTTGTTCAGTTGCTCAGTCATGTCTGACTCTTTGCAACCCCATGTACTGCAGCATGCCAGGCTTCCCTGTCCTTCACCATCTCCCGAAGCTTGCTCAAACTCACGTCCGTTGAGTCAGTGATGCCATCCAACCATCTCATCCTCTGTCGTCCCCTTCTCCAGAGTAGACTCTGGAAGATCATTTAATACTATACAGTCCTCCTTTACTTTCAAACAGTCTTTCCATCTCAGACACCTCCCACGACAACAGTTTTTTCTACTCCTCCTCTCTTCTGACTTACAGAAGTGACCTAAAATAGCAAACACAATTTTCCATTTGTTACTCACTAAAGACATGGGCTGCTTCTACCTTTAAACAGCTACGATGTCTTGACATGTTACCCGGAGTCCTCCCAATATGACTTCTTCTAAGACACAGGTCATTGTTATCATGCAAATAAAAACCTGTTGCCAAGGATAAGAAAAGAGATTAGAAATGAGTGCTCCAGGCAAGCACAACTTGCCTGCAACAGGAGCTCAGCCTGGGAGCTTGACTGTTTGGGTTTGAATCCCAGTTCAGCCCCACTAGCTGACTATTGTTGAGTTTCTGCTTCTTCATCTTTAAATCAAAGATTCCAGTACAAGAATTAGGGCAGAATCAGAAGAAAACTGAGAGGGATGCTATGAAGGTTAAAGAGTCAATTGATATCAAGTGTTGTGAACATGCGTGTTGAGTCACTTAGTCGTATCTGACTCTCTGCAACCCTATGGACCATAGCCCACCAGGATCCTCTGTCCACGGGATTCTCCGGGCAAGAAAACTGGAGTGCATTGCCATGCCCTCCACCAGCAGATCTTCCTGACCCAGGGACTGAACCCACATCTCTTATGTCTCCTACATTGGCAGGCAGCTTCTTTACCACTGGTGCCACGTGGAAAGCCCCATCAAGCCCTTACTATGGGTATATATGAAGTGCTCCATAATTATTCATCATCACCATCAGAAGAAGAGAATATCCACAGAATAGCAATGCTCCCCATCAGTTCCATGGACTATCGTAACTGTCTTCCTGCATCCCACTAAATAAGAAAGGGCTCCTGGCAATCCAGGAGCATCCCCGCTGGATCCATCCTGGATGGATGCTAGTTCCATCCATCCACCCACCATCCTGAGTGACTTCCAGCCCGCTTCTGCCTAGAACATGAGCATATATGCAGTGTCTGAACTATCATTCTGTTTGTCTTACAACTTTTAAAATATGTCTATTAATCAGTCATAGTCATTGCTGCAACTTTGAAAGCAATATTTTTCCCCATGAAATGAAACAAGTATATATATATATATGTATTTTCTCTCTTTCTCTGTCTTCCTCTATGAAGAGACCACCTTCCATCTTCTTTCTCACTCTCTCTCCCCTTCTCTGACCCTCTCAGTCTGTCTGTCTGTCTGCCTGTATCTTTCTTTCTCACACACATCATCATCCTCATCCTAAAACAAAAGTATAGTATCAAGGAGAAATACTTAGGTACATAGCTTCCTAATGTAAACATTTTCATTGTATTTCCCATGGTTTCTCCAAGCGCTCATGTGAACAAAATTGAGAAATCATTCAACCCTGGTAACTTAAATGATTAGAAATGTGCTGTCAAAAACAGCCAGTCCTTGACATTCTCTTTTTCCTCCCTTCCTCTTTCTCTCCCCTAACTGTGTAACAGAACTGATCCTGGAAAATAAATGACCCCATAGACTTGCCCACATCGAAGCCATGTGTCCTTTGCATTTCAATTGTTTTTAAATACTTTGGGCCAAGGTTCAGTAAGATGAACTAAAAATCACCCTGGGGCATAGCTCCTTCAACTTGGCACCCTTTGAGGACACAGGAGGAAAGCCTAAAGTGCCAAATCCTCTCACTGGGGCTGCATGTGTAAGTATCAGATATCTAAGAAACATCACAACCGTATGATGGAATAAAGGGAAATGACGCAGAAGTCATTCATTTTGTCCAGCTTTATTGAGATATTGTTGATAGGTGACATATGTGTATATTGCAAAGTGTTAACCACAACAAGCTTAGTTAACAACACCATCGTTTCTCGTGAGTACCATTTTTTGTGTGTGTGATGATAACATTTAACATCCACTCAACAATGTTCAAGTCATTTGAAGACCTTGTGAGAAGAGTTGTGAAGCCTTAGGACCTCGTGGCGCCTTTTAGGGGAAAAAGGCAGTTGGCAAAAGAGAAAGTAGAAAAGAGATGGGCTGAAATCACAAAGTCTTATTTTGATGAGACAAAAAACATTTCCTAGAAATCAGGATGGAAGTCAGTTTTTACAGGTCCTAGCGTTTCGCAGCTTCTGAGGATGTGCAGGTGTTTAAAACGGACTTTTTATTTCTTCAACCTCTCTGGCCTCTGGATTCACAAGAAGACCTGGGCCTGCTTTCTAGGTCAACATTATTAATGGCCCCAGCAGTTCACAGCCCTGTTTTCCCATGAGAATTACATGATGGCCAAGCACTCTGAAAATTTAAAAGATCTCACAATTCAGGATAATCTTTGTTTAGCCATCAAAATGGCTTTAAAAGCTGTTGTTTCACAATGTTAATTCCTAGAATGACAGAAAAAAAGAACCATGAAATTTTAAGTTCGTGCAGAAGAAATCAACCACAGTATTTTGCAGTTTCCAATGTTGTATTCCATGACTCTGATGCAAGAATCTCAGCATGCAAAAATTTATTTATTTTTTTTACTTTTCTACAACTAGGACTGTAGAAAGCAACCACCCAAATACAATGGTTTTCCTAGGAAAGCACAGGTGTATTCATATCTACAAATTCAAGTTAATTGTTGTTGTTCATTCGCTAGACCTCAAGGACTTTAGCACTCCAGGCTCCTCTGTTCTCCACCATCTATAAAGTTAGCTATCCAATGCAAATTAGGATTTGTTTCCTCTGAAAGTTAACACCCATAAAGAATGATGCACAAGGAAAGCTTGACACAATATATTTATTTTAGTAAAAATCTGAGTTTAAAATGAAGCACATAACTGAAAGAAATAAAATGCAACATAAGGTTTATTTTAATATTGTTTTCCTAAAACAGCCTATTAGAAACTTACAGAAATATAATAACTTTATTAATGCATTTATTATTTCAATGACTTATTAACTTCCATTGCCAGGATACACTGCACTGAAAATGCTACAGTAGAATGAGAACGCTGCTTCACTTAGTTATTCTCAATTTGAATGGCTGGTTATCAAAAGTCTTCTCAAAATCCTTCTCTACGTATTTCAAAGCCCTAGGATAATTTAGGGGCTTCCCGGGTGGCTCAGTGGGGAAGAATCCACCTGCAGTGCAGGAGACACAGAAGATCTGGGTTCAATCCCTGGAGGAGGAAAGATCCCCTGGAGGAGGGCATGGCAACCCACCCCAGTGTTCTTACCTGGAGAACCTCATGGACAGAGGAGCCTGGCAGGCTGCAGTTCACGGGACTGCAAAGAGTCAGACACAACTGAAGTGACTAAACACTCGTGCACGCAAGATATTAGTAATTTAGAGACACTAGGGGGTCAGTGAGGATGCAATGAGTTGGACTTCAAATCCAGGCAGGGCCGATTTTCAGTTGTTTTTCATTTCTGAAATGAAAAACATTTCCCAGGCTCTCTGAGGAAGTTGGGCTGCTCAATGATTTAAGTGACATGTGATGAGTTCCCCATCTTAGTCATCACATTAGCAGCAGGGATGTGACGATAGCTGTACGTCCAAATGCATACTTTCCAAAGCACTGATCTTGTATGTTGCTTTCGGAAAAGGAAGTGTCGGGTGCAGGATTTTCTTCTTTCGACATGGGCAGTGGTGCTTCTGTTACAGGATCGTCCATAGCTTCAGTAAACATGTTTCTTTGGCTTGATTTCCCACTATTGAGATGATTTATTATTGCATTTTTCAGGCTCTTAAAAATAAAATCTAACTGCATTACTCTTTCATTTTCTCTTCTACTTTAAACAGGAAATCAATGTTACCAGAATCAGCAGAATTATAGAATAGAGAGAACCAGCAACTGTATCCTCCCCTCAAATTAACAATTAAAGAATGAATACCAAACCAGTTAGTCAGACATCAAAGCTGGAAGTGTCATGTGATTTGTGAATGGTTTATGACCCCATAAAGACCAAGAGGAATTTGTGCAATGCCAAGAAGATTTTAGATAAATTCTTTCATTTTAAGAGTAAACGGATTACATTTTCCCTGTACAAATTCAGGAAGTGACATTTGGAGAAAGTGAGAAAATGTTGCAGAAATAACATACAGGTTTGGGTTCTTCTGTTTCAGAATTAACCCAAGAGAAAAAGACTGGAGAGTTGCTCAATCCTGGTATCATAGTTCCGGCTATGACAGGAAACGATAGATCATCATAGATAAAAATGGAAAATGTTGTGAAAAAAATTAAATACTTCGAAGAGAGAAAAAAATGCAAGATGCTGTTGTGGTGACTGTTAGGGGAAATGAGTGTTGCAATTAGCTGAAGCTTAAGATACATCCTTCAGCATGGTCTAGTGGTGGAACAGTGGAAACAAAGAAGAGTAGCCTGAGAGAGTCAAAGAACCCAGTGCTTGGGAGCCCAGCCCTTACTCTTAGCAACACCTCATCTTCAAATCCCACTGTGTAACCAAAAGTGGGGTTCAGCTGCTCACTGCTCAAAAGCCAATAAAGAGGCCAGGTGGGTGGAAATGAAAGCTTGTTTTATGTTGGATGCCAGAAACTGGGGGCGAGGGGGAGAAGGCAATGCCATTCCAAAGGCTGACTCCCCTCCAACCCAAACCAATGGGCAAGAGCTTTTAAATGCAAAAGGAGAGGACTAAGTGCAGAAACAATATAGTCAGTCCTTCAGTTCAGTTCAGTTGCTCAGTCATGTCCGACTCTTTGCAACCCCATGTATCACAGCACCCCAGGCCTCCCTGTCCATCATCAACTCCTGGAGTCCACCCAAACCCATGCCCATTGTGTCAATGATGCCATCCAACCATCTCATCCTCTGTCGTCCCCTTCTTCTCCTGCCCTCAATCTTTCCCAGAATCAGGGTCTTTTCAAATGAGTCAGCTCTTCACATCAGGTGGCCAGAGTATTGGAGTTTCAGCTTTAGCATCATTCCTTCCAAAGAAATCCCAGGGCTGATCTCCTTCAGAATGGACTGGTTGGATCTCCTTGCAGTCCAAGGGACTCTCAAGAGTTTTCTCCAACACCACAGTTCGAAAGCATCAATTCTTCAGTGCTCATCTTTCTTTATAGTCCAACTCTCACATCCATACATGACCACTGGAAAAACCATAGCCTTGACTAGATGGATCTTTGTTGACAAAGTAATGTCTCTGCTTTTTAACATGCTGTCTAGGTTGGTCAGCCCTTAGGGTTACTGAAATTGGTCATCAGTGCTCTGATCAGCATCATCTTGATTGTTTTCAGTATAGTCTTCAGTTCCAAGGTCAGTTTGTTCTCATTTCCTTGAAGCCGATTCTTGGAATTGTGGCAGCTTGTGTCATAGCCACAGTGTGGTCATCCTGTAGTTAACTCCTCCACCTGGTGGGAGTTTCTATAAGACAGCTCTAGAATATTAGCTATAGCCCTTGAGAAGGAACTAAAGATTCTTGATTGTGCTTAATCACTAATCATTATTGCTTGGTTTTCCTTGACTGTTTTTGTTTCTGCATTTTCTCACTTCTCTGATTAAACTTATTCTTTGGCTAAAGTCTTTCAACAGACAAAAGGCAGGCAGAGGACATGGGGGGCAAGGACCATAGGGGTCTGCTCTGTTTCAGTCAGTCATCTTTGCAGTATTGTGCCCACCTCTCCTTGGATGAGGTCCAAAATTTCTCATCATTTGTGATATTCCTTCCCAAGGTCTAAGCTCAATCCTCTCTGAAATTTAAACTTCAGTATTTCTCATCCAACACTCAACAGAAAAATACAGATACTTGATACTTTCAATTCTCTTCCCTAAACTCAAACACAATTTCACTTACTCTTCTCCCCATGAAATAGCTACAGCTCTTTCAGCCTCGAGCAATAGACAACTCTCCAAATAGTAAAGGATCCTTTGTTTTGCACACTAACTCCCTTAATAAGACCTCCAGCACATACTCAGTTACATTCTTCATTTCTTATCAAGGAGTTACAAGTATCTGATACTGCAATTGGCTTAAGAAATTTCCCTAATGAAGGAATAAATGATGCGAGTGATTGTCTGTTTCACTCTTCCTTTCAGCTGGAATGAAAGGTCAATAAAAACAGAAACCCTGCCTGTCTCCTTCACAGTAGACCCATAGTTAAGTACTGAATATGTATTTGTTGAATGTTTGGATCACTGAATTGAATGAATGAATAGACAACTACTATTCAGGGCAGCATTTGTCTTTTCTTATAATTCCAGATTTTCCCACATATTTCATTAACATGGGACATAATACTTCCCAGCAAAGTGGACAAGTTAATACTGGGGTCTGAGGGACCTTTAGAGAGGGAGCCAGTGTTCTTGCAAAAACATGATAGTGATAAGGGGAAAAGGAAACGCATTTGTTCCAAGGGAACTAAGCCTAAATCAAACATGTCTGACCACTCAGATGGACTCCAAAAACAAATACAGAAATATTTATTACCCGAGTTGTTGGGCAGATTTAGGACTTGTTTGGGTCTGCTTTTATAAATAGAATTAAATACAACATACTTCTTTAAAATTTCTGTTTTTAATCGTAAAGAATCTTGAGATTGTTTGGTGGGGAGAAAAACTAAAAAAGATATGTAACATTCCTTGAAAATTAACCTTTCCATGACAAAGGACACACACATTCTCATTAGAACATTTTGGAGTAAAAGATGTTAGTATTTACTTTAAAAATATGACCAGCAAATCCAGGCTAGAGCTGGATTTAGGCTGAAGAAAGCTCCCAATTCTGTTCTTCAGACCAAAACAGGGATGGAAAGTTCTATTACCATCACTGACATCCTGGAGCATCTGAGAGTCAGCAGGTCTTTAAACCAGACTCACTAGGCTGCCCAGTCTTTTGCCAGGATCATGCCCTTCATCTGGATTCACATCAGAAGTAAAAAGAAAGCAAAACTGTACTTCATTAACAATGATAGTGGCTTATATGTTGCACAGCACTTGACAAAGAACTTCTGTATGTATTTTACTTAATAACTCTGACAACCCTAAGAGGTAGACATCCCAGTATTATAAATCCTTTTTTTAAAAAACCTTTTTACTTTGTATTGGGCTTTAGCCAATTGACAGTGTTGTAACAGTTTCAGGTGAATGGCGGGAGGATTCAGCCATACATATACATGTATCCATTCTCCCCTGAACTCCCCTCCCATCCAGGTTGCCACATAACATTGAGCAGAGTACCAATAAATCCTTTTTAACAGAGGAAAATGGATCTAAGAAGGTGAAGTTTTGCCCACTTTCACGTGGCAGCCAGAAGTCTAGATCTAAGATGTCTAAACTTCAGAAGGGTGGGTATCCTACTAACTAACCCTGCTTCAATGACAGCTTCCATCTTGCTTCCTAATTAAGGCAGATGCCAAAAATGACTTAAATTCAGAGCCTCAAAGTTAGCATTGATCTTATCAAAACTTGGTTAATATAATGAAAATTCAGTTGAAATGAACCAGTAAAGAAGGAGATGGCATGTGGTTTCTGTGGCGTCTCAGTTTTCTCATCTGTAAAATGGAACCAACTACAGAACCAGCTTCACAGTCCTGTTGTGAGGCTTACATGCCCTGTAGAATGCTAGGCACTGCTTCTGGAAGGCAGTCAGTGTTCAATAAATGTTAGCTATAATTATAAAATAAGTCACAACAATCACAATAGAAAACATTTATTTTACCCTCTCATAGGACATGTGGCCTGAGATGAATTCAAAACTTAAAAGGTGGATTGACTATGTCAATAAGTCACTATCATGTAAATCATAGGAGTGTTTTCCTTACATTGTAACTAAACTAAATAGAGTCCCTGCAAAATGAACAGGTGCATGCTTGAAATGAAACCAATGATGCAGGCCTAAACAGTCAATCTCTTTTTTCTGGAGTTGGACTCAGAGATGCTCTGAGCTTCTGACTTTTGTCGCATATCCTATCCACTGCTCATGTTTAGACATGATCTTTTCCTACTTGCTTTTATATTCAGGAATGATGCTAAGGGCAGCTGCTTCCCTCTTCTTTTCTGAGAAATGCCACAATATAGAAACTTTGTTTAAATTGGTTTAACCCATAATTTCCCAAACTTATGTAAACAGGAAAAATTTTTAAACCGTATTAATATCCTGCAAACACATCCCCAGGAACGCTCTCCTAGAGAATGTCAGTGAATGTCAGAACCCTCTTGGAAACCACCTAAAACTGGTTTTATGAGAAGATGATTTATCATCTATAAATGATCCTGTGAACTGAATCTAGAGAATAATATTTTAGTTGACTAGGTTAACTCCCAAGAACATTGGAAAACTCCACTCCCAAGCTTCACCCAAGATGTAGTCAATCTTTCCAGATACTTAGAGTTCTAAAGACAGAGTAGACCAAGATGCACTATAAATCAATAGAAACTGAAAGTTAATAACAATGATGAGCTAAATTTATAACTGTACAAATATATAACTGTACATGAAAGAAAGAAAGGAAGAACAAATGAAAGAAAAATCAAAGTTTCCAGAAATGAAGAGGGAACTGAAAGCAATGTGAGTACTGGAACTGAAACTATATTTGGCCTGGTGACATGCAGAGAGAACAGGGTTTTAGAGGAGGGAGATTCTAATTACTTAGTGATTGTGCACCCCGCCCCCCAGAGATTGGGAACTAGGTTTTTGGCCCACCCAGGTGGGAGCGCCAAAGAGTTGATGCTTTTGAACTGTGGTGTTGGAGAAGACTCTTGAGAGTCCCTTGGACTGCAAGGAGATCAAACCAGTCCATCCTGAAGGAAATCAATCCTGAATATTCATTGGAAGGACTAATGCTGAAGCTAAAACTCCAATACTTTGGCCACCTGATGTGAAGAACTGACTCGTTTGGAAAGACCCTGATTCTGGGAAAGATTAAGGGCAGGAGGAGAAGGGGATGACAGAGGATGAGGTAGTTGCATGGCATCAACAACTCAATGGACATGAGTTTGAGTAAACTCTGGGAGTTGCTGGTGGACAGGGAGGCCTGATGTGCTCCAGTCCATGCGGTTGCAAAGAGTCACACACGACTGAACAACTGAACTGAAGGTGAGATAGTGACACTGAGACATTTTACATAAAGTCAGAATTTTCAAATGACTCCAACCTCATCTCCTGTACCTGGTTAGTGAAGATTTTAAGGAAGATTATCTATTCATTTCAGTTCAGTTCAGTCGCTCAGTTGTGTCCAACTCTTTGCGACCCCATGAATCGCAGCACGCCAGGCCTCCCTGTCCATCACCAACTCCTGGAGTTCACTGAAACTCAAGTCCATTAAGCCGGTGATGCCATTCAGTCATTTCATCCTCTGTTGTCCCCTTCTCCTCCTGCCCCCAATCCCTTCCAGCATCAGAGTCTCTTCCAATGAGTCAACTCTTCACATCAGGTGGCCAAAGTACTGGAGTTTCAGCTTCAGCATCATTCCCTCCAAAAAACACCGAGGACTGATCTCCTTTAGGATGGACTGGTTGGATCTCCTTGCAGTCCAAGGGACTCTCAAGAGTGTTCTCCAACACCACAGTTCAAAAGCATCAATTCTTCGGTGCTCAGCTTTCTTCATAGTCCAACTCTCACATCCATACATGACCACAGGAAAAAACATAGCCTTGACTAGATGGACCTTTGTTGGCAAAGTAATGTCTCTGCTTTTCAATATGCTATCTAGGTTGTTCATAACTTTCCTTCCAAGGAGTAAGCGTCTTTTAATTTCATGGCTGCAGTCACCATCTGCAGTGATTTTGGAGCTCCCCCAAAAATAAAGTCTGACACTGTTTCCATTGTTTCCCCATCTATTTCCCATGAAATGATAGGACCGGATGCCTTGATCTTCGTTTTCTGAATGTTGAGCTTTAAGCCAACTTTTTCACTCTCCTCTTTCACTTTCATCAAGAGGCTTTTTAGTTCCTCTTCACTTTCTGCCATAAGGGTGGTGTCATCTGCATATCTGACGTTATTGATATTTCTCCCAACAATCTTGATTCCAGCTTGTGTTTCTTCCAGTCCAGCGTTTCTCATGATGTACTCTGCATAGAAGTTAAATAAGCAGGGTGACAAAAGTGCTAAAGCCTGGCTTGGAGAATTTTGAGCATTACTTTCCTAGCATGTAGGATGAGTGCAATTGTGTGGTAGTTTGAGCATTCTTTGGCATGCCTTTTTTTGGGATTGGAATAAAACTGACTTTTTCCAGTCCTGTGGCCACTGCTGAGTTTTCCAAATTTGCTGGCATATTGAGTGCAGCACTTTCACAGCATCATCTTTCAGAATTTGAAATACCCAACTGGAATTCCATCACCTCCTCTACTTAGAGACTTTTGAGGGGAAAAATAATCCCCATGAAAAACTGGAAGCCTACAGCATGATATATAAGTTGAGAGACCACATTCCACCACCTCTGTGGGTTACAAATCCTCAGAACGAAATTTTAACATAAAGTTTACCGCAGTATAGCAAGATGCTGGGGTACCCACCATAAACAAATGGAAAATTACTCCAGAGGAAAATCCTTAATCCAAGACACAAGTGATATTATTCTCACTGAAAATGAATGCATAGTAAGGATTTTTAAAACACACCATTTCTCCATTCTAAACAATGTAGAAGACTCCAGGGGAAATATTGGACACTAAAAACATCAGAAAAGTGTCTGAATTCAAGATTCTAAAATAAATCAATTCTAAAAATAAATCAAATAAAGATATGAGAGGATAAAACTCAATAAATAAAAGATTTCATAGACAAAAAAGGAAATTATAATAATAACCAAATCAAACTTCTAAAAATTAAATGCCTGATAGAATAAGATATAAAAATTAAAGCTCAATGAATGAATTAATCAGCAAATTTGATAAAGCTGAAGAAAGAATTAGTGAACTGGAAGTCAATATGGAAGAAATTACACAGAATGAATCACAGAAGGATAAAGGCATGGAAATGGATAAGTTAAGAGGTATGGTAGATAAAATGAGAACAGCTAGCATGAATCTAATAGGAATTCAAGAAGGAGGGAATGGAATAAGGAAGAAGAAATATGTGAAGAGAAATGGTGAAGAATTTTTCAGAATTGATGAGTTGTTAGAGTAAGTGATTCCAAGCCAAAGGAAAAGGATATCTATATCTAGACTAAACAGAGTAAAACTGGAGAATATCAAGTACAAAGGGAATATTTTTAAAAAAAAACAGCAACAACAAAAATGCCTACAAACTAACAGCAGTTAGATTGTGAAGGACTCTCATCAGGATGGACAATGCGTCATAAACTAACGCAATATTGTACATCAACTATATTTCACTTGTTTTAAAAGGAAGAGAATGGAATGAAGTCTTCAAATAACAGAGCTATTTTCAGACAAAAATATTGAGTTTTTACACCTAGATCTTCACTGAAAGAGCTATTAAAACATGTTCTGCGTGAAGAAGGAAACTGAACCCAGACGGATGTGGTGAGATTAAAAAAAGTGACAAACAAAGATATATGCAAGCATACAGATATCTCTAATAAACATGGGCTACTGATATAATAACAATAGTGACTAATTTTTATCTATATATAAATAAGAAAAAATAAAATATTACATAAAAGCAACACAGGCTGCTGAGGGTTATTGCAGATAAAACTCTCTAAGGTCCTTATATTTGGGGAGATAAGGGCAGAGATGCAGATAAAATTTAGACTTTGTTAAATTTACTTGTTAAAATCATAAATGTGACCACTAAAAATGAAAATAAAACAAATTTTCCTAAGCAGGAAATGGAGCAAATGGGTGAAGGAAGGATGTCAGGAAATTCTTTTAAACTCAGTCCAGTCCAAAAAAAAACAGTAGAAAAAATAAATATTGATTTTTAAAGAAATACGAATTATAGTAATACCACAAGTTCCAACAACTAACTATCCATATGGAAAGAAAAAAAATAGACCCTATCTTACACTATGTAGAGAAATATGTCTCTTATAAATTAAAGTCTTAACTATAAGAATAATATATATATTATTCTTATACTTAATATATGGGGTCAAATAATGATGCCCTAGAAAAGAAACAAAAAATTGCAAGCCAAAAGGGAAAATATTGAGAAAATTGACTCTACTATATTTAAAACATGTCAAAAGATACTATTAAAAATGTGAAAAAGCAAGCAAAGACTTGGTAGAATTGTTGTTGCTCTCTGTGGGTGAGAAAGTTTTCCAAAGATAGAGCCATGATATATCCCATCTCAAACATCTTATTTACAGTGACACTGACTCTTACCGTGTAGCTTGGCAGAGCTTGTGATCCCTCCCTTTGAACCTTGGTGACACTTTGTGTTTGCCTTCACCAGTAGAGTAGACTGGATATAAGGCTATTGTTCTTTGAACCTGCCACTGTGTGCTATTTTACTATACCAAGGTTTGGGTGATTTAAAATGGCATACTAACTGACACACTATCCAGAATCAAAAGGAAAAAGACAACTCAATAGGAAAATTGGCAAAGATTATGAATGAGCAATGCAGGGAAAAAGAAGCCTCGATACACAATAAATATACAAAAAGGTGTTTACTTACATTTATATATGTCAGAAATCAGGTGTATACAAATGAAAACAACAATGAAAGAATAATTTACACTCATCCTTTTGTCAAATTTTTAAAGAGCCTTTAATACTAGATGTTGAGAGAAATAACCTGTAATAATGGGTAAGAGGGCAGGCTCAGGAGCCAGACTACTAGGCCTTTAATTCCAACTCTATTCATAAATCACATCGTCTTGGACAAATATTCTAAACTCTGTGTGCCTCAATCTCCTCACTGCAAAATGAGATTTTTTTTTACCTGGGATTATGAGAATTGAGTGAGTTAGCATATTTAACATGCTTAGAATAGTGCCCACCAGAGGAAGCAGTGAGTATTTATGATTATAGCAATGATGACAACAACGATGGAAACCCAGATGTCGTGGGCAGTTCTATTACATTGTTGTAACCAACATTTAGAGAACCATTGGTCAGTTCTCTTGTTAACTTGCAGATGTCAATACTATTCAACTGATCTGCTCCACTTCTAGGTACATAACATGGAAAACTGCCAGTACATAAGCACTAGAAGACATCTGGCTTAGATATGGGACTAGTGTTTAATTTTCCTCTGTTTTCTGAATCACTCTGAAAACTCCCAAATGGAGTCCAGTTTTCACTTTATTAATGTGTTTATCAATTTAATGATTTACAAATGCCTATTTAAGCCAGGCTTCAGCAATATATGAACCGTGAACTTCCAGATGTTCAAGCTGGTTTTAGAAAAGGCAGAGGAACCAGAGATCAAATTGCCAACATCCGCTGGATCATGGAAAAAGCAAGAGAATTCCAGAAAAACATCTATTTCTGCTTTATTGACTATGCCGAAGCCTTTGACTGTGTGGATCACAGTAAACTGGAAAATTCTGAAAGAGATGGGAATGCAAGACCACCTGACCCGCCTCTTGAGAAACCTGTATGCAGGTCAGGAAGCAACAGTTAGAACTGGACATGGAACAACAGACTGGTTCCAAATAGGAAAAGGAGTATGTCAAGGCTGTATATTGTCACCCTGCTTATTTAACTTCTATGTAGAGTACATCATGAGAAATGCTGGGCTGGAAGAAGCACAAGCTGGAATCAATACGGCTGGGAGAAATATCAATAATGTCAGATATGCAGATGACACCACCCTTATGGCAGAAAGTGAAGAGGAACTAAAAAGCCTCTTGATGAAAGTGAAAGTGGAGAGTGAAAAAGTTGGCTTAAAGCTCAACATTCAGAAAACGAAGATCATAGCATCCAGTCCCATCACTTCATGGGAAATAGATGGGGAAACAGTGGAAACAGTGTCAGACTTTGTTTTTTTGGGCTCCAAAATCACTGCAGATGGTGACTGCAGCCATGAAATTAAAAGGCGCTTACTCCTTGGAAGAAAAGTTATGACCAACCTAGATAGTATATTCAAAAGCAGAGACATTACTTTGCCGACTAAGGTCCGTCTAGTCAAGGCTATGGTTTTTCCTGTGGTCATGTATGGATGTGAGAGTTGGACTGTGAAGAAGGCTGAGCGCTGAAGAATTGATGCTTTTGAACTGTGGTGTTGGAGAAGACTCTTGAGAGTCCCTTGGACTGCAAGGAGATCCAACCAGTCCATTCTGAAGGAGATCAACCCTGGGATTTCTTTGGAAGGAATGATGCTAAAACTGAAGCTCCAGTACTTTGGGCACCTCATGGGAAGGGTTGACTCATTGGAAAAGACTCTGATGCTGGGAGGGATTGGGGGCAGGAGGAAAAGGGGGTGACAGAGGATGAGATGGCTGGATGGCATCACCGACTCGATGGTCATGAGTCTGAGTGAACTCCAGGAGTTGGTGATGGACAGGGAGGCCTGGCGTGCTGCAATTGATGGGGTCGCAAAGAGTTGGACACGACTGAGTGACTGAACCTAACTGAGAAGGTCAAGGACAAATAAACCACCATGGGCTGGCTATTGGAATGTCCAACTTTAAACCTATCCTCTGCTCCAAGAGGCATAGGGTGACATCCGGGGCAGAGTCATGGCTCCCAATTTAGTTGTAATTCTATCAGTAACTGGTAGTACCGTCACTTATTGCCTCTGAATCTCAGTTTCCTTTCAGAAAGACAAAGAAAGAAGGAAGGAAGGAAAGGAAGAGAGAAAGAACAAGAGAGAAATTTAAAAAAAAAATTGGAAAAAAAATCAAAAAGCTCTCAGTGCATTGGGGCAGAGCAGAAGAGAACTGGACTGAGAGAATTCTCAGAAGATAATTGGGTGTCCTTGGACAGGAAGCAAAATCTTAATGAACTAGTATCTGTAAATTGGGACTAGTTCTATCTCTTTTCATGGATGTTGAGAGACTCAAATTTCACAGTTTTTCTTAAAACACATACAGACTCTAAGCTCAGTGGCAAGATCTGTCATTCTACTTCTGAAAGAATCCTTGGATCTCTGTGAGCCAGTAATTCTATAGAGTGTAGCTTGGATACCAGAAATATCAACAAGAAAATCAACAAAACTGGAGATGATTTAATATGACCCTAGAACTCCCATTATAAAATTTACATAGCCAATGTTTCATTGTTCACATAATAAATCCTGGTATTAGTCACTGGTCTTTGAAGACAAGCTATTAAAGCAATAGAATTCTTAATTAATTTAGTGCAGAGTTTATCAGTTTTGTGTACACAACCTACTCAGAGCCCACTATATCACTCAAGTGTGGGGTTGGATAAAGTCAGCTCCCATGGAATAAACCTTTCTGGTGCTGTGCAGTTTCCAGAAGCAATTCTTCCTAAGTTAGAGATTTGTTATCTGCTGGCTCCTTCCTAATGCGTTTCCTGGAATGGGCTGTGAGTAGTTGAGTCAAAAGCTTCTGTAGAATTAGCTCAGTTCAGATAGAAGAGGATCACTCTGGTACCAGAAGATTCACAAGTATCTCTGTGCATAAGTCAAAATTAAACCTCAAATGTTCAGAAAGAGACAGTAAATTTTACCATTTTACGCTATCTCTATGTTTAAAAAATTATTGAGCCAATGGCATTAACAAAATGCACAAAAGCTTTTACACATCCTCCTCACATACCATTTAACAGAGCAAAGTGACATTTTATTATACTTTATTATTTTGAAGGAATTGAGGTAAGGGAGACCCTCAATCTGTTGTAAACACAATTTGCTGAATTGTGTGAAAACGCCTGCGTGTCCTTTCCTTTATTCCTTTCTCCTCTGCCTTTTTAACCCTCTGCAGCAAAAAATTCTTTCTAGAAAAGTCATGCTAGGATGCTTAGGGAAAGAGTGTTTCTCATGGCTGGTTTTGCCAAGAATAAACTAAGGGCAGAGTATGATTCATTCATTCTGACAACTGCCCCTCAATACCACCCTCCAGCCCCATCCACCCTCTCCCTGGCCCCCATGCTCCTCAGATGACCTCAGCTCCCTCTTTACCAAAAACTGGAGGACAGCAAGGGCAATTCCCTCCTTTTCAAAGGCTCATCCCTCCACCTTTAACTGATCTTAGTCACTCTTCCTTCCCTTCTCTTCCTTGAGCAGACATATCGTTTAGGCAGATAACCCTTTCATCGGGACCCTTGATTCTACCTCTCCCATCTCCTTTGGGCCTTTTTCCAGCAATTACTGTCTCTTACCCCGTGTCTTCATTCTATGCCTGATGCTACTACTGTTCCTTGTCTTCAGCTTCCCAGCACAATAGTGGAGTTGGTGATGGACAGGCAAGCCTGGCATGCTGCAGTCCACAGGGTCACAAAGAGTTGGACACAACTAGCGACTGAATTGAACTAAACTGAAATATAAAAAAATGTGGAGTACCCTATGTATATTTTAGAAGTGTTACATGTGTATGTTTGTATTTGTGTGTGTATATATATTTATACCCTCAACTTATCTTCTTCTCTTCTTATTGCTTACACATTTTTCAACAAGGTCCAAGTCCTTTCCAAAGTTGACCTCCCTTTCCTAGCATTCTATCAAGGGGATTTTCTAAAGAACCATCTGAAACATGACTCTTGCCAAGTCCCAAGGCCCATTTCCAGTCATCATTTGCCTGGGACCCGATTCCTCTGGGATATTTTCTAACTCATGTTGCAAAGCCATTGTCTTCCCAGTATTCATTAACTCCTGCTCTTGAAAAGTTCTTCTTTGGTCTCCAAAGCCCAGGACGCTCCGTCCTGTGCTCTTATTGAAACAGGAGGGGAAGGGTAGGGCACCACCTTTAAAAGAATGACGTAACCCAAGGATATGACGTGAACTGATTAGAACCAAATAGGTCCAAGATTGAGGATGAGTCGATTTCCACTAAACCTTGAGCCTCAGTACATGCTCATTGTAACACATCAGCAAGCTAGATGACACGCCAACCAGCATCATGACAGTCCCAAGGTCAACCATAAAGATCAAAAAGTGAGCAGTGACCCAATTCCTGGAAATCTCCACCCCTTCCCCAGAATAGATGGAATAACTCCTCCCACTCATGAACCTGTGAAGTTACCCACCCTTACAAAAAACTACAAAAAAATAACAACTCCATACACTGGTGTGTCCCTCTCCTTCTGAGATGGCCCACACTCTGTAGAGCGTCTTTCTCTCTAAATAAAGCCCCTTCTTATCTATCCCTTTGTCTCTCACTGAATTCTTTCTGCCATGAGACATCAAGAACCTGAGCCTTGTTAAGTCCTGGGAGCAGGTGTGTGATCTAATGTTCCTGTCCCAGCCTGAGTTACATGGTCTCACTATCTGTCTGATCACTGCTCTTCACTTTCTTTGGCTCATTTATCTTCTTGTTTTCTTTTCAAAGTGTTCAAGGGCCTCATATGGCTTCCTCTCTTCTCTTTTTCCCTGTGATGTAATACATAAGTTTTTGACTTCAGCTAGGGCTTCCCAGGTGGCTCAGTGGTGAAAGAATCTGCCTGCCAATGCAGGAAATGCGGGTTTGATCCTTGGGTGAGGAGGAACCCCTAGAGAAGATAATGGCACTCACTAAAGTCTTCTTGCCTCGGAAATTCAATGGAGAGAGGAGCCTGGTGGGCTATATAGTCCACAGGGTTGCGAAAGAGCCAGACATGACTTATCACTAAACAACAATATTGCCTCCCTACATATAGGTCTCACATTTACTTCTAGAGTCTTGAACTCTCCCTCAAGGTCAAGGGCAGACCTCCAGCATTCACTAGCACTTTAGGCTCTATCAATTCCAAGCTTCATTCTATCTTCTCCATTACTAGCTTCTGTTCCTAATGTCCATCCTACTTTTGATAATGGCACCCTGGCCTCCACTTGACCCAAGGCCCAAACCTGGAGAAACCTCTTATTCCTCATTTTCAGTCCTACTGTGCAATTAAATACAAGGCCGGTGCACTGGGATGACCCTGAAGGTTGGGATGGGGAGGGCAGTGGGAGGCGGGTTCAGGATGGGGGACACAAGTAGACCCATGGCTGATTCATGTCAATGTATAGCAAAAAACACTACAATATTGCAAAGTAATTAGCCTCCAATTAGAATAAATGAATTAATTTAAAAAAATTTTTTAAGAACTATGTCACTATTTGCTGGATGGTCAGATTATACCCTAGGCTGGACTATAACAGGAATGCCACTCAAGAAAAAAAAAAAGAAAGAAATAATACAATATGTTAGATGTTCTACTTAAAACTATCAGAGCAATGTAAATTAATGTAAACTTAACAAAAACAACCTATTCTGACAGAATGTTTGTGTCTGATGATGATTGTAGAGATGTACGTGAAAAGAAAAAAAATGTGTCAAATCTTGATTCTACCTAAACATTATGCATCCTCTTTTTGACACTTTGACATTTACTTGTTTCCATCTCTAGGTTTTTTTTTTTTTTCTTTTTCTTGTTAAATCACGTTTCAAATAACTCTTAAACTAATCTTAGGTACACAAACTAATCTTTGGCATATGACTCATATCTCAAAACTGTCCAACAACACTCTCATTGTTTATAGGACCAAATCGAATCTCCTGAATCCTGAAAAGACCTCCATAATTTACCTTCCAACTATATCTTTCCATCTATTACCCATCCCTTGCTTCATGACCATCAAGATCTTTTTTATGGACCACTTTGCTTTCCCCCATTCCCATAATTTTAAAATAGTCCTTCTAGTGGAATTTTCACTCTGTCTCCACATGGATAATCCTCTATGCCTTTAAAGTTCAGCTCAAATAATCCCTTTTCTCTTCAAACCTTCTGGTATATTCTTCCCAGCTGGTTGTAACCCCCTTTCCTTTGCAGTCTATGTTACTTTACTGCTGCCATTATTACATAACTTGGTCCAGCTATATTTCATATTATATTCACAACTATATCTCTTTTCTTCCCCTCCCGGGTTGGAGAGCATTTTTTATTTACCTTTATAGGCACCCTCACAGTACTCCAACACAGTGCCCTGAACTTAGTAGATGCTCAATAAATTAAATGTCAATGTACCATATGTCCACATACGCAATGTCTGACGGTCAGGGTTTGGACTCAAAGCCAAAGTCAAGAGATGCTGGTCAAATTAACTTCAGCTCTCTAAGCTTCATCCTACACATTGGGGGCAGGGGGGAAATAACAGCTGTGCTACCTCAGAGGATAGGATGAGAACCAAGTAGGAAAAAAATGTATTTTAAACCCTTCACATAGTGCTTGGTATTTTTAACACTGTTCTGTTAATGTTCATCATGAGAGTATAGAAATAGGTACTCCACTTGTTTATGTGAGTGAAATAGTACCATTTTCTCTGGGCAACTAAGCAATAGATATTAACAGCTTGAAAGAACGTGCATAACATTTGACTCTGCAGTTTCATTTCTGGAAGTTTATTTCAAGAAATCATTTGATGTTCAGTGCAAGGATTATCATGGGATAGAAATGTATATAATGCCTAATGAAGGGAATAATTTCCAACAGGAAGACACTGGTGGAGCAAATGATGATACGTGTCCATAGAGGAGACATAAGGCAGCTGTTATACTTGCTTCAGGAGAAAATATTCACAATTTACTGTAAAACACAAAACACAGGGACAAAAAAGCATTTACATAGTAAACTCCTCTTCTGGAAGAACATACACATGTGACTAGAATTTGCACATGTGTGAATATATGTGAATATAGAAGGAAGTAAGGCTTCACTGTGGTCCAGTGGTTAAGGATTTGGCTTGCAGTGCAAGGGACACTGTTTCTATCCTTGGTCCAGGAAGATCCCACATGCCTCGGAGTGACTAAGTCCACATGCTACGACTACTGACCCAGTGCTCTAGAGCCCAGAGCCACAGCTACTGAGCCCACGTCCTGCAAGGACTGAAGCCTGCGCACCCTATGGCCCATACTCCACAGTAAGAGGCGCCTCTGCAATGAGAAGCCTACTCACTGCAGCCAAGAGTAGCCTTTGCTCAGCACAGCTAGAGAAGGCCCGTGAGTGGCAACAAAGATCCCCTACAATCAAGTCACAAATAAATAAATCTTTAAAAAAATTTTTTTTAAAGATGGAAACAAAAGCACTGATGAGCCATTATCTGGCTTCAAGTGATGTTACTTTTTTCCTAATTTTAAAAACAATCTTCTGTTTAATACTTTGGACATACATGTTTTTGGAATTCAGAAATAGCTATTATTGCCTCCTCATATCGCCATCATGTTCCCTTGTCTTTTCGAGCACTGTCTAATAATAAATGTAAAGCACTCTTTTGAAAAGAACAGCTCATCTTTCTGGCAAAAAAAAAAAAAAAAGAGTAACTTCTTCCTTCTTCAAGGTTAATTGTTCTTCATTTGGATTGAGGGCAAAAAATATTTAGGGCGACTAACCCAATCCAAGGGATGTTCAGACAAAAGTCATGTGAAGAACACTTCAGCACACTTTTAAAGCTCCAGTTTAAAGTTAGGATGTTTTGTGTCTAAACCAGGATTTTGGAGTTTGGTGAAGGAGAGGGTTACTGGTTGTCCTGGGTGGATCTATCAAAGATGCAGCAAGGCTTTTTTTTTTTTTTTTCATTTGTAGAGGCAACCTTTAATGTCTTTCCTGTTAACATCCATTTTTAAAAAATTTCATTTTATATTGTAGTATACCCTAACATTACTGTGATAGTTTCAGGTGGACAGCAATGCTTTTGATAGAAAGCACCCCAAGCATCATGACGGTGGACTTAAGCACACCAGAAGCATTTGAAACATTTGTCCAGAAAAGGAGAACTCTGAGCTTCCATTGACTTTACAAAGGCAGGGTTAGAGGGTAATGGGGGTTCAGGGGAAGCAAGGTGATACTTTTATAAAAAATTTATTAATATCAGTTATCAGATCAAATTGATTATTAGTACTTGAGTTTAAAAATATAAAGACCTGAAAGTAAGTCATTATTAGAATCACTAGCTATACACGTAAAAAATATACTAATTTTGAAATTTGAGACATTTTAAAATCCTGAAGTGAGAGGCAGTTTGTATCAAAGAATTGCAGTCCTCTTTGAAATAAAAATAAATTAACTGGCAAGTGGACTGGGAATCACATTCTGTGATCTCTCCTTGACACGGAACAAAAGACACGTGCTCCTCTTCTTTCAAAATATCTTCAGGAAAAAAAAAAAGCTTAATCTAAAGCAACAAGTTGAATAAGTAGCTATAAAAATGCAAGCAAAACTATTAGACTGAATGCAATTCAAGGACCTGCACAGTAATGGATAATCACGGCATCCTGTATCCTGTTTCTAGTGATGGTTAATGCACGCAAACTCTGAGGGGGGAAAACCCAAACCATACCACTTGCAGTAATGCAATTCTGATGTGAGAACTGATACGATTTTCTGACCTCAGTGATGAACATGTGTCGTTTGTCAAGCATTAGATTTAATTACCCTTATTTATTTACTGGTCAGGCTTCCTGGCAGTGATAGCCCCTTCTCAACATACAGCCAAAGACCACAGATGACCAGCCATTGGAAAAAAGCAATGCAAAGCCCCAGCTAGAGTGGCCTCCTACTGAATACCACCACTGGTGGCTGCTGCCCTGCTGCTGCCATGGTGATAAAGGCAGGATAGCCCTTCCTTTCAAAATGCACCCCGCTGCTTGACTTCCTCTGTGAAAATCAGGAAAAAGGAAGTGGCCGGGCCGTGGCCACCTGTGGTCCTCATCTGTTAGCTGGGGGAGCAGGAGCCCCACTATCCATGAGCCTGAAAGGAAAAAGGAGTAGAGAGCGCCAGCATCAGACTTCATGCAAGCGTTTCTTGTTCCTCTGAACATTAGAAAACAAGCAAGGGGCATGTGGATTGAACCCTTGATGGATCAACTTTTAAGTGATTTTTTTCCCCCCTGAGGATGTGAAATGCAGAGAAAGAGGGAAGTGTACTTGTGTTGGGGGCAGGGGCTGGGTGGTGAGCTTCCAGGAGCCACTCAAAAAAAAAAAAAGATTATTTGTCCCTGGGTATCTGAGTGACTTAAGGAAACAAGAAAAAAGGCTAAAGGGCAAACTGAACAGTCAACTCCAAACCAGACCTGTGTAGGGGAATTTCCCAAACGTGGGAGGAAGGCTTCAGGGACAGTTAATTAAAGAATCAAACCAGGATTCTCAATTGCTTTTCCACCTCCACTCTATCCTGTTGTGTTTTTTTTTTCCTTTCTTAATAATAAAATACACATTTTAATTACACTAAAATTAGTAGAGAACATTTCTACTTCCAAAAGCTTAAATTATATTTTAAATTATTTTACCTCCACACACAGTTAAATGACTTCTTAAGTTTCAAGTGACTTTTTAAAAAGGTGCTTACGGTTGAACTTGAGACTGACCTTCCATTTGGGGAAATGTCAATAATCTTTGTTTTTTTTATTGAACTTAACAACTCCCCACACATACTCAAATGCATATTTCTGGGAAAAAATCCATCAAAAAATGGTCTGAAGAACAATGATTATCAAGGATGAAGGTGGTAAACTGACCCTTTTTCAAGGCATGAAAATGCTGGACATTGCATGCTAGTCACTCCTCATGCAAAATTGCCCAGGGAATATTCATGCAGCTTTTCTGGCTTCCTTGATAATGACAAAATCAGCTGTCCTGGTGCTTTCACTTCTTTCTATGAGACAAGAGAAGAAGAAAACCAAATGGAAGAGATGCATGGAAGTCAAACTACGTCAATGGAGTTTAGCTGATTGGTGAAGGATGTTTTTAGTTTCTTAATAGATGATGTTGCCTTGTTGATTAAGGCAGGATATATATGCCTTACATCTGCCGCACTTTCAATAGCCTTGGTGTCCTAAGAGGACGTCGCATCCTGGGAAGGTGGGGAGACTGATTGTAGCAGCAGACAGCCCATCCCATTAGAGGCAACACTCTGTAGTAGTGGCCTTTGCAGCAGCTGGCGTCGTTATGGGATGAAGTGGTTCCTAATTGTGCTATTGATTTTTCCCCTCTTTAATGGTTTCTTCTCCCAACACACTCTGAGTTGAGCCACTACCGCATCCCACAGACCTGTTGCCAGGGGTGTGTGTCAAGCTGTGCATTAGAGGCGAGAGGATGCTTTGCTTGGTGGATTACTTAACAGTAACCCAGGTAGAGTAACCCGGAAGGAGGGATTCCAACAGCCTTGCAGTAAACATGTGCTGACTTCAAATGTGGGCACTGGGTGGGCACTTCACAAGTCATTTCATTTAATTCAGCCTTGGCAACACCCTTGTTATTACTACTATAACCATTTTTGTAGAGAAACAACTGAAGCTCAGAAAGGTGAAGAAACACTTCCAGGGTCACACAGCCAGTAAGACATAGAACCAAGATTTCACCCCAGGAGAGTCCAAATCCTTTTATATCAGAACAGGGAACCCCAAAGCAGGTGTGCCAACAAAGGACTAACTGGACTGCCTGCCCAAGAGCCCACTGCTTGGTTTAATGCTCTGCAGTCTCTGTCTTGTAATATTTTGTGCTGTTGTTCAGTTGCTAAGCCGTGTCCGGCTCTTTGCAACCACATGTACTGCAGCACACCAGGCTTCCCCGCCCTTCACCATTTCCTGGAGTTTGCTCAAACTCACATCCATTAAGTCGGTGATTCTGTCCAACCATCTCATCCTCTGTTTTCCCCTTCTCCTCCTGCCTTTCCAATCTTTCCCAGCATCAAGGTCTTTTTCAGTGACTCAGCTTTCCGAATCTGGTGGCCAAAGTGTTGGAGCTTCAGCATCAGTCCTTCCAGTGAATATTCAAGGTTGATTTTCTTTAGGACTGACTGCTTTGATCTCCTTGCTGTCCAAGTGACTCTCAAGAGTCTTCTCCAGCATCGCAGTTCAAAAGCATCAATTCTTCAGGGCCCAGCCTTCTTTATGGTCCAACTCTCACATCCACACATGACTACTGTAAAAACCATAGATTTGACTAAATGGACGTTTTTATTTTTCATGTGGCCCCAATTATGGACTGAATTTATGCGTTCCCCTCAAATTCATACATTAAAGCCCTAACTGCAGGTATGTATGAGTAAATAAGTAATTAAGATTAAATAAGGTCTTAAGACTGGGACCTTGCTCCAATGGAATTCATGTCCTTATAAAAAGAAAGACTAGTGAGCTTTCTATCTCTATTTCTCTGTCTCTCTCTCTAGCTCTCTTTCTCTGTCTCTCTGATGTATGAGGACATAGTGAGAAGCCCGTGTATGCAAACCATGAACAGATCTCTCACCAGGAACTAAATCAGCCAACACTTTGAGCTTTGGCTTTTAACCTCCAGAACTGTTAGAAATAAATTTCTCTTGTTTAAGTCACCCAGGTTATAGTACTTGATTATAGCATCCCAAGATGATTACCAGAGCTCTTAAAAATTAGGTAGTTGATCCTATTAGGAAATCGGGTGGAAAAAGAGCTTGTCTGTGAGCCAGCCTTGGAGGGAGGGTGTCCCCAGATGCGTCTGTCCTTTGGTATCTCCAGGAGGCCCGGGAGTGAGGAGGAAGGAAGTGTCAGAACCCTGGCAGCGTTGCCATAAGACATATGAAGATTCTGCTGAATGGATCTGTGAACCTGAGGGTGGATTTTGATCCCAGTGTGTTATAACTGCTTCCTGCTTCTCTCTGAAGTCCCTGGCCGGGAGCAGGCTGCCTTCTCACCTATGTGTCCCAATTCACGATGCCCTGGACCACAGAGCAGAGGCCAGTGTCAGCTTTCTGACCTCTCTCTGACCTGGGAGTTAACTTTTTTCCTTTTCTTCTCCTTCGCATATTTGGAGATAAATTGCCAGGAAGAATATGAAATTCCATGGGTCTGATCCTTTCTCTCCTAACCCCCATGGCTCTTGAAAGAATTGATTTAGAACTTGAGTTCATTCCAGGTTGGAAGCACCTTGTGAAGAAAGGTGGCTTCTGTGGATGGAATCAGACTGGGCGGGGTTCAGATCGAGGCCCCCGCACTGATATGCTATGACTCTAACCTCTGTTTACTCTCCCTTTACTTCAATCTCCTTATCTGCGAAATGGAATTGATAATCGATACTAAGACTGGCATGAAGAATAAATTGACTGATTCATTTATCTAGAAAAAAATGGTATAGATGATCTTATTGGCACAGCAGAGATAGAGACACAGACATAGAGATTAAACATGTGGGTAGAAGGAGGAAGGAGTGTGGGATGAGCTGGGAGATTGGGATTGACATATATGCACTATGGATACTATCTATCAAAAGATAACTAATGAGAACCTGCTGTACAGCACAGGGGACTCTAGCCAGCACTCCCTGGTGACCTAAACGGGAAGGAAATCTAAAAAAGCGGGAAGAATTGATGCTTTTGAACTGTGGTGTTGGAGAAGACTCTTGAGAGTCCCATGGACTGCAAGGAGATCCAACCAGTCCATTCCGAAGGAGATCAGCCCTGGGATTTCTTTGGAAGGAATGATGCTAAAGCTGAAACTCCAGTACTTTGGCCACCTCATGCGAAGAGTTGACTCATTGGAAAAGATTCTGATGCTGGGAAGGATTGGGGGCGGAGGAGAAGGGGACGACAGAGGATGAGACGGCTAGATGTCATCACGGACTCAATGAACGTGAGTCTGAGTGAACTCCGGGAGTTGGTGATGGCCAGGGAGGCCTGGCGTGTTGCAATTCATAGGGTCGCAAAGAGTTGGACATGACTGAGTGACTGAACTGAACTGATGTGTACATGTGGCTGATTCATTTTGTTGTATGGTAGAAATTAACACAATGTTATAAAGCTTAATTTTTTTATAAAACTAATTTTAAAAAATTAATTTTAAACTAACTAATTTTAATAAAGAAACTACAGAAAAAAATAAAGTGCTTAAAACTGCCTGTAAAAACCATGGAGGCTCAACAGACATTGCTATTGGTATTACTGTCAGATCTTCTGTCTGGAAAGGAGCACTAGATGGAGATGGAAGGACCCTTGGAAAATGGGGCTGGGGGCAATAGCTGAGCCATTTTGTAGCTTTTAAATATAAAGCCCCCAGCATTTGCTCCCTCCACCTTAGTTTGGTTCTCCCAAAAGCAGAGCCTGAGATGAGTCTGTGGGTGCAGGTAGCTTCCTTGGAGGTGATGTCAGGAAGCAAGAGTGAGGGAGTGAGGGAGACAGGAAAGGAGGAAGTGTCAGCACTGGTCCAGTCTGGATGTGGATACTGATGCAGGCTACTTGGATTCCATCCCGCCAGAGACCCTCTGAAGGACCTTTCAGAATCCTCATGACTAATCCCTCTGAAGAACAGGAGACTGAGACACTTCTCTCCTGACTCCCAGCCCTCCAGCAGATGAAGTGACCCCCAGAGGGTATAACTCCCCCGTATTTGTGGGCAGCTCTGTGAGGTGTCATGACTCTTCTGGTTTAGGAGAAAGCCCCAAAGGAGCGCAGAGAGTGAAGGCTGCCCTTGAGGTGGGACTTGTCCGTGTGCCTGGGAGCTGTCCATCCCAGCTGCTGCTGAAATCAGAGGTGGACCAACAGGCTGTGCTCCTGGCAGGGCACCCGCAGCTTTGGTCCATACTCTGATCTAGTGATACCCAGGTTAATCCTGTCAGCATAACAGTTTTCAGCATGATTACTTTCCTTGAAAGCCTACAGTCTCTCTGTGCTGTCTCCTCAGTTCAGTTCAGTTCAGTTCAGTTGCTCAGTCATGTTCAACTCTGCGACCCCATGAATTGCAGCACACCAGGCCTCCCTATCCATCACCAACTCTCAGAGTCCACCCAAACCATGTCCATTGTGTCAGTCATGCCATCCAACCATCTCATCCTCGGTCACCCCCTTCTCCTCCTGTCCTCAATCTTTCCCAGCATCAGGGTCTTTTCAAATGAGTCAGCTCTCCGCATCAGATCGCCAAAGAATTGGAGTTTCAGCTTCAACATCAGTCCTTTCAATGAACACCCAGGACTGATCTCCTTTAGAATGGACTGGTTGGATCTCCTTGCAGTCCAAGGGACTCTCAAGAGTCTTCTCCAACACCACAGTTCAAAAGTATCAATTATTCGGTGCTCAGCTTTCTTTATAGTCCAACTCTTACATCCACACATGACCACAGGAAAAACCATAGCCTTGACTAGATGGACCTTTGCTGGCAAAGTAAAGTCTCTGCTTTTTAATATGCTGTCTAGGTTGGTCATAATTTTCCTTCCAAGGAGTAAGTGTCTTTTAATTTCATGGCTGCAATCACCATCTGCAGTGATTTTGGAGCCCCAAAAAATAAAGATTTTTTAAAACTTTATTAAACACTGTTTCCACTGTTTCCCCATCTATTTGCCATGAAGTGATGGGACTGGATGCTATGATCTTCGTTTTCTGAATGTTGAGCTTTAAGCCAACTTTTTCACTCTCCTCTTTCACTCTCATCAAGAGGCTTTTTAGCTCCTCTTCACTTTCTGCCATAAGGGTGGTGTCATCTGCGTATCTGAGGTTATTGATATTTCTCTCGGCAATCTTGATTCCAGCTTGTGCTTCCTGCAGCCCAGCATTTGTAATGATGTACTCTGCATAGAAGTGAAATAAGCAGGGTGACAATATAGAGCCTTGTCGTACTCCTTTTCTATTTGGAACCAGTCTATTGTTCCATGTCCAGTTCTAATTGTTGCTTCCTGACCTGGAAGCATACAGGTTTCTCAAGAGGCAGGTCAGGTGGTCTGGTATTTCCATCTCTTTCAGAATTTTCCACAGTTAATTGTGATCCACAACCAGTCCATTCTTAAGGAGATCAACCCTGGGATTTCTTTGGAAGGAATGATGCTAAAACTGAAGCTTCAGTACTTTGGCCACCTCATGCGAAGAGTTGACTCATTGGAAAAGACTCATGCTGGGAGGGATCGGGGGCAGGAGGAGAAGGGGACGACCGAGGATGAGACGGCTGGATGGCATCACGGACTCAATGAACATGAGTCTGAGTGAACTCCGGGAATTGATGATGGATAGGGAGGCCTGGCGTGCTGCGATTCATGGGGTCACAAAGAGTCGGACACGACTGAGCGACTGAACTGAACTGAACTGAATTGTGATCCACACAGTCAAAGGCTTTGGCATAGCCAATAAAACAGAAATAGATGTTTTTTTGGAACTTTCTTGCTGTTTTGATGATCCAGGGGATGTTGGCAATTTGATCTCTGGTTCCTTTGCCTTTTCTAAAACCAATTTGAACATCTGGAATTTCACAGTTTACATATTGCTGAAGCCTGGCTTGGAGAATTTTGAGTATTACTTTACTAGCATGTGAGATGAGTGCAATTGTGTGGTAGTTTGAGCACTGTCTCCTACTAAAGCCCAAATTCCTTAACCAAAATATCATTCCAGATGAATTTTTACCCAAATGACCTAAGCTATCTTGTTTACACACATGAACTCTGTACTCTAAACGGGACTGTCTCACTCCCCCAAGATCACTTTCTTTATGTCTTCATCCAGTTCATCTTACCTGAAAGAAACTCCTGAATCTCACGTGTCCTTCCAGGACTGGCTCAAACCCCACTTAGGTGCAAAGCCTTCACCCAACACTGCTATATGAATCTCTCTGCTCCCTGGGAACTTAAACATATTTCATCATATGTGTATTATTATCTGCTACCAACAAAATTTATATCCTCTTTCAAGAGAATGAATGTATTACTTACTACATTTTATCTCCTATAATATCTATGATTGTGCATAGGTATATATTATATTACATTAAGTATTGTTGAAATGAGTATTTAAGTAACCAGAAAGATGCATTCCCTAGTATTCATGATTCTCTGGTTAATTTCTGGCTCGATTTTTGACAGTGAAGGTTTTGGGTGTACAAAATGGGTTATTATAAGGATATGAAAGTGATCTCAGAGAGAGAGAGAGGAACAAAAAATATGGCTGGTCCATAAACTGGGAAACTCTAAGAAAAAAAGGCTTGCACTTCTCAGCAGCCTCATGGTCTTCCTTTTTTCTCTGTTTCTCACTGTCTCTGTCTCTAGTCTTTATTTCTCTCTGCCCTCATTTTTTCTTCACTGGAATGTAACAACCAGTCCTGAGTCTATTAGGAGGGATACAGTTAGCTAGAATCTCTGCATTTCTGTTCAAAATTTTGAGCAAGAAGCTTATTGATCACTGGCCAGTAAGCTAATTGATTGGCATTTGGGTCTGGGGTCCTCTTCTATTCCAGTCACCTATGGCAAACATGGTAACATAAGAGAGCCAAGCCTGCCCCTTCAACAGGGACTATGGATAGAAGTCTTTAGAAAACAGTTCTTTAAGCAAGCAGACAGTCCAAAACATGCCACAAGGTACAAATAAAAATGAATTTGTCAGCATATGCATGTGAACTGAATAATGCTCACAAAATACCTACCAAAGATACAATAAGGATTTGACAGATTCTCCAAGCCAGACTTCAGCAATACGTGAACCGTGAACTCCCTGATGTTCAAGCTGGTTTTAGAAAAGGCAGAGGAACCAGAGATCAAATTGCCAACATCTGCTGGATCATGGAAAAAGCAAGAGAGTTCCAGAAAAACATCTATTTCTGCTTTATTGACTATGCCAAAGCCTTTGACTGTGTGGATCACAATAAACTGTGGAAAATTCTGAAAGAGATGGGAATACCAGACCACCTGACCTGCCTCTTGAGAAACCTGTATGCAGGTCAGGAAGCAACAGTTAGAACTGGACATGGAACAACAGACTGGTTCCAAATAGGAAAAGGAGTACGTCAAGGCTGTATATTGTCATCCTGCTTATTTAACTTATGTGCAGAATGCATCATGAGAAACGCTGGGCTGGAGGAAGCATAAGCTGGAATCAAGATTGCCAGGAGAAATATCAATAACCTCAGGTATGCAGATGACACCACCCTTACGGCAGAAAGTGAAGAGGAACTAAAAAAGCCTCTTGATGAAAGTGAAAGAGTAGAGTGAAAAAGTTGGCTTAAAGCTCAACATTCAAAAAACGAAGATCATGGCATCTGGTCCCATCACTTCATGGGAAATAGATGGGGAAACAGTAGAAACAGTGTCAGACTTTATTTTTTGGGCTCCAAAATCACTGCAGATGGTGATTGCAGCCATGAAATTAAAAGACGCTTACTCCTTGGAAGAAAAGTTATGACCAACCTAGAGAGCATATTCAAAAGCAGAGACATTACTTTGCCGACTAATGTCCGTCTAGTCAAGGCTATGGTTTTTCCTGTGGTCATGTATGGATGTGAGAGTTGGATTGTGAAGAAGGCTGAGTGCTGAAAAATTGATGCTTTTGAAGTGTGGTGTTGGAGAAGACTCTTGAGAGTCCCTTGGACTGCAAGGAGATCCAACCAGTCCATTCTGAAGGAAATCAACCCTGGGATTTCTTTGGAAGGAATTATGCTAAAGCTGAAACTCCAGTACTTTGGCCACCTCATGCAAAGAGTTGACTCATTGGAAAAGACTCTGATGCTGGGAGGGATTCGGGGCAGGAGGAGAAGGGGACGACAGAGGATGAGATGGCTGGATGGCATCACTGACTCGATGGACATGAGTCTGAGTGAACTCTGGGAGTTGGTGATGGACAGGGAGGCCTGGCGTGTTGTGATTCATGGGGTCGCAAAGAGTCAGACACGACTGAGCAACTGAGCTGAACTGAGTAAGGTTGGAGTGTGAAGGTTGAGTGTGAAGGTTGGAACAAAATTTGTAATGGGCTCAAACTACTGTAAACTTCAAATGTCTATAGATTAAGACCTGTGATTAGGAATATTGATTTCTGAAGAGTTACAAGTGATTGGAGTAGGGAGTTATTAGAAAAAGAAAGAAAATTTAGGAGGCAATAGTTATACCAGAAGCAGAGGTTGAGCATTTCTACTGGAGTGGTGACTCTGGAAATGAAAAATAGTGAAGGAATGCTCAAGACGTGTAGGTAGTAAATGGAGACTTTCATAACTGATTAGATTGATAGAGAAAAATATGATAATAGCATAAAGAAATAGCTTAGTTTGAAAAAAAACAGTATGAGTTTAGTTTTAACAAATACTGAATATTCAGTGATAGTAAGACACAACAAAAAAAGATGGAATAAGGAATAGAGCTGTAATAAAAGAATTGAATGTATTGGAGATACACATTTAAAATCACCTGCTGAATTCTCTGGAGGTCTGGTGTTTAAGATTTCAGCTTTCATTACAAAGGGTGCAGGTTCTCTCCCTGGTCAGGGAATTAAGATCCCACCAGCCATACAGTGAGACACACACACAAAAAAAAGGAATGTCACCTGACTAATTATAATTAATAATAATTGGAGCTAATATAGGTATATTCTATGCCAGGCACTCTGCCAAGTAATTTTCCCAAGTAACTCCATTTACTCTTCAAAAACATCGATTATATGTATGTACTTTTTTTTTTTTTTTAACATACTGTATGTGAAGAATCAGAGTTGCAGATGAGTTTCTTTTCTCCAAGGTTAGACAAATAATCAGTGGTGGATCTCAGATTTAATCCCAGGAAGCCCAGTTTATTTTATTAACATCTCTTCTCTATTGAATCAGAAATCCAACTTGATGTTACTTAGGAGCCTCTGAAATTGTTGAGGGATGTGGAGTAAGGAAGAAAATAAAGTGGGCAGACAATACAAAAGATAATTTGGGGGAGGTATTTAGAAAGGATTTGAGGAACGAGAATTAGCAATAAGCAGCAAGAAGAGATTTTACATAATTCAGATCATGATGGCATAAGCTTTCATGACCATTTTTGGGGAGTGAGATGAGGGGAAAATAGTCCCTGTTCAAATTTTCATAAGGCTGCATATACTAGCTAACTCTTATCTGCTGCTTCTCCTCTGGTCTTCTCTTCATTGCCATCTTCTTCTTTGTGATCTCTTATATGTGTTCCACGTCATAGCATCTGCTATGATGATATTGCTGCTCTCCTACCAGAACTTTCCAGTACCATGTAGAACATAACTGAGGACAGACTTGTTTTTAATAAAATTTTATGGCAATAGTAAGGCAGGGTATCTTTCATAAAATATATTCAACCTGCTGCATAAGCTTATAGCTATGCCACGTTCCCTTATGCAACCAGTTATCAGCCTTGCTGTGAACTTTATCTGCATCTGAAAAATGCAGTAAAGTCGTCTAGGCACCTCTGTTTCTCTGTGTGCTCAGATACTCAGTAGTGTCTAACTCTTTGTGATCCCATGGACTATACCCCACCAGTCTCCTCTGTCCATGGAATTCTCCAGGCAAGAATACTGGTGGTGGCAGCGGTGGTTTAGTCACTAAGTCGCGTCCAAGGGGGTTACATTTCCTCCTCCAGGGAGTCTCCTCGACCCAGGGATGAAACCCACGTCTCTTTTGTCCCCTGCGTTGGCACCACTTGGGAAGCCCGTTGTTTCTCTGTAGCTAGTCTAAGTTGACAGAAAAGTTCTGTGGTGTTTTATTGTTTTTTTTTTTTCTCTTTATGTTTTCTGTTGCTGATTAATTGTTCACTCAACTGATTGTCTTTCCTTATAGAATTCTTATGCACAGCCCTAGGATTAACTCCCTCAGATAAAGCTTGGAGATTTTCTACTTTTTCTTAATTTGAGGATATAGAGTTTTGCATGAAGAAGCAGACACTTGGTTTAGGAGATAAGCTGTACAAGAATCAGGATGCTGTACCCTGTCCCTTTAGTTTCAAATTCCCACACCACGAGGAAGAGAGAGAGAGAGAGAGACATGGGATAGACAGATACAGACAAGCACAAGCCTCTATTGGTTTAATAAATTCTGTATAAGACATAGCTATGCCTAAAAATCACTCCTCTAAAAGAACCAATACTGAATTTGAAAATTCTGTTTCTTTCTTTAAGCAAATTCTCCTTCTCACATATTGTATATGCTTGCTAATATCAGTTATCAGTGGTACTCCTGGAGAAGTGAAAGAAATCATGAATTCGTTTGAAAGAAGAGTTGAAGAAGGAACTAATTACTGAGTCTGGCCATCTTCGAGGCTATGTTTGGTTTCTGCCAAAAGGGTTTGGAACTGCTGGCTGTTAAATAGAAACTCAGAGCTTCAGGAATTTTTGAAAGGAAGTGCCGGATAATTAATGCCAAGTCCAGGATATTAACTAGGTAGACTGAAGGACAGAGACCTTTTCTTCTTATAATAGTTATCAAATACAATAGGTGGCATTTTAAATATTTAATAAAATATGAATAATAAATAACACTGTAAATAAAAGGTCAGAAGCTGGCCTAACACTAGGGAACTCTAACACTCAAGGGGACCAAACACTGGAGTATTTATTCTAGGCAACTGCCCTCTGAGGTCTCCAGAGGATGGTCTGACTGACCTGAAAGGTCTTTCTCATTTTTGGTTAATTTGGTTTTATGAAAAATGTTCTTCTAAGATGCTTATCCTCAGGAAACACTCAGGAGGCCCCCAGTCTTCATTAAATGTGAAAAATATTAAATTGTTTAATCTCCAGGGTCATATTTATGTTTATATTACAAACTAAAATACGCAAGTCCAAGCTCTGTTGGATCCAGTTCTTTGATTTTATGTTTGTTGGTTGGGTGAAATATTATATTATTCACTGGAGGAGACTGGCTTGTTTAGTCCCTCTAGTGTTTACTCTTCTAGCCCCAGCCTAAAGTAATCCTAGCTGAAATGAACTCAGCAGAGAAGGAGTAAGTAGGATGTATGTAAGGTGGTAGTCAAGGAAGCTAGGGGAAAAGTAAATGACTCTAATGCTGAAGTGAAAAATTAACACATTACCTGTGGATAATTACCAGACAATCCAAATCTGAGAATTGATCATATAGTCTTGTTTAGTACAATGAATGTAGTTTTCCCCTTTTTCTTGTTTAGCCCAGTTGCAAGGTATAACAAATACTGGGCTATCAAAGGAACTGTTGTTGTTGTTTTTTTCCTTCTCTTTCTGTTGAAACTTTACCTTTGAGCTCTGTTGCCTTATTATATGTGATAAACTATATATACAGGTTTTGCTTAACAATTGATTTATTTCTTAAATGTTGCAGCAAGACACGACGTTGCATTTAAACTCTAGAGCAAACAGAATCTTTCCTCCATTGCCCAAACAGTAAAAAATAGAGTTTACTTTATATAAGATGATTTGCAATTAATGCCCAATCAGGAATTTCTAATCAATTTCTCCCACTCATCTTAAATGGATTTCCCTTGTGGCTCATCTGGTAAAGAATCTGCCTGCAATGTAGGAGACCTGGGTTCGATCTCTGGGTTGGGAAGATCCCCTGCAGAAGGGAAAGGCTACCCACTTCAGTATTCTGGCCTGGAAAATCCCTTGGACTCTATAGTCCAAGGAGTCACAAACAGTTGGGCACCACTGAACAACTTTCACATCTTAAATTAAACTCAGTCTAATGCCAAATGTATATCTTCTGCAAACTTCATATACTCTGAATATTCAGATTTCATTTCAAGGAAGTTAGGTATACTGAGAGTTGAATAGTATACTTTATACAAATAAAATATAAAGCAAAGAAGTTAAAAAATCTACATGCACTTTACTTTTCCTTGACTTTACTTTTATCTATTATTTAATCTGAATTGTATTTTATAGCAAAATGTTTGAGAAATCTGAAGCACAAACAACATATGGAGGACTAAATATTTTGTAGACTTAATGATGTATTAGTATTTTGTTTTGTATGAAATTCTAATCACCCGATATGTTTATCACTGCAGATGGAATATGCAGGCTCCTGATACCTCAGGGGATTACAGAATCCAAACATCTGTAACACAGGGAGAAAAAGAATCCCATTGCAATATACAAAATTATAAGAATTAATGAGAAAAATGAATGAAAATAAAAGTTTATTATTAATACTATCTTGTATTTATAATTACCAGGAACTCTATATGCCTTAGAGATCTTGATTCTATCCTTTAAAAATATAATGAGATATTAAAACAGAATCCAGATATATTGAGGAAATTTGCAGAAGTCTTCATTACATTTTCAGTAGGATGCTTTGGAGCTGAGATAAAGACTTGCCATAATTAATGCAGTCCACATCTTAGACTATTTATACAATTGAAACACCTGGTTTATAATTGGATATTTCACTGAATTCAACAAGATATTTTCTAAACATATTAAAACCCTATTAATTGGAAAACATAGAGGGAAGGGTTGTTTTACTTATATAAATTTGCTGCTTTAACTGAAAAGAGTCAGAGATAATTGATCTAAAATGTATATTGAGTCTAGAACATGCATTGTCATTTAGTTATTTGGAGAAGACGTATATGTTCCTTTTCTCATGATTTGCCTCTTTTTGAAAAAGAGCCAGGGAATAATAAACATTTGGTTCTGATGACTAATTTGCTGATTCATTCAAGCCATTTTAATTTTTTTTTTCATTTTAATTTTTAAAAAGTGTTTTGAGGAGCTCTGCTAGCAAGAGGGGTGAGTAGAAAAGAATCTTAGCAGATATATATGTGAAGAGTGATCATCTCCCAAAACAGGCATTGCTTTGTCATAAATTCTGATTATAAGGAAGTACTTTTATATGAAATTTTAAAAGCTTTATAATATAGTTTAGGAAAATTTTTTGAGTATTGCTTTTGAGATAAAATTTTTAACGAGATTAAGGTTTGGGAAGAGGAAAAAAAAAAGGAGAAAGCTTAATCAGTAACATAGTGAAAATCGTATTAGTAGCATGGACTACCTGGGTTCCAGTATTGAATCTGCCAATTAGTAGCCTTGTGACTTGGAAATTCTATGCTCAGGGACTCAATTTCCACATCTACAGAATGCATATCATAATATTAGAATTGGCTTTACTGAGTTTTTGAGGATTAAAGAAGCTTATTTATACATACAAATGTGTATATGTATATATGTGCTTATAAATGTACGTCTAGGTCTTGCCTGGAGAATCCCAGGGATGGAGAAGCCTGATGGGCTGCCATCTACGGGGTCGCACAGAGTCGGACACGACTGAAGCAACTTAACAGCAACAGCAACAGATTGTTCACTAGATACAGATAGTGATATAGTGGGCTTCACAGGTGGCACAGTGATAAAGAACCCGAATACCAATGCAGGAGAAGCAAGAGACGCAGGTTCGAGCCTTGGGTCAGAAACATCCCTGGAGTAGAAAATGGCAACCGACTCCAATACTCATGCCCTGAATATGCCATGGACAGAGGACCCTGATGGGTTACAGTCCATGGGTTGCAAAGAGTCAGACACAACTGAGTACACACACAAAATGGTATAGTAATATCTATATCTTTCTCTATATTTACCTTTCTAACTTTATAAATCTTAAAGTGCAGTCTGGTATAGCATAAATGCTGTATAAATTTATTCAAATTATTATTTCTCTTACTTTAGAATTATAGTTTGTATAAAGCACAAAAATAATATTTTTCTATTGTTAAATTATATGATATTATATTTGATTATTTCTATTGGTTAGCATTATGTATCTTATAATTTTTGTTTATTAGAGATGAAAGGGGAAACTGAGGGTTCTTTTGGTAATTTTTTGTCTAGTTGGTTATTTTTGGCTGCTCTGGGCCTTCTTTGCTCTGCACAGGTTTGCTGTAGTTGCAGCAAGCAGGGGTTACTCTGGCTGTGGCGCACGGCTTCTCATTGTGGTGCTTTTCTTGCTGTTGGAGCATGGGCTCTAGACGGGTGGGCTCCAGTAGTTGTGCCACATAGGCTTAGCTGTCTTGCAGCATGTGAGATCTTTCTGGATGAGAGAGAGAAACCACGTCCCCTGCATTGGCAGGCAGTTTGCCAACTACTGGAGAAGTCCAAAAACTGAGTTCTTGAATCAGAAGTTTCTCATTCTAAATTGTTGAATAGAGGAACTGTTTAACTTTGCTTTAACCAGCACTAGTCATTTGTTTATTGATGGGCAAACCATATAATAGGACACCTCCAAATACTGAGATTTCTATCAATATGGTCCAGGAGGTAATGTACCTTGACTACAAAAAAAGCATCTGATTTTGCAATAGTTTACTGCTTCTGTATTCTGACCAACTATGACTTAGCTGAGCTTTGATGAAAATCTTGTGAAAATAGAGAACCTTATTCTTTGTCCCACAAAAACTGTCCTATAGTTTTGTTTTTGCAGAGAAACCTGACTATCCTCAGTCATTGTTTTTAAGAGTAGGTTCATTAAATTTTTTTCTATATCTACTTATGTCCATCCAGGGTTTCCTGGTGGTTCAGATGGTAAAGAACTGCCTGCAGTGCAGGAGACCTGAGTTCGATCCCTGGCTTGGGAAGATCCCTTCAGGAAGGAAATGGCAACCCACTCCAGTATTCTTGCCTGGAGAATTCCATGGACAGAGGAGTCTGGCGTGCTACAGTCAGTGTGGTTGCAAAGAGTCAGACATGACTGAGCGACTAAGCATAGCACAGTTCAAATGTTCTGTTCTTTACCATTTAAACAAAATACTTTCAGAAGTATTAAACAGCAGGCAGAGATAGCTCTTTAGAAATTTGGCATCATTTAGATTTTTCAAGAAATTTACTTGCCTGAATTGCAATGAAGCATTTACAAATATAATTATGCACATTTTATTTTATTTAATTCTCTCTTCTTTACACAATGACATCTAATTATTCCTTAAAATGCATGTGCAGTAAAAAGAAAAAAAAAACTTTTAAACACCAATGAAAAGCAGAAAATTTGAAGGATATCAGATTTCTATGGTTTCAAAAGATAAAGAAGACCAGGAGACAATCCAAAAAGCAACATTTCTCATCATATGCCAAAAACGGGATAGTGAGAAGGAGTAGCAGGCCTAGGCCCCTCCAGTTGTCCTTTGAGGGTTACCTCTCTGCCCACCATGGTATGGTGCTGAGTAGAGGGGAAATATGAGTCCTAACCATGAAAAATAGGTAAGACTCCAGCCTCTAGACAGAGGCCCTTTTATTTTTTTTAAATGATTAGCCATTTTAAACCAACAAGAAATAAAAAGAAATCCTGATGGCATTTCAGGATGGCATGTCTGTGAATATTTTCTGCAATAGAATTAAATCAACATATTAATAATATTAAATGAAGCATATAGAAGCATATGTGATATTCTCTATATATAGATTAAGAGTATTCCATCACCTGAGACATCTACTTTTTATTATTGACTAGATTGATCATATTACTTAGAGGAATCAAAGAACACTTGTCAAGATAGAGATCATTGTTTCACTTAAAAATAATGACTTGTCATCATAGAAATTTTTCCATTTGAAACTTTTTAACTGAGCATATCATCAGTTCAATTCAGTTGCTCAGTCGTGTCCAACTCTTTGCGACCCCATGAATCACAGCATGCAAGGCCTCCTTATCCATTACCGACTCCCAGAGTTTACCCAAACTCGTGTCCATCAAGTCGGTGATGCCATTCAGCCATCTCATCCTGTCATCCCCTTCTCCTCCTGCCCCAAATCTCTCTCAGCATCAGGGTCTTTTCCAGTGAGTCAACTCTTCACATGAGGTGGCCAAAGTACTGATGTTTTAGCTTCAGCATCAGTCCTTCTAATGAACACCCAGGACAGATCTCATTTAGGATGGAATGGTTGGATCTCCTTGCAGTCCAAGGGACTCTCAAGAGTCTTCTCCAACACCACAGTTCAAAAGCACCAGTTCTTCGGTGCTCAGCTTTCTTCACAGTCTAACTCTCACATCCATACATGACCACTGGGAAAACCATAGCCTTGACTAGAGGGATCTTTGTTGGCAAAGTAATGTCTCTGCTTTTTGATACGCTGTCTAGGTTGGTCATCACTTTCCTTCCAAGGAGTAAGTGTCTTTTAATTTCATGGCTGCAATCACCATCTGCAGTGATTTTGGAGCCCAAAAATATAAAGTCTGACACTTTCCACTGTTTCCCCATCTATTTGCCATGAAGTGATGGGACCAGATGCCATGATCTTAGTTTTCTGAATGTTGAGCTTTAAGCCAACCTTTTCACTCTCCTCTTTCACTTTCATCAAGAGGCTCTTTAGTTCTTCACTTTCTGCCGTAAGGGTGGTGTCATCTGCATATCTGAGGTTATCGATATTTCTCCTGGCAATCTTGATTCCAGCTTATGCTTCTTCCAGCCCAGCGTTTCTCATGATGTACTCTGCATAGAAGTTAAATAAACAGTGTGACAGTATACAGTCTTGAGGTACTCCCTTTCCTATTTGGAACCAATCTGTTGTTCCATGCCCAGTTCTAACTGTTGCTTCCTGACCTGCATATAGGTTTCTCAAGCGGCAAGTCAGGTGGTCTGCTATTCCCATCTCTTTTAGAATTCTCTACAGTTTATTGTGATCCACACAGTCAAAGGCTTTGGCATAGTCAATAAAGCAGAAATAGCTGTTTTTCTGGAACTCTCTTGCTTTCTCCATGATCCAGCAGATGTTGGCAATTGATCTCTGGTTCCTCTGACTCTTCTGAAACCAGCTTGAACATCTGGAAGTTCACGGTTCATGTATTGCTGAAGCCTGGCTTGGAGAATTTTGAATTTTCACTCTCCTCTTTCACTTTCATCAAGAGGCTCTTTAGTTCTTCACTTTCTGCCGTAAGGGTGGTGTCATCTGCATATCTGAGGTTATCGATATTTCTCCTGGCAATCTTGATTCCAGCTTATGCTTCTTCCAGCCCAGCGTTTCTCATGATGTACTCTGCATAGAAGTTAAATAAACAGTGTGACAGTATACAGTCTTGAGGTACTCCCTTTCCTATTTGGAACCAATCTGTTGTTCCATGTCCAGTTCTAACTGTTGCTTCCTGACCTGCATATAGGTTTCTCAAGCGGCAAGTCAGGTGGTCTGCTATTCCCATCTCTTTTAGAATTCTCTACAGTTTATTGTGATCCACACAGTCAAAGGCTTTGGCATAGTCAATAAAGCAGAAATAGCTGTTTTTCTGGAACTCTCTTGCTTTCTCCATGATCCAGCAGATGTTGGCAATTGATCTCTGGTTCCTCTGACTCTTCTGAAACCAGCTTGAACATCTGGAAGTTCACGGTTCATGTATTGCTGAAGCCTGGCTTGGAGAATTTTGACCATTACTTAACTAGCATGTGAGATGAGTGCAATTGTGTGGTAGTTTGAGCATTCTTTGGCATTGCCTTTGTTTGAGATTGGAATGAAAACTGACCTTTTCCAGTCCTGTGGCCACTGCTGAGTTTTCCAAACTTGCTGGCATATGGAGTGCAGTAATTTCACAGCATCATCTTTCAGGATTTGAAATAGCTCAACTGGAATTCCATCACCTCCACTAGCTTTGTTCGTAGAGATGCTTCCTAAGGCCCACTTGACTTCACATTCCAGGATGCCTGGCTCTAGGTGAGTGATCACACCATCATGATTATCTGGGTTGTGAAGATCTTTTTTATACAGTTCTTCTGTGTATTCTTGCCACCTCTTCTTTATATATTCTGCTTCTGTTAGGTCCTGACCATTTCTGTCCTTTATTGAGCCCATAGGCAAACATGAATGGCAGTCTGATATTTAGGGAAAGCACATGTATAACACATATATTCATTTCTATGTGGATGTTTCCAATCTTGCAACGTTTTTAGAAAACATTTTAAAGTAGCACTCTAATTGCTATATATTTTTTTCTTGTTCCATCAGTTAACTCTGCTGAACCACCAGCTTTTCTGATAGATCTAAATATTTCATAGCTTTTTTTTTTTAATTTCTTTTTTTTTAATTTCATAGCTTTTTAACATGCTGTTTTAAAAACAGGAGCCATGAACAAAGAAACCAAATACTTATAAAAGTAATTTTTGGTATTTGAAAAATTAGAGAAAAAATGGGTCTTATTGTCCTAGCAGAAAATATCTGCAGGACAACTTACTGCCCAATATCTAATATGTAATTTTCAGTCAGTTCAGTTCAACTGCTCGGTCAAATCTGACTGTTTGCGACCCCATGAACTGCAGCACACCAGGCCTCACTGTCCATCACCAACTCCTGGAGTTCACCCAAACCCATGTCCATAGAGTCGGTGATGCCATCTAACCATCTCATCCTCTGTCATCTCCTTCTCCTCCTGCCCTAAACCTTTCCTAGCATCAGGGTCTTTTCAAATGAGTCAGTTCCCAGCTGGCCAGAGTATTGAAGTTTCAGCTTCAACAGCCGTCAGATGTAGCTAAATTTGGAAGTAGGATTTGAAACTTTTTTATAACGTGTACACAAAATGTTATATATGTAATATATATACTTGACCACAAGCACCATTCTTTCTCCAAATAAATTTCATTCCTACTGCATCCATGAACTTATGCTACCTTTTATCATTGGAAAGGTTACTACTAACTAGCTGATAATCATGGAAACTTCTAAGGTAATGTGTAGACTGGAGATCACTGGCTGGCATGAATCAGGTTTTTTAGGTCACCTTGAAAATAGCTGATGGATATAGACTTGAAATTCTCATTGGTCTAAGTTTTATAGGTGGGTTGAGAAGTGTGTTTAAAATTGATATATGTGCCAATTATTATTTAAACAGCTCAATCCCAGACTTAGTTAAAAAAAAATAAAAGTTAAAAAAAAAAAACACACATCATCACTGTAAGAAAAATATACCTGACAGATTTTTCAACTTAATGATAATGTCACAGATATTTTCTTGTATCAAAGCCAACACATCATTTATTCCTGCTTTCTAGTGTTATGAATGGCATTTAGTTTAAAAAGTTTTCTGTCTTTTCTAGCATTCCCAAGTGATTTAATTTTCTAATTTTGCAATGAGAGTTGCAATCATGACAGGAAAGGTTTTGTCCTTCAGAGACAGATTTCTGAAAACAGTAAGGTCACGCTAGGATTTTTATCAGCAGGCACTAAAATATGCTGTCCCATTTCAGATAAATTTTCCCATAATCTCTAAGTTAAGTGAAATAACATAAATTGAAGATAGGGTTCATTTAAATTGTGCCTTGTACCTGGTAACTGGTGATGAGCTATTGCATTAAAAGCAGTTTTAACAAGAAAGGATTCAGCACTGTACATGGGTGTGTTCTTCGATCTACATTCTCTTCCCTTTGTATTTTCACAGGTTGTAAGAACAGTGTAAGATACTGTAGGCAGACATATTACTCAGACACTTTTTAAAAACCTGATTTATGAAATCACATTCCCTGCTAAAATTTTAACTACCTCTGGTGTTCAAAGCTTGACTCAGAACCAGATAACACATATATGACATAAGCGATTATTTACCTGGGTTGAAGGATCATTTTTGTCAATGAACCATGAAACGTATTATGGCAAAGTGCTGAGCTAAGAACTGATGACATGGAATTCATGTGGTAATAAAATTGACCATTTGGTGCCTTAAGACATCACTGTTCTAAGCAAGCTCATGTTTTGTGTTTCTATAGCAGAGGACGAAGATCATGGGTCTCTGCTTTTCATGCTTTAGCAGGAGTAATGATTTTTCAAGAGTTTGTCAAATATAAAATAACATCTTATTTCTTCATAAAAAGCAAGTTCATTCTTGTACTTATGCCGAAATATTTCTGTGTCATAAAACTGAAGGCTCTTAAATGGCAAAGCGTTGCTAAGGGACTGAAAAAAAATTGCAAGTGTTCACCTTGGGTACATTTATTATGAGAACTAAAGCCAGTAACACATCTCTCTATTTCCAGTCAATCCTACCTGAAGACTTACTGCAGTGCTTCTTGTTTCCCAAGAGGACAGTGGGACAATACCACTGTGTTGTGTTATATAGGATTTCAGCTTCAAATACTTACCCAACCTCTCAGGATATTTGATTTGAGCCTAGGTGGATGTTTAAGGCCTCCCTTACATCTTTAGTGTGAGGTTAAACTAGAGGGGCCTATGAAGAAAGGCAGCAATATCTGATATATGAACTTAAAATTCATCACTTCCACACTGTTTAAATTATTTGAACTCTCCATGCCTTAGCTCTTAAAGAGATGAGGATAACAACCACCTGACCTGCCTTCTAAGAAAACTATATGCAAGTCAAGAAGCAACAGTTAGAACTGGACATGGAACAACAGACTGGTTCCAAATTGGGAAAGGAGTACGTCAAGGCTGTATACTGTCACCCTGTGTCACTGTGCTTATTTAACTTCTATGCAGTGTACATCATGAGAAATACTGGACTGGATAAAGCACAACTGGAATCAAGATTGCTGGGAGAAATATCAATAACCCCAGATATGCAGATGATATCACCTTTATGGCAGAAAGCAAAGAACTAAAGAGTCTCTTGATGAAAGTGAAAGAGAAGAGTGAAAAGTTGGCTAAAAACTCAACATTCAGAAAACTAAGATCATGGCTTCTGGTCCCACCACTTCATGGCAAATAGATGGGGAAACAATGGAAACAGTGAAACACTTTCTTTATTGGGGCTCCAAAATAACTGCAGATTGTGACTGCAGCCATGAAATTAAAAGACACTTGCTCCTTGGAAGAAAAGTTATGACCAAGTTTTGTCTGTCCTGCTATGCTCAGTCACTTAGTCGTGTCTGATTGTTTGTGACCCCATGGACTGTAGTCTGCCAGGCTTTTCTGTCCGTGGGGATTCTCCAGGCAAGAATACTGGAGTGATTGCCATGCCTCCTCCAGGGGATCTTCCCAACCCAGGGATTGAACCGCATCACAAGCAGATTCTTTACCATCTGAGCCACCAGGGAAGCCCATGTCTATCTTAGACAACATATTAAAAAGCAGAGACATTACTTTGCTAGCAAAAGTCCGTCTAGTCAAAGCTATGGTTTTTTAAGTAGTCATGTAGGAATGTGAGAGTTGGACTATAAAGCCAGCTGAGCACTGAAGAATTGATGCTTTTGAGCTGTGATGTTGGAGAAGACTCTTGAGAGTCCATTGGACTGCAAGGAGATCCAACCAGTCCATCCTAAAGGAGATCAGTCCTGGGAGTTCATTGGAAGGACTGATGCTGAAGCTGAAACTCCAGTATTTTGGCCATCTGATGTGAAGAACTGACTCATTTGAAAAGAACCTGATGCTGGGTAAGACTAAAAGCAGGAGGAGAAAGGGACAAAAGAGGGTGAGATGGTTGGATGGCATCATTGACTCAGTGGACATGAGTTTGAACAAGATCCGGAAGTTGGTGATGGACATGGAAGCCTGTTGTGCTGCAATCCATGGGATCGCAAAGAGTTGGACATGACTGAGTGACTGGACTGAATAGTTTCTTCCTCCATAAAATAAGACTAAAAGTAGTATTAACTTCATGTTGATTAAGGATTTAGATAAGTAAATATAAATATAATATTCACATAACTAGCTTACATAAGGAATTAACAAAGAGCAGACACCAGTAAATACAAGCTAGTGTTGTTGAAAATTATTATTAATGTAGTTGATTCTATCCCTGTTTTTCTAGACTCTATCTTAGGTTTGCTAGAATCTTCTAATCCTATTAAACTAACTTTATAGGATGAACTAGAAGAAGAAAAAAAAAAAAAAAAAAAAAAAGCCACATGGAGTTAAAGATGTCTAATCCCTCTTCTTACCATGATGTCAACTCTCTTTATAAAAAGGTAGCCTGATCCATCAGTTACTTGTATCAGACAGCCTCAGTCATCATTGATAACTCCTTTACACTCTCACCCCTTTCAATCAGAAACCAAGTTCTGTATATCTTACCATTAAAAATATTCTAATTTCTTCTGTTTCTTCATCTCCACTACTGTTACCATCCTACCACCAACTACTGTCATTTGTCTTATGTTCTCAAAATCTATCATATTCACTGGCAGCCCGTGACATTTAGCATAAGCCACACAACCCTTCTAAGATTCTATAAATGCCTGCATGATCTAGCCCTCATTCAGCACCCCCGTCCCAAACTCATCCTCCCCACTATACTCCTCATTCACTAGGTACCAATCAAAATGATTTCCCTTCTGCTTCTGGAGTGATTTTGAGTACCTTCCCACCATCAGTTGGCTTCCTGATAGCTCAGTTGGTAAAGAATCTGCCTGCAATGCAGGAGATCTGGGTTGGATTCCTGGGTTGGGAAGATTCCATGGAGAAGGAATGGGCTACCCACTCCAGTATTCTTGTGCTTCCCTTGTGGCTCAGCTGATAAAGAATCTGCCTGCAGTGGAGGAGACCTGGGTTTGCTCTCTGGGTTGGGAAGATTCCCTGGAGAAGGGAAAGGCAACTCACTCTAGTATTCTGGCCTAGAGAATTCCATGGACTATATAGTCCATGGGGTTGCAAAGAGTCAGATTGAGTGAGTGAATTTCCCTTTCCCACTTTGAAGCATCTTCCTAATCTCTGCCTGGAATACCTCCTCTTACTTTCTTTGCCTAAATTCAACCTTCAGGTCTCATCCTATTATTACTATTATTATTATTATTTTTCTCTTGGAAGCATTTCCTGAACCTTTCATTTACATTATGTGCTTCTCTTTTCTGCTTTTCTGGAACACTCTATTTCTCTGTCCTAAAACATAATATGGTTACAGTGACACTGATATTGCTTCAGTGATTTATTGAACATGCATTCTGCTGACTAAACAAGACATTTCTTAAAGGTTGTAGTATGTTCTTTCCAATTACATAAACATTAACAAGCACATCACTGGTGCAATAAATATTTCTGAATTAATAAAAACTCTTTCTTTACTATCAGAAGTCCCCCATTTGTAATGAGTGCCATTTTCTAAATCATTGTCAGAACTGCTTCACCTTTGGTGTGGAGTCAGCTGGTACCCGGAAGAGAAGCATCAAGGGCTTGGGTTATAACCTTAATTTATGGTATGTGCAAACTTCTCTGAGACTCAGTTATATCAGCTGCAAAATGTATGGCTTGCATTTAAAAGTCTTGGTTTCTTTTAGTTCTAAATGTCTAAATTTTTATTTATGAATTTGACTCTTTAATCTCCAACTAATCTCCATCCTACCTGTGATTAACTGTTTTACTATAAATTTTTCTGTAAATTTCACTAGTAGTTGCTTTCTTTAGGGTTGGTTGATAAAATGTACTATGATAAAATGTGTATAGTCAATATATATTTGTATTGACTGTGATTCAATCAATAACTTTGAGTTTACAGCATATTTGAATGAACTTTTATTTAACTTGATGGTAGCTATATTTGAAAAACATGAGCATCAATTCAGTTTAGTCACTCAGTCATGTCTGACTCTTTGCAACCCCATGAACCACAGCATGCCAGAACTCTCTGTCCATCACCAACTCCCGGAGTTTACCCAAATTCATGTTCATTGAGTCAATGATGCCATCTAACCATCTCATCCTCTATTGTCCCCTTCTCCTCCTACCCTCAATCCTTCCCAGCATCAGGGTCTTTTCAAATGAGTCAACTCTTCACATCAGGTAGACAAAGTATTGGAGTTTCATCCTAAACATCAGTCTTTCCAATGAACACCCAGGACTGATCTCCTTTAGGATGAACTGGTTGGATCTCCTTGCAGTCCAAGGGACTCACAAGAGTCTTCTCCAACACCACAGTTCAAAAGCATCAATTCTTCGGCACTCACCTTTCTTTATAGTCCAACTCTCACATTCATACATGACCACAAAAACCATAGCCTTAACTAGATGGACTTTTGTTAACAAAGTAACATCTCTACTTTTTAATATGCTGTCTAGATGGGCAAAACACAGTCAAGGGGCAAATACTTATGGTACTTAGAAACTTTAACCTCTCTGAGACCACTCTGCTCTCTTTTCCTAACCTTGTCTAACAAGTAAGTTTCTCACACTTCTCAGACTTATCAGTCCTCATCCCTGCTCTAGTCTGTGCCCCCTACATGTTTGAAGATGGACTCTGTATTCAGTTCCAACAATCCAGTGTTTAGATACTAGCACTATCCTCTCATTTTACAGATGACAGAGCTGAGCCACAGGGAGTTGGGTAAGTCGCCAAAGGGTGCATTAAGCGAAGACAAACAGCTGGATTCTCTACTAGGTACAGTGAGCACAGTACCAAGGACTCAAAGAAAAAAGTTCTAATTTATTTAAAAATCAGAAGAAAAATATGAATTTTTAGGTTGATGAAAATGTCTTAACATGTTGCTGCTGCTGCTGCTAAGTCACATCAGTCGTGTCCGACTCTGTGTGACCCCATAGACAGCAGCCTACCAGGCTCCAGTCCCTGGGATTCTCCAGGCAAGCATACTGGAGTGGGTTGCCATTTCCTTCTCCAGTGCAGGAAAGTGAAAAGTGAAAGTGAAGTCGCTCAGTCGTGTCCGACTCTTTGCGACCCCATGGACTGTAGCCCACCAGGCTCCTCCATCCATGGGATTTCCCAGGCAAGAGTACTGGAGTGGGTTGCCATTGCCTTCTCCTCTTAACATGTTAGTAGTCATTTTATAGCAACATGATTGTAAAATGTAATTTTATTGTATTAAATCTGTGCACGTGTGTGTTTTTATACAGAGAGAGAGACAGAAAGACGCAGGGGCCCACAATGCTAAAGTGCCTAGAAGCCACTAGAACCTCCTTGAAGTTTGCAATTGTATCTCCCTCCCGACACACTACTAAACAATAACATTAGTGGTATAATGCATACATTTCTACAATGCTAAAAATAGTGTAGCCTCAGGATCAGGATTTTTAAACACAGCTAATGTAACTCCACTGTTACACTGTCCTAACTGTGGTGCCAAATTGCTGAGTGAGGCCAGAAAACTTGCCAATACACATACTCAGAAAGGAGTTCACGGATACATATGATTTCTAGGTTTTTTCTTTAGACCCATGTCACTCAGTACTCCTCCTTTTGCAAGATCTGAAAACGATTCAAGTGAAGTTTCTGAATTAGAATATAATTCATATGTAAATTAGCAAGAACTAATATTCACTTGGGTGTTTGTGGCTTACAAATCACTTGTTCCTACACACTGGTCCACATTTCAGTACCCCTTCATGCCTTCCTCCCTAGTTTCTACCCTTGAGGATTTACACATGGTTTTTCTTCCACAAAGACATTTTATTCCCTAAAGACATTTTCACCTTCTTTCTGCCTCCTACTATTCCATTTAATTTTTATGGCTAACCGCTAGTATAAATTGATAACGTGGCTGATTTTATACTTTGGCTTAGTACTTGAACACATCTTTCAAATTATACCTAGAAGTCATTAGTTTTTAAAGGGTTTTATGTAGGTGTCTTTCATAAGGTATTGAATGTTGTGCTTTTGTTCCTAAATAAATCAACTAGCTATTCAGACTAGTGGGGGAAATGAAAAATCTTCTGTTCCCAAGCAGCACATGCCTGTTGCTATTCACCTTCCTAAGATCTGTTTCTAAGAGACCATTGCTATTGAGATTGTTAGCAAGTTCTTGAATGACAAATTGTTTCCCGTAATATGATCATAATACACTGGATGATGGGTTGATGCAATATGGAATTTAATTAATATGAAATATTTTTATAAATCCCCTTTTCTCTCAGGAGCTTTACAAAAATGATGTCTTGAAAGGCAGAACTGCCATGTATAACAATGACTTAATTCCACCTTCTGTTATCGCTGTTTGAGGTGATTTCCCTTCTTTTCCCCTGTCTATTTCTTATCTATCTACTAATATTATTTGTAGCAGCAGTCATTATAGAATCAGAGACTACATGAGATAAAAGGGACTTTGAGAGGTCACAAAGTGGAAGTACTTCATGAGCTCTCTCCTGAAAGATAGCTCTGTCTTTAAATTTTGCAAAAGTAAAAGCCCATTTGCTCTGTTACTCATTTATAGGAGGCACCAGGCAAGCCTTCATTTTCTTGACCTGCTCTTGCACCCTCTCCCCTGTTCTTTCTCACTTCAGCCTAATGCCTTATATTGTCCCTAGGTACATTCATCCAAGTTTGGATACTTTTTCTTGAATTGCTACAATGCCAGAACACTTGGGAAAACAATAGCATTTTTAAGTGAGTACCAAGCTGTGTGACCTTGCACAGGATTTGCCACCACTTATTCCTTTTTTCTTCCTTTCCAGAATTGTGTTTGCTATTATTTGTTTGTTTATGCTGACAATTAAAGTCCTATCATTTGCATGAATGGAAATAAACCAACGGGGATAAATACTACCTCCTAGGACTGTTATAAGGGTTAATTGACACCATTTATCTAGCACAGAGGCTGATGGCTGGCAAATAGTTTTATTGTATTTTTGATAACTATTTGTCATTAATAAACTGTTAGCTTAATCCAGGAAACAGTAAGCTTAATGCATTTAGAATATGAGAAATATTAGCTACACATTCTAATAATCTCAAGTGCAGTCTGGAGAGATACACAAATTATCAAGATATCTTTGTTAAATAACTGTGCAGGATGCCAACTTGGCAATTAATTTCCTCTGTTAGCACCTAACATAAGCTTGGTGGGTCTAAATTACTTTTACTTCTTGGGTTGTTGCAGTGGCTATTAGTTTGTTTGTTTTTTTAAAAACAAGCTCCACTGTGTACTTTGAGACCAACTCAGTGTACAACTGTTTGAATAATCAAGTAAGTATTACATCTTAGGAATTGTGTGGTATGTTTTGGGGAAGGTAGAATTGCTATATATCAATATATCTCTTTGTCTATTTTATCTATTATAAACCCAGGTCTCAAAAAAACTCATGTAAATAAAAAACATTATGCAATGACTAAAACAGCATATAAATTACATACAAAAATATATTTTTCCTGCTACATTAAGTGTTCATATGGCTTAAATTACCAGATGTTGCAATATCTTAGAAGGCTTAGATTCAGTCCACATAGAAATACAACAAATTCTCTGAACCCTTTTCAAAGATTGGTGTAAAAATTATTCTCCCAGTTTTCTTTGCCAGCAATATATTAGTGATAAAATTTTGCCCTGAATCCCTTTCTTAATTTTTTCTTCTAATACACTACTTTTCTTTTCTCCTGACAATTTAAATACATTTTACATTATTGAGAGTCACCAGAAAATGTAAAACTATCTCAATCTTAGCCACTAAACTGTATCTCTTCCCTTCAAGGTATAGAAATAAGAAAGAAACAGTTTTTGGAAGAATATAATGATTTTTGGGGGCAAACTAACCATACCTTGCCACTATTTACCTACTATTTCTGGTATAACTTTGTGTGATTATCTAGAATTGAGAAAGGGATTCCAAAAATATGTCAATCTCACTTCCTTAGCCAGGAATATGAGGGCTGGAGAGAAGAGGCCATCTGTTCTAAAGGGTGCTCTGCTCTCAGAAGAAAGCTCGGTTTCACCATAGATTTTTCTCAAAAGAGAAGTGAACACAGAGGAAGGGAACATGTACAAGATGGGGGAATAGAGACAGTAATTAGTGATGGCTAAACTGGTTATTTTTATAAGTATTTAGAAAAGAAGCTAAGGTGATTGAATGTTTGGAAGTAATTGTATAGAAAAAGAGGAAGACAAGGAGTCAGGGTGTGATTGTCAGAGACATCATATAAGGGGAACCAATTGGTTCCAGAGTTCCAAGAGTTTAAGATTCAAGTTTTTTTATCATAGATTAAAAGTGACTGAGTTTTTATCTACCAAAAAAACAAAACAAACAAAAAAAAAACCACACGTCTTTATAAATAGCCCATGTATTGATGGAGGGGGTCAAGCTTTATTAGTGTTTTCCTCAAATGTCTAACTTAGGGAAGAATTTGTACATTATACTCATTGAATCAAATTGGAACAAATAATTCACAGTGGGGCATAGGTATCCAACTCTTATCTAGCTAGAGAAACAAAGAAAATCAATAGTCCCTCATTTGCTTTTCTAGATAGTTTTCTTCTATTTTTCTTGATTTTTTTGAGATGTGTGATTAATGCAAAGCCCAGGCAAATCAAAGATTTCTCTGTAAATAAGAGTGATTTTACTTAGTTTTATTTGCATCCTGTTATTCTCTGCATTC
>SJXQ01012599.1:0-28380 GCA_006408695.1 Aepyceros melampus
CTCTTCTTAATATCTTCTGCTTCTGTTAAGTCCATACCATTTCTGTCCTTTATTGTGCCCATCTTTGCATGAAATATTCTCTTTGTATCTCTAATTTTCTTGAAGAGATCTCTAGTCTTTCCCATTCTATTGTTTTTCTCTATTTCTTTTCATTGATTACTGAGGAAGGCTTTCTTTTCTCTCCTTGCTATTCAAAATTATATCAAATGTACAAATGAAGCAAGCTTCTGAGTTCAGGTCTGTGGTTGTCTCATAAGGAAGTTTGTAAATACTTCGATGTGAGTGGCCACATTTATGTTTTTCATTACCAAGGGCTAGAAACCTTAGTTTCCAAGAAATCCAAGATAGAATGTGCTACATTCCAGGGTGGTTACATGCATTCAGTGGAATGCTCACATGCACATGCAGGAAACTCAACAAGTTTGTTCTTTAACAAGGAAAACTTATATCAACACTAAAGAAAATTGAAGCCAAGAAATCATCAGTAATCTTCCAACACTACCCTCTCATACAATGTTTCATTATGGGATATGGCTTTTAATTTTTTTGTCCAATAAGCACACATTTAATAGCTATAAGCATCCTGTACATACTATTTTATATTTTGCTTTCTGACTTGACAATACCCTAAAATAGTTTTCCATGTTACCATGTGGTCTTTATTATTAGAATTTCAATGACTGTATAATTACTTAAATGGATATAATATTAGTATTTATTCCCATCTCCCACTTTTGAGTATTTGATTGTTTCTAATTACCTGTGTTTATCTTTGTAGGGCAACAGTGAACTTCTTTTTAATTCAGGAGTTTTTTCTTTTCTTGAATTATTTCTTTAAGATTACTTCTTCCAAAGTGAGCATCTACATCAAAGTGAAAGAACATTTTCTGACTTAATATGAGAGGCCACATTTCCTCCAGTTTCCAGTGGGCGTTCCCTTTACCCCTACCCTTCTCTAGAGCAGTAGATGTATGCTAGGTTTACTCCAACTTTGCCAGCATACATTGTTCTTGCTATTAAAAAATCTTTTAACAGCGTAAAACAATACCTCAAAATTATTTTAAATTGTCTCTCTTTATTTGGGAGGATAAACATTTTCTCATATCTTTATTTTCTAATGTTCATTACCTGTTTTTGGTCCTTCGCTCATTTGAACAAAGATAACACACTGCTCTCTTCTTAGTGTATCCCCATGAAGAGACCCAGAGGGATGGAATAAGGAGGGAGGTGGGAGGGGGGTTCAGGATGGGGAACACATGTACACCCATGGCTGATTCATGTCAATGTATGGCAAAAACCACTACAGTATTGTAAAGTAATTATCCTCCAATTAAAATAAAGAAATAAAAGAAAATAAAAAAGGAAGCAAAAAAAATAATGCATTTTTTTTGTTTTGTTTTTTACCTTCTACATGGGGTGGTTGCTTACAGTCAAAACAGTCTTTATTTTAAAAACCTTCCTTTTGCATTTCAGTCTCTGTCATATAAATAAGAGTTCTTTGGCATACTTGTCCTTGATGAAAAGACAGATTTCTGCTATCAAAAGAGCCTTCCAAGAATAATGCAAATGTCTTTAGCTTCTGATTTCTTTTCCTTAGCCAAATTAAATGACAGATTTTAACATCTATGATCTATTTAGTCAAGATACATGCCCTCTAGGAATGACTTATACAGAAGAGTTCCTCCTGAATTTTCTTTGATTTGCTACCAACTGCAACCAGTTGATCCTTTTGTATCATGGTCCTTTGTACCTCTCTACCCAATGCCCCTTCCCTACCCTGATGTTGCAACCACCAGTTTTTTTCTACTTCATATCAGGGATTAATCACAAGTGCTTTTAAATGTTTTCACTTTTCCATTGACTCTTTGTTTTAGTGCAGATTGATTATCTAGTATTTCCACTGCAGGAATGAATGTGAACAGAGTCTTGTACATTTACCATATTTTGTGTTTTCATATAAATACCAGTATTCTACCAATCATAGGGCTTGCACCAAAGTCAATATATAATTTTACAGTCAGACAATTTTTTTCTGTAAAGGGCCGATAGTAAATATTTTTGTCTCTGCTGGCCACATAAAATCTCTCTTTCTTCACCATTGCCATTATTGTTGTCATCATCATCAACAATCCTTTAAAAATGTGAAAAATCATTCTTAGGTCTGGGCCTTACAAAAACTAGATACAGTTGGAATTTGGATTTGGCATGTGATCTGTATTGGCCAGCCTTGAACTAGAAGACTTCAGAAAAAATGAAGATTATTATTAAAAAATATTATTTTTATTTGTAAGTGAAATGATGCACGAATAGGATTAATTAGCTAGTTGTTTTTTCTTTTTTAACAATAACAAAAAGCAGATTCATGGCAGTGAGGATGGGACTCCTATGAATGGTTAATATTTATCTTAACATAGCTGTCTTTGAGTAGTTCTTAGTATTTTCTTAAAAAAATAAGAAGTGTCCAGATAACACTTGGCGCTTGGATTTATTTTCTTTATATCTTCAGGAAGGTCTTGTGATAAGTACCAGAATGAATACATTTTCCCATGGTACTTTCAGAAAACTAGTCATGATTATTGTATTTAGAACTTAATTAAAACATGAGCACCAAAAGGTGCTTCATAACAATGTACTTTTTTCCTTCTTAGATTTGTATCCCCAGAGTGCTAATCAGTTGCGCTTTACATTGGGCAAAAGGACTTATTGAGCAAGTATTCAAGTGAATAGCAGTTATGGCACTGGAATTTTACCTTATAATACATTTCCCAATAGATCACATATGGAATATCTCCAAGAATTTTTCTTACATAATACTTTATTTGAATTTTTCTTATATAATACTTCATTTGAATTTTAAAGGTAACTTCTTATCTAGCAGCTTCACTCTGAATACACAGGTAGGATCCTGGAAATTGGCAACAACAACAACAAAAAGATTATTATGCAGTCTATTAGTCTGCTCAGGCTTCCATAACAGAATATCACAGATTGGGTAGCTTAAACTAGAGAGGTTTATTTTGGAGACTGGAAGTTCAAGATCAAGGTGGTTTCTGGTGAGGCCTCTCTCCTGGCTTACAGATGGCCATCTTCTTCCTGTATGTTTACATAGCTTTTTCTCTGCATGCAGAGGGAGCTCACATGTCTCTTTCTCTTATAAGGTCACAGCCCTTTTGGATTAGGGCTCTACCCTAAGACCTCACCTAATCTTTATTATCTCTTTATAGGCCCTATCTCCAAATACAGTCACACTGGGGATTTGGGCTTCAACATACGAATTTGGGGGAATGGGACACTAATTCAGTCCACAATACAGTCAAAACATATAACAAAGTCCATTGGTTTACTTCATTCTGTAATCAATTCTAAGAAATATTCATTTTATTTCTGATACTGAAAACTTGAGCTCTGTTCAGTATTGTTGAATTGAATCTCAAAGACAGAGTTTTGGGTGAAGTAGAAAAGAATATCTTTATGGCTTTGCCAGGTAAAATTGGACACAGTGGACTCATGCTCTGAGAAATTGTGTCTCAAGCTGGGGAGCTTTGGTGAGGAGTTTTCTAGCAAAGGTTCGAAGATATGGTGACGTATATTTCTTGAGCAGGAACCAGAGCCCTACTTTAATGGCTGCACTACTGTTTATTGATTGGTCCTTCTTCGTTTCTGCATTCCTTCCTTTCCTTGATTAGCAACCGTTAGCCCTTTGGAACTCAGGGAACGTCTGGAAACTGAATGAAGCCTATTTCCTACAAATTAAAACGGGGACTTGGAAAGGATTTGTACCTGGGAGGGCTCCACAGAGTCCTTCTGGATTTCACTACCAGATTTTCTGGTGTATTTCTTCCCCCTCTCCACTCCTTACCTCTACCCAGAGGAATCCTGCTGTAGTCTGGGTCCTCAAATCTGTCTTCCTTCATTTTTTCCCTCAAACTTTTGTTCTATATTCCAGAGGCTGTCTCTTCTCCTAGGTCCTAGGGAATTACCCTGTTGGAAACCAAAGCTCTTTTAGGAAATTTGTAAACTATTTCAATTTTTAGTCCCTCTCCCTACCCCTCTTGCACCCAAAGAACTCAGAACTGACTCTGAGCTTGATGGGATGGGGAGAGGAAAAAACTAAGAATACCCACATTGTCTCCCAGACTCTTCATAGCAATCTTTTGAGGTAGATACTGTTACCATCCTCATTTCCCAGAGGAGGAAACTGAGACTCAGAGAGATTAAGTTGCCCAAGGCCAAATAGCTAGTAAGTGATGTGCTAAAGCCAGCATCCAATCTCGGTTTTGTCTGCTCCTATGCCTGTGGTGGCTTCCCAGGTGGCTCAGCGGTAAAGAATCCACCTGTCAATGCAGGAGACGCGGGTTCGATCCCTGGGTTGAGAAGATCCCCTGGAGTAAGACATGACAACCCACTCCAGTATTCTTGCCTGGGAAATCCCACAGACAGAGGAGCCTGGCGGACTACAGTCCATGGGGTTGCAAAGAGTCGATCATGATTGAGCAACTGAACACACACACACACACATGCCTATGGTCACTTCCATGTATCCTCAGAAGAAAGAGAAGAGTTTCCTATCTGATGTGATAAACTTTGTAGAAATGAACTCTGCATTATTTTCTTTGCATAACAAGTAATAGGCACTTCTGCTACCCTACTTTATGAGATTTCATCTTTTCTACCAGCAAATCTGTACCATGAAAAGCGACTTTCCAGAGAAATGGGACTTGGCAATTGGAACCAGTCACAGGAAAAACCAACATCAAAACATTGAACCATGTGTCCCGGATAGGTGGACCTTGTTGGAAATGAAATAACAAGATAGGTACACCAAGGATACCTCCTAATTGTACAAGTCTAGAGGCAGTATTTAATTTCATTTTCTATAAGAAAATGATAGGCAAGTCTGTGTAATTAGAAATTAACTGCCATACTCTGAATTATGCAAACAGTAGAACAGGAGGAAAACATTAAACAAAAATGTAAAAAAAAAAGTCCTCTTGTCAGCATTATTTTTTACTTAAACTGAATCTTCATAGTTGACTTTTGCACAGGGTGCTTTTTCGTCCTAAGTCAGTGGTGTTCTCCATGTGGGAGCTGATGGTCTGGATCCCAGATTAAGAGCTGGAAGCTTCACCCTGCTGAAAAGTTGAGGCTGGCTTCAGTCAGCAGGCCAAGGCATCATCAGCAGCAGTACCTCTTAGCCATATGTCAATAAATAAATGCTATAATAGGAAACAAATGCAGAAAGTGAGTCATCAACTTTCTGTCTCTTCCTTTGGAAAGTTGCATTTGTCATAAAATGAAGGAACATTTTACCCCTTTCTCTTTACTTTTGTATAAAACCTTCTCACCCTGAGTTTCCAGGGGGTACTTGCAAGCTCAGCTTGAAGAGGAAAAGTTAAAATTTTACATAACCTCCTGCTCCTTCTGCCTCTGTAACTCAGCTTGCTCCTTGCAAAGTCTTGATCATGTAGGTCATGTAGTCTCAGGAAGTGGGGACTTACAATACTAGGAACTGGAGCTTATCTCACTCACCCTTGTCCTGCTCTTTGCAACTTCCCAGCCCCTGCAAACCTGCTTAATCATGCCTGTCTGTGTAAAGGTCAGGCATCCCCCTCCCCGTCTTGACTGCTGTTCCCATGCACTCGGAACCCTTTAGTTTAAACCAGCCTATTAGCACACTAGGTTGCCCACTATAGTCTGTCTATATAAACTCTGTTATGCCTTTGTTTGGGGCTCTGAGCTTAGAGTGTTAACTCCTCTGGGCCTGCTGGTGTAATAAACCTGAGTTCTCCAATTCTCCAAGTGTGGTGCTTGGTTTCTTGATTACTGGTTTCTGCAACAAGTTGGAACCTACAAGTGACTTGGATGGCAAATTCCTGGTATAAGGGGATGTGACCATCACAGAAAAGAACAGCACGAAAAAACAAGCAAGCTGCCACACAACTTGTTAGATTCAGAGGCCGTCCTTTCTCAGAGTGTGGATTTTGTAATGCTTTTGGGGGTGAAGTAATCACACAGGCAACCAGCTGTGGAAACTAAATAAGGCCTTTCAGAGTTTCCACTTTTACAGCTGTGGAAAAACATGCAAAATTAAGGTGAGTTTGGCATGGGGGCTCATTGTTAGTGTCTGCTGGAAAAAATGCACAACCTAAAAGTTGAGAATTCTGTTTTATTTGGTGGACTTACTGAGGACTCAAGCCCAGCAGGCAGCCTCTCAGATGGCTCTGAGGGTCTGCTCAGAAAAGGAAAGGGAGGAGACAGGATGAATAGGAGCTTTACCACAAAACTCAGTAATTCATAGCATCAAAAGGTTACTGTTAATTAAGGAAAACCAGATATCTCAAGATAATGAATTTAGCCCCTTTCTATTTATGGGAAGATGCAAGAGTCCGGGTTCATGGAAATCATTCCTTTGATATGAACCTCAGCTAATTAGGGCCAGTATCCTGTTCTTTCCCATCCTGTGTCCCTTTAGGGCTCTCCTATGGGTAGGAGGTAGTGGCTGGTGGCTTGATGGCCTGCCTCAGCATCCTTTCTTTGCTGATATGGCAGGCAATATTTTCCATTCTCATTAGTTATAGCAGAGCCTTCAAGGATTGAAACCCACTGTATTTTAGAGAAGAGTTGATTATCCCTACTGTGTTTCTGTTTAGCAAATGGTTTTGTCATGTTCTTAAACTCGGAAGGAGTGTATGGCACTTCTCAATGGATTATCACCGTCATAATTTCATGGTCCCATCCACTGAGGCCCTTATATCAAATATGTATTTTTTTTTAAAAAGGCTTTATTGAATTTGTTACAATATTATTTCTGGTTTATGTTTTCAATTTTTGGCCACGAGGCATGTGGGATCTTAGCTCCCCAACCAGGGATCGAATTCCCTGCATCAGGAAGTAAAGTCTTAACCATTGGACTGCCACAGAAATTCCCCACATATTATTTAAATTACATATTCCATCCAACCAACAACTGATAAATACTTTGTGATCATAGATTTGGCTAATACGTTTTGTTCTGGGTTTAATTGAAGGTCTCAGACATAGTTTGCTTTCATCTCCAAAGAGATTCAATTCATCTTTGCCAGGCTGCCCATGGGGTATCTCAACAGCCCTGTAGACGCACAGTCTTACAGGCAAGATCTTAAGCACTCTAACTTTCTCTAGGAGTATAACATTTAACTGATGCCATGCCCCTCCTCCCTCTTCCAGGACTGATTCAACACACTTATTCAGAACATACAAACACTCACTAACGAACTCACATCAAAAAGGAAGGGACCATTTCCCTACACATAGTACAACACCCTGACACCTCAGTTAAAGTTCTGAAATTGTCAAGAAATAGTTATTGATTCTGTTAGCACCCACAACATTAAAATAGACCCAGTATCTTTTTGGCTTTTGGTTCTAGAGGCAATGTATTCCTCATTTATGAATTTTACTTAAGCCTGTTTGTTTATACTCTTACTTATAAACTGGCCCACTTTATTTATTTATTTATTTTAATTTTTATTTTTACTTTATTTTGCTTTACAATACTGTATTGGTTTTGCCATACATTGACATGAATCAGCCACGGGTGTACATGAGTTCCCGATCCTGAACCCCCCTCCCACCTCCCACCCTATATCATCTCTCTGAATCATAAACTGGCCCACTTTAAATAGGGTTACCTACAACAGAAGCTCCAGAATTTGTCCAAATTGTAATAAAACAGGCATTCCTGTGAATGCCCCTAGAGACTCCGTCACTGAAGAGGATGTAGTGACCTCACTTCATGCCTCTTGGAGTCTCTGAACCACTGACAATGGTCATAAACTGCCATTGCCTTCTGGTAAAAGAAACTGCCCTCCTTGCCCACATGCCATGTACCTTTAGAGGGAAAGAACTGCTCAGACGCTGCGTCCTTCTGAAAATGGAAGCTCTCAGATGCTAAGCATGTGGCCGTCTGTACTCAGATGACCATTATGCCCTGGGTCATGAAAGCAGCTATTCGTGAAACCTTGAGCTTCTCAGCTCTTTAATTCCAAACAACTCATTTGAAATTAATTTGGGGACAAATATGTGCTCTATTGAGAAAAGAATCCCCCTGTATTTATTTCTCTTTGTCTTCCCTGTATTGACTCACCCAGCTCCCACACTCTCCCATTGTCCTGTTTCTCTATTTTATTTCCCTAGAGTTAAAAAAAAAAATATTATGATGCTCTAAGAGACTTGATGCCACCCAGATTATCCTTCCATTAGGGTGTTTTTGGCTTGTTCACATAATCACTTCCACAGTATTCATGCTTATGTACTGAATTTTAACACTGAATTTTATCACTGCTCCATGAATCAAAACATCAATAACAAGCTAATAAAATAATATCGAGCTGGGGTTGAATGAGTGGGATCAGTGTGCCACAGGTCTTTCATGCTCTCCCTTGGCATATAGATTTAACATCACATCTGATCTAAATCCACATAGTAGCTAAGCCCACCATGTGCTGTTTTCATTACAAAAAGAAAAAAAAAAGCCTTCTCAGAAACATCTTTTCAGGTTTCTTTTCACTTTAACACCCTTTAAATGATGGAAAATCAAAATTTCCCACTGACTATGCCTTTTGTCCCAAATGATAAACGATGGCTTCTGCCTCCTCCCCTCTCTGCCTGGTTCTGAACGGTGTTCAGAATAAGCCAGCTCTTTGCACTGCGTTTCTGCTGCTGTAGGGGAGTTATGTAGGGTGTGAGCTGAGCTATGGCAACTGCAGTGATTGGATAACAGCTCCCTCAGAGCTGCCTGCGTAGCACCAACGATGGTGGGTTTTGTTTGTTTGTTTTGTTCTTCCCCAAGTAGCTGCCTTCTTGTTTGGGGCTTTAAAATGTTAATGTGTTTCTGAGTAAGGGAACGAGTGAAAAAAAAAATTGGGCCGTTTATGATTTAGAGAATGGACACTTCATTACACTGGATGCGTGACTTTCGGTGACACTTTTAACCTTTCTGTATTTCAGTTTATTTATCTGTAAAATGAGGAGATTGATGCCGCATGCATTTTAAGGTCCCTTCCATGTATGAAATTCCATGTTCTATATCTGGGCCCTTAAAGTGCTTGGCTCAAATTGTCTTTAATAGCTTTTTCCTTTTGCTTCAGATAGGGAATCCAATTCTTTTGTACTTTGTGTTCAAAAAGTGAATAAATAACATTCTGATAAGTCCAATCCTGAACTTGCTGTGTTCGCTCCAAAATCCCTTTGAGATTTCCCTGGAGGTACAGGGGTTAAGATTCCGAGCTTCCAATGCAGGGGACATGGGTTCAATCCCTGACCGGCTAACTAAAATCCCACATGTCCTATGCTGTAGCCAAAAGAAAGAGCAAACCCCCTTCTTCCCCAGCATTTCCCACGTTGAGTTACAGCACGTCATCCACCCAGTTTCCCAATCTGGAAACTTCCGAGTCATTCACAGGCCTCCCCACATCCCCTGACCTTGCCTTTTGCAGCTCTCAGACACTGTGTGTGTAGAATGGGTTCCTTGGAGGCTTAGCCCACCCTGCCGTCTAGGCTGGTCATGAAAGGCAGAACTTCTTAGCGGAAAAAATGCTTGCATGTGATCAGTCAGCCTAGGTTCCCATCCCAGCTTCACCCCTTACTACAGTCAGTGTGACTTGGCCTAGGCTGGATTAGAGAGCTTGGCTTCTAGAAAGTATGAGAGGCTGCGATCCATGTATAACTTATGACACCGCAGCCTGCGGCCTTATGACCTTTCAAAGCCATAGTATTTTTTTCTGAGAAATGCTTATAATAATAGTGCCCAGCTCTCTAGGATTTAATGTTTGTGAAGTGCTTAGCCTAGTGCCTTAATGCATCATAAGTACTCAATAAATGTGAGTAAATGTTAGTAGTTATCATTACTATTACTGTGATAGGAGGCTCATTAGCAGCCTCAGTCCCTGTGTATAGTGTGGCCTAGAATAAAACATTGCTGCCAAAAACCATCTCTTGGTTGAGCCAGGTATTCACTCTAGATGCCTTTGTCACCATGAAGCCTAAGCTTTTCTCAGTCACCTTTCACGGCTTGCTATGGTTCTGCTGAATTAATAGGCATTGATTCCTCTATCTTAAAACTCCTCTTACTTGGCTGGGTAGGTCAGTGGAGAATGGGTGAATTGCTTTGATCTGATGCCACCTTCCACTGACTTTGAGAATCACCCGCCAGGCCCTGTGTGGAGGAGCTGCCCCCTTGAGCTGTTGAAGACTGTCTCCTCTTACCTGCAGTGACAGCTGTAGTTCTGCTAGTTGCGCCTTGTCTGTTGAAGGTCTGTTTCCATCATGTCCTCTCCTGCTCAGACCTGGCTTCCTCACCACCTTCCTCTCAATGTTGTTGAGTGGGGCAGTTAGATTTTACCTAAGGCCACTACAACCACAGCTCCCATTTCACAGGCTCTTCTTCTACACTGGGACCTGCTATCCCCCCATCAGGAAGAGGAGCCGAATTACCCTCTTCTGGAATGTGGGTTGGGCTTAGTGTCTTGTTTAATAATTAATATAAAGATTCTTACTAATTAATCAATATTACTTATTATTTGGCTGTCCCTTTCATCATTCAGAAGACTAGCTTAGGCTTCCTTGAATGGTGGCTTAGGCTTCCTTGCCTTCCAAAGAGGGCAAGGGTACAAGCCGTAAGACTCTTGATGTCTAGGCTCTGCAACTCATGGTGTCATCTTCATCATATTTTATTAGCCAAATTTATCATTTTTCTATCTGTAATATGTATTAATGTTGATAATTAATAGAATGTGGCAGGTGTGATGATTTATGACTTCTGAGCTGGGTCAGAAAGGGCTGTGTAGCTTCTGCCTTGGTGTCTTAGAGGGATAGCCCCCAGTTACTCCTCTCAGGGCATTCTTGCTCAGAAGCCAGTCGACATGATGTGAGAAATATAAGCCATAGGGAAAGGCCACATATTGCCCTTCAACTGTCCTAGACCAGCCACATAAGTGAGGAAGTCACTTGGAAGGGGATCCTCCAGCCATAGCCATTTGAGTCACCTTTCAGCGATTCAAGTCATCATCCCAGACTTCATGGAGCAGAGATGTCCCCACTGTGCTTTCTCTGAGTATCTGGCTTGCAGTATCCAAGTGCATAATAAAATGGGACTTCCTTCATGCCGCCTCAGCCGCTCTCATCTGAAGCCATTGAGTTTCATGTGTGTCAACCCTGGAAGCCTCCACAGGGTCCATTTTGTTCCATCTGCCCTGACTGCCTTCATGCAGGTCTTCATCCTCTTGAACTGGAGTCTGTGTCACAGTTTCACAACCACTCTTCTCTTACCAACTTCTCAGCCTCCAATTCAGTTTCCTTACCCGTCTTTTTTTCTAGAAAACAAACCAAGTCATATCAATTTGAAAGTGATGGATATAACCTTTTCATTCCCCATAGTCCCTAACTTGGAAAACAAGGTCTTTCACAATCTGATTTCATGCAAACTCTTGAGCCTCATCTACCCGCCATTTTCTTACCAGAATCTCATATTCTTGCCATCCAGAGTTCTCATCATGCCTGAAACACACTGTGTTCTTGAACACTCTGCAATATTGCACTTGTTCTTTCCTGTTTGGAACAATCTTTCCCCCATTTTTCTTTTCTATTTTTCCCCCTTCCTCCTTTTCTTCTTCCTTCTCTCTCTTCTCTCCTTCCTTTCTCCTTTCCTTTCTTTTTTCCCCAGTTAATGCTTAAGTCTTAGTTTTCTATTGTTGTGTAATAAACCACTCCAAAATTTATTGACTGAAGACAAAATTTATTATTTCTCACACACCTGTAGGTTAACTGTGTGGTCTCATCTGGACTCACTCAAACTGTCAGTTTGTAGCTCATGGGTGGCTGGAAGGTCTGAGATGGCTTTGCTCACATATCTGGGGTGTGGGCCTTGCCTCCTGGGGCCAGGTTTCTTGTCGTTCAGCGGTCTAGCCTAGGCTTCCTTATGTGGCAGTGTGGCATGCATGTTAAGTCACTTCAGCTGTGTCCAACTCTTTGTGACCCTGTGTACTATAGCCTACCAGGCTCCTCTGTCCATGGGATTCTCCAGGCAGGAATACTGGAGTGAGTTGCCATACCCTCCTCCAGGGGATCTTCCTCACCCAGGGATCGAATCTGTGTATCCTGCATCTCCCACTTTGGCAGGCAGATTCTTTACCACTGAACCACCAGGGAAACTCTTATATGGTGGCAGGAGCATTCAGAGAAGTCAAAGGTAGAGGTTGCAGGGTCCCTTTGAGGTTTAGGCTTTAGAACCTACTTTAGAACCCACTTTAGAACCCAGAGTATCACTTCCACCAAATTTCACTGGTCAAAGTAAGACACAAGCCAATCCCGATTAAAGGGCTGAGGAAATAGAATCCACCTTTAATGAAAGGAGGTGCAAAATCTTGTGCCTATATTTATTATAGCTTACATATCCATCAAGGTCAAGTTCATGTACAAGCCATTCCATATTCTGTTCATTAATTCATTCTTTAATTCCATCATCCATTCTTTCATGTACTGAAAGAATGTGTTAGGTACCTTGTATAAGTCAGGAACTGGGCACTAAGAACACAGAGGCAAACTACTTATGGTCCCACCATCTTTCGTCTGTACCTATTTACAATATTTATCTCATTGTGTTATAATTGTTTGTTTACACATTTAATTTTCCTAGTAGACTGTGGGGTCCTGGAGGGGAGAAACGGCACCTCATCTCACTTTCAGTAGGAGTGACAGAGTGTTGTTTTAAAGCTAATAATGTATTTCTTTTTTTTCTGTTTTTCCTGGAGTAGGAGCACATTCTTTTGCAGAGGAAGATTGATTTTTTTTTTCTTTTAGGGAAAAGTGCTCATCAGTTAGATGAGACTTCTGTCTATGGAAATCCTGAATTTTCACACATTTATTTCATAGAAAAGTTAAGTGGGAAGCAAAAGTGCCAACTTGAACATGTCTTTTTGCCTGAAAACTTCTCCATTAGTGCTTGCTACATCAGGAATGAGAAGAAAACCCCCAAGTTAAGCCCTGGGGGAAGACTAGGCAGGTTTCTCCATAGAAAAATAGCAGTCAAGGCTCTCTGTTCTTTGGATGTCATAACCACATTAATTTGAGTGAAATGTTAAATCAGATGACTCAACAATTGGACTTCATAGGAATCGTTCCTTTCATTTCCTGGGAAAATATGGAGAAATGATTTTATTAGTTCCATAGTTTACACAACCAGGCAGGTACTTAGTTTGAGTGGTTACATGGGATGTTTGTTTAATATAAATGAGAAGAAACAAGTTGCTCTTATGTTTAAGGATATAAAATATAAGATTTCATTTTGCATTTTATCTTTTAGTTTGATTTCTCTTTTTTATGCCATTTTTTTTCCTCCTTGTAAAAAAAGGACCAACCCATTTTTGCCTTGTGCACAAATAAGTATACCCACAAGTGTATCTACATATACTCATTAACACATGTATGCATACTGTAGCCTGAATCAAACAGTTTAAAGACTTATAGTTTTTTCTTTTTCAACAGATTTGGGATTCTCATTATTTAGTATAAAAAGCTGATGTACATATATTTTCACTTAACATTATCACAAGTACTTTCCCATCTCATTAAATGTTCTTTGAGGAAAGAATTTCTAGTAATGTAGCATAATTTATTTAAACATTTTCCCCAATGTTGAATAGTTTTTAGCTACTAAAAGTAATGTTCCTAAGTATTTTCATGTACATAAATTTTTGTGTTTATCACCATTTCCTTGGGATGCATTCCCTGATGGCTAAATATTGGGTCAAAGAACATGAACGTGTACAAGCTTTTTTTCTGTCACTCTATTGCCTTTAAAAAAGGTTGTAACAGCGTACCATCTTTTGAATAGTGTAGGAGAGTCAGTTTCTCTGCACTTTCTTTTCCTGTATTGGTAATTTCATTAAAAATCGCTTTGCTAGACTGACAGTGAAAATGGCATGCTGTTGTTTTTAATTTGCCCTTTTTCTGTATATTGATGTAGCTTCTCTTTCAATAGACTGTGGGCTTCATCTTTAGACCAGAGTCACAGTACATCTGTCTCTTTAGATTCTGAGTTTATGTTATCATTTCCTGAGCTATAATTTGACTTTTTTTTATTGAAAGTGAAGTCCAGGTACCACATATCTCCATGGTAACCTCTCTGAGCTCCCCAAAGGGAATCTACTCACACTGAGTAAACAGGGTCCAGCTCACTGAAGATTTTGCAGGGGAGACAGAGGAGTGAGATGATAATGCACACCTCCCTGCAAATGACTTGAAATCCTTTTGAGATGTTTTGCTTACCCCCAAGCTCACCTCTTTCCTCTCTCTGATGTCCCAGTGTCCAGGGTCTTCTTTGAGTTCTTCCTACATGTGGTATTTCATCTCACTAAGTTCTCCCCAGCCTTTGAACATCTTCCTTTATTATCTCAGCCAATTAGTGACCCTAATTTGTTAACCACACATGCCCCTTGAAGTTCTTACTCCCACCTCTACCCCTTCAAAGAACTTACCAACTTATTTTCTCATTAGTAGGGAGTGATTCTTATGTAGCAGCTCCTGTATACCAAGGGCAAATCCTGGTGAGGACACAGCCAGGAATCTTGAGCAACCAATAAATACTCTCAGCAAACTGGAGGTGGAAAAGCAGAGTGAGGTCTTCAAAACTGGCCAGACGTTAGGGCAGAACACTGGTTCAGGCTATTTTATCTGTATAATATTGTCTTATGCAAGCCACTTACACCTCTGGGTCTTTGTTTTTCCATCTTTAAGATGGTAAAAATAACACCTTTCCCCTTAAGTGGTACATGCATGCGTGCATGCTTAGTAGTTCAGTGTGTCCTACTCTTTGCGACCCCATGGACTGTAGCCCACCGAACTCCTCTGTCCATGGGTTTCTCCAGGCAAGAATACTGAAGTGGGTAACCATTCTCTTCTCCAGGAGGTCTTCCCTACCCAGAGATCAAACCCAGATCTCCTGCATTACAGGCAGATTCTTTACCAACTGAGCCACCAGGGAAGCCCTAAGGAGTACATAAAGTAAAAGTGAAAGTTGCTCAGTCTTGTCCTACTCTTTGAGACCCCATGGACTATACAATCTGTGGAATTCTCCAGGTCAGAATACTGGAGTGGGTAGTATTGAAGTGGGTAACCTTTCTCTTCTCCAGGGGATTTTCCCAACCCAGGGATCAAACCCAGGTCTCCTGCATTGCAAGCAGATTCTTTAACAGCTGAGCCACAAGGGAAGCCCAAGGTGTACATAAAAGAATTTAAATAAGATGACTAATTAGATGTTTAGCACTGTGTCTCTTTGGCACTTTGTAAGACGGTCAGTGTGTATTATTTTCTTTTACTTCATCCTTCCTCATCCTCTAGTATTTGTCTCAAGAAATTTTCTTCCTTTTGACAATGTGGAGCCTATGTACATTTAATATTCTTGAATAGTCCTTCAAGAATTTAGAAGCCCAGGTTGTAAAATTGGAAGCTTGGACCATTTGATCTTTTAGTTTCAACATTTTAAAGTTCTGTTCTAATATTCTGTGATTCAACGCATTAGAGCACACCACACAATTAATTCTCATCTCATTAGTATTCTTACTACCATCACCTTGATTTTAATGAGCTACATTGGCTATTCCGGTGCTCTGTGTATTCAGATGTTTCTGGTAATTAGGAGAATTACATGAAGAAAGTCTTTTGAGACAGATTCAGGACCAATGGCACTAAATGATATTCCTTTGTTGCCAGTTTCTTGTGAAGGAAGCACTGATCCTGTATCTCTAAAGGAGAATGCCTATTGCATGAATAATACAATTGAGAATAATTAAGTATTTTACACACATCAGTTTTCTCACCCTATGAGATAGTTGGAGAAGGCAATGGCAACCCACTCCAGTACTTTTGCCTGGCAAATCCCATGGACAGAGGAGCCTGGAAGGCTGCAGTCCATGGGGTCCCTAGGAGTCGGACACGACTGAGCGACTTCCCTTTCACTTTTCACTTTCATGCATTGGAGAAGGAAATGGCAACCCACTCCAGTGTTCTTGCCTGGAGAATCCCAGGGACGGGGGAGCCTGGTGGGCTGCCATCTCTGGGGTTGCACGGAGTCAGACACAACTGAAGCTACTTAGCAGCAGCAGCAACAAGATAGTCAGCATTTAGTTGTTAGGAATTGTCTCTATTTCTTATTTTTTTTAAAAAAAATTTTGTTGGGGTATAGTTGAATTATAATGTGTTAGTCTCTCCTGTTTCTTGCAGGGCCAAGTTCTTACTGATTAGGTCTAAAACCCCTATGACCGATCATCACCATTAGAATCACACACACACATACACTCACGCACACATTTTGATCACTCAGCATCATAGCAGCTGAGTCAGTTAGTGGCTGCTGTTGTATCAGTTGACCCTAAAGATGGCCTGGGAATCTCTTTGTATTCTGTGGATTTCCCAAAGTTGACTACTAGGTTAGTCAACTTGGGATGCCACAATGAGAAACCATACACAGGGTGCTTTAAACAATAGAAATTTATTTTCTCACCGTTCTGGAGGCTAGAAGTCCAAGATCAAGGTGCTGGCAGGATCTGCTTCTAGTGAGGACCCTTTCCTGCTTTGAAAGTGTTAGCAGCTCAGTCATGTCTGACTCTTTGTGACCCCATGGGCTGTAGCCTGCCAGGCTCCTCTGTCCATGGGATTCTCCAGGCAAGAATACTGGAGTGGGTAGCCATTCCCTTTTCCAAGGGATCTTCCTGACCCAGGGATTGAATCCTGCATTATGGATGGTCTTTCCTCTGTGTACATGTTTAGGGAGAAAGGAAAGTGAGAGAGAATTCTGATATCTCTTCCTCTTTTTAGGAGTACTCCAGTTCTACTGGATTAGGGCCCAGCCTTATGATCTCTAAAGTCCAAGATCAAGGTGCTGGCAGGATCTGCTTCTAGTGAGGACCCTTTCCTGCTTTGAAAGTGTTAGCAGCTCAGTCATGTCTGACTCTTTGTGACCCCATGGGCTGTAGCCTGCCAGGCTCCTCTGTCCATGGGATTCTCCAGGCAAGAATACTGGAGTGGGTAGCCATTCCCTTTTCCAAGGGATCTTCCTGACCCAGGGATTGAATCCTGCATTATGGATGGTCTTTCCTCTGTGTACATGTTTAGGGAGAAAGGAAAGTGAGAGAGAATTCTGATATCTCTTCCTCTTTTTAGGAGTACTCCAGTTCTACTGGATTAGGGCCCCAGCCTTATGATCTCTTTTAACCTTGCTTACCTCCTTATAGACCCTATCTCTAGATAAAATCACATTGGGAGTTACAGCTTCAACATATGAACTTGAGGGGGGTGGGCATTTTAGTCTATAATAATCCAATCTGTAAATTTGATTTTGACTTTTACTCTATTTGATTTTGACTCTTGGGTAATTATCCAAGTACCAGGTAATAGATTAGCTAAATCACTCACTGCTGTAATTTATTAGCTATTTAAGAGTGAACTATACATAACTGTATATACACAAAGTAATTTGACTTGTTTTTGACTTTGGAAGGTCTGTAGACTGATTTGGTTCTTCTCAGTTGGAGATTTCTTTTTAATGGTTACTTGTAGAGCATTTAAATCTTCATTTTTTAGTTTCTATTTTTTGTTCAGATTTCCTTTGTATTTTGAACTTCTTTTTCTGAGCACTGATTTGCTGTGTTATGACTGGTTTTCAGAGATGAAGCCTTTCTGTTTCATTTAGGTTGAAAAGTTTCTGTTTGAAGCTGTTTTATGTGAATTTTGCCTCCTCTTTCAGAGCAAATAAGTTTTGTTTATTTATTTTCAAGGGAACTGTTTCTCAGAAAAACGACTCCCTACAGGTTTGTGATGGTTTTAATACATCTATAAACAAGGCTATTTCCCTAGAACTGCCATTGTTAACTGTCAATACTTAAGAGAATTCTTTTGTCTCCATTCAAACCTATATTTGAAAATAATTGATTTTTGTTTTACCTATTCAAATCTTACTTTAAGCTCTGTTTATCCATTTCTAAGCCTCTTGGAAATTTTGATGATAGGTATCCATAGCTGAAATTCCCTGTTCTGAGCTTTATTTTGGTGTTTTCCATTTCTGTTGCATGGAGCCAGGTGGCAGAGAAAAGTAGGAAAGACATCTTCCTACTTTTCTCCAACTTAGGAGCCTCTCTAAATTCTTAGCTTGATTCCACCCTGAACAAAGAATTCTTAAAAATCCATGACCATGTTTTCTGTTGTGTTAATGTTGTCTTCTATCTGGAGCAGAATGGAACTTCTAATCCACAGCTTCTCAAAGGATAGTACATTCTGTATGGTTGTCTAATTATTCGATGCTAGTCCATGATGGCATAAGTGAAAAACTGCGAGTAAGCATTTAAAAACTTTCATAGTAATTTGACATTGCAAAGATACTTAAATGCGTGTTCAATGAACTCACCCTCTTAACAAACTCTGCACTATTCAGCATGGTAGCCACTAGCTGCATGTGGCTAATTAGCAGTTGAAATGCAGTTAGTCTGATTTGAGATGTCTGTAAATGTAAACTACACACTAGATTTCAAAGGCTAGTATGATAAAAAGAATATAAAATATCTCATTAATAATGTTTTATATGTTGCAATAATAATATTTTGCATATATTGGGTTAATGGAATAAACTAAGGTCACTTATTTTCCTTTTACTTTTTTAAATATACTTTTTTAGAGCAGTTTTAGGTCCACAGCAACGTCAAGCAGAAAGTTCCTGTATACCCCTTGCCCTCACACATGCACACCCTATCTCACTGTCAACATCCCCCACCAGAGTGGTGCGTTTATTACAATTGACGAGCCTACACCATTAAAGCCCATATCACCTAAAGCCCATAGTTTATCTACTATTATGGGCTTCCCTTGTGGCTCAGATGGTAAAGAACCTGCCTGCAATGTGAGAGACTGGGGTTTGATCCCTGGATTTGGAAGATCCCCTGGAGAAGGAAATGGCTACCCACTCCAGTATTCTTGCCTGGAGAATTTCATGGACAGAGGAACCTGGAGGGCTACAGTCGATGGGATGGCCAAGAGTAGGACATGACTGAGTGACTAACACTTTCACTTTCATCTACTATTATAGTATCATACTAATAGTTTTACTGCTCCCAAATCCTTTGTGTTTCACCTGTTCATCACTCCCTCCCTCTTTACCCCTGGCAATCTTCTCACTGTCTCCATAGTCTCACCTTCTCCAGAATTCCATATAGTTAGAATCATACACTATGTAGCCTTTTCTGATTGGCTTGTTTCACTTAGTAATATGCATTTAAGTTTTCTCCATATCTTTTCATAGCTTGATGGCTCATTTCTTCTTAGTGCTGATTAGTATTCCATTGTCTGAGTGTACCAGAGTTTATTTATCCCTTTACCAACTGAAGGACATCTTGGTTCTTTCCAAGTTTGGGCAATTATGAATAAGCTGCTATAAACATCCATGTTCAGGTTTTTGTATGGACCTAATGTGAAGTCAAGTAGGCCTTAGAAAGCATCGCTATGAACAAAGCTAGCGAGGTGATGGAATTCCAGTTGAGCTGTTTCAAATCCTAAAAGATGATGCTGTGAAAGTGCTGCACTCAATATGCCAGCAAATTTGGAAAACTCAGCAGTGGCCACAGGACTGGAAAAGGTCAGTTTTCATTCCAATCCCAAAGAAAGGCAATGCCAAAGAATGCTCAAACTACNATGGCAGAAAGTGAAGAGGAACTAAAAAGCCTCTTGATGAAAGTGAAAGAGGAGAGTGAAAAAGTTGGCTTAAAGCTCAACATTCAGAAAACGAAGATCATGGCAACTGGTCCCATCACTTCATGGGAAATAAATGGGGAAACAGTGGAAACAGTGTCAGACTTAATTTTTTGGGCTCCAAAATTACTGCAGATGGTGATTGCAGCCATCAGTTGAAAGAAGCTTACTCCTTAGAAGGAAAGTTATGACCAACCTAGACAGTATATTCAAAAGCAGAGATATTACTTTGCCAACAAAGGTCCATCTAGTCAAGGCTATGATTTTTCCAGTGGTCATGTATGAATGTGAAAGTTGGACTGTGAAGAAAGCTGAGCGCTGAAGAATTGATGCTTTTGAACTGTGGTGTTGGAGAAAACTCTTGCGAGTCCCTGGGACTGCAAGGAGATCCAACCAGTCCATCCTAAAGGAGATCAGTCCTGGGTGTTCATTTGAAGGACTGATGCTAAAGTTGAAACTCCAATACTTTGGCCACCTCAAACGAGGAGTTGACTCATTGGAAAAGACCCTGATGCTGGGAGGGATTGGGGGCAGGAGGAGAAGGGGTCAACAGAGAATGAGATGGCTGGATGGCATCACCGACTCGACTGACATGAGTTTGAATAAACTCCGGGAGTTGGTGATGGACAGGGAGGCCTGGCGTGCTGTGATTCGTGGGGTTGCAAAGAGCCAGACGCGACTGAGTGACTCAACTGGATGGAACTGAAGTTTTCATTTTCTTTGAGTAAGTTCCAAGGAGTGTGATTGCTGGATTGTATGGTAAGAATATATTTTGTAAAAAAAAGAAAATGCCAAATTGTCTTCCAAAGTGGCTGAAACATTTTGCTTTCCCACCAGCAATGAATGAAAATTCCTGTTGCTCTGCATACTTGTCTGCATTTGGTGTTGTCAATCTCCTGGATTTCAGCCATTTTTATAGGTGTGCAGTGGTATCTCATTACTGTTTTAATTTGTATTTCCCTGATGACATATGATGTGGAATATCATTTATACATGCTTATTTGCCACCTTTATATCTTCTTTGGTAATGTGTCTGTTCAGATATTTGACTCATTTTTAATTGGGTTGTTTGTTTTCATATTGTTGAGTTTTGAATTCTCTGTGTATTTTGGATAACAGTCGTTTATCAAATGTGTCTTTTGAAAATATTTTCTCCCAATTTGTGGCCTGCCTTCTCATTCTCTCAACAGTATCTTTCAGAGAGCAGAGGTTTATAATTTTAATGAAGTTTGATTATTTCTTTCGTAAATTGTGCATTAGATGTTGTATTTAAGATGTCATTGTCATACCCATGGTCATTAGATTTTCTCATGTTATCTTCTAGAAGTTTTATAGTTTTGTATCTTTTTTTGTTTTTTGGCCACATGTCATGGCTTGTGTGATCATGTTCCCTAACTGGGAATCAAACTTGATCCCTGGCAGTGAAAGTACCATGTCTTAACCACTGGACCACCAAGAGATTCCCAAGTTTTGCATTTTACATTTAGGCCTGTGATCAACTTTGAGTTAATTTTTGTGACAGGTATGATTTGTGTATCTAGATACATTGTTTTGCATGTGGATTTTCAGTTGTTCCAGCACCATTTGTTGAAAAGAGTATCTTTTCTTTATAGTATTATCTTTGCTTCTTTGCCAAAGATCAGTTAGTTATATGTGGTCCTGCTGCTGGGATCTCTATTTTGTTCCACTGATATACTTGTCTATTCTATTGCCAAGTCCACATCATCTTGATTACTGTAGCTTTATAGTTAGTCTTGAAGTCAGGTAGTGTCAGTTCTTGAACTTTGTTCTTTTCCTTTAACACTGTGTTGGCTATTCTGGGTCTTTTGCTTCTCTAGTAAACTTTAGAGTAAGTCTGTCAATATCCAGAAAGCAACTTGCTGGCATTTTGATTGGGATTGCACTGAATGTATAGATCAAGTTGGGAAGAATTAGCATCTTGACAATATTATCTCCTCCTTTTACTTTTCTGAATGTGAAAAACTACAGATTTGTGGCTGTTGACCTCTTTGGGTGTTGTTTACATGCAGTTTGAGAAGCACTGCTTTCTACATCCTTATATAATGACCTTGTCTTGCAAAGTAAAGGAAGATCTGGGGACTTCAGGTGGATTTTCATGTTCCTGAATATTATTTACTCTAAATACCTGGGAGGGCCATTGGTACTTTCTTAGAATTTGTCCCCAAGTCACATAACACAGCCAAGTTAACACATTCCATTGAAATCTCATTCTCATAAATTGAGTGTTACTTACCCGAAAGAACATTGTGTGTGTGTATCTTTATGTGTTTAACAAAAGCATTCCTCCCTCCAATTCCCACAAGCCACTCACTCCTCACTATGGACACTTCCTTTGTGGATACTATTTCCTGAGTTTGGCTTATGTGACCAGTTTATTATCACCTCTAGGTTCACCACATTGATGGACAAATCCATTCTCTCCCCTCAAACTGAGCTCTAGTGTTATTTCCTCTGTGCAACAGCCCCACCCCACTCCTGCCCTGAGCTAGAGGCTTTCTTATATGACTCCCCATAGTACTTGTAAATGCTGCCCAGTAGGCCTTCCTCACTTAAAGCTCCTAGAGCTTAGGGAGTTTACATTATTCATCTTTGTAATGATAGTATCTAGGCACTTGAAGGCATAATATAACTCTTTCAAATATTCCCCAGATTGGATCTGCAAGGAGTTTTAAAAAATCAGTAACACATTTTTAGTGGCCAATATCAATCATTCAGTTAAAAAATATTTTTTGGCTACTTCTTGTATTAGAAATAATGCTTTTCTGGATATTTTAGTGGCAATACTGTGCTGTGCTGTGCTGTGCTGTGCTTAGCCGCTCAGTCATGTCTGACTCTTTGCGACCCCATGGACATAGCCCTCCAGGTTTCTCTGTCCATGGGGATTCTCCAGGCAAGAATAATAGAGTGGGTTGCCATGCCCTCCTCCAGGGGATCTTCCCAACCCAGGGGTTGAATCCAAGTCTCCCATATTACAGGCAGATTCTTTATTGTCTGAGCCACCAGGGAAGCCCATTTTAGTGGTAATAGCTTCCCTGGTGGCTCAGACGGTAAAGAATCTGCCTGCAATGCAGGAGACCTGGGTTCAGTCCTGTGGGGAAGAAGTACTCAAGTAACTAACAACATGGACCCAGAGTAAGATTGGGAGACATCAGTTATTAGGTGGAGATTGAAGATACATGAAAGGATCATATGCTTCGGAGAGAGTGGAAAGATGAAAGAGAGGAAGGCTGAGGTCCAGGTCTTGGAGGAGAAGGTGGTGGGGGCAGGTTGATAGGGAGCAAAGAAAAGAGGTTGAAGAGCAGGGCAGGGAGGTAAGAGAAACAGCAAGTAGTCTGTGAAACACAGAGGAGCAAGGCTAACTGACCTATCTGGGCATCAAAGCTGTGACTGGACCTCCTTCATCTCTGTGAGCCAACCAGTCATAGGCAGTGTTCATCTGGTTCTGTGAAAGGTCAAATTCTTATCTCATAATGTGGCAGTGATTTAACTGGATGACCGATGCTTCAGAAAGATTTGAGGCATCATTCTAGAACTCTGCCCCAAACTATAAGCCCATGAGCTTCAGTGTGTGCTTGTCTTAAAATAAGTTGTCATAATAATCCAGTTTCAGACTTTTTACAGCTGTTTGGGCTTCCCTGATAGCTCAGTTGGTAAAGAATCCACTTGTAATGCAGGAGACTCCAGTTCAATTCCTGGGTTGGGAAGATCTGCTGGAGAAAGGATAGGCTACCCACTCCAGTATTCTTGGGGTTCCCTTGTGGCTAAGCTGGTAAAGAATCCATCTGCCACGTGGGAGACCTGTGTTTGATCCCTGGGTTGGGAAGATCCCCTGGAGAAGGGAAAGGCTACCCACTCCAGTATTTTTGCCTAGAGAATTCCATGGACTGTATAGTCCATGGGGTCGCAAGGAGTTAGACACAACTGAGTGACTTTCACTCCTGTGCCTTTATAGTTATGCAGTATGCTGTGTGCCCTGACTTGCACGCTATGGTGGTGGTGGTGGTGAAGTCGCTCAGTCGTGTCCGACTCTTTGCGACCCCGTGGACTGTAACCTACTAGGCTTCTCCGTCCATGGGATTCTCCAGGCAAGAATACTGGAATGGATTGCCATTTCCTTCTCCAGGGGATCTTCCCGACCCAGGGATCGAACCCGGGTCTCCCGCATTGGAGGCAGATGCTTTAACCTCTGAGCCACCAGGGAAGCCTACAAGGCTTAGATGCTATGCCTTAGATGAATTTTGGTTGTGGTCTTTTTTTCACTGCACAGGATTCCAAATTTACTATCTATTTTAGTCACTGGCATTATGGTTTTCTTTAGAGAAAATTAAGCAGTAACCATTTACATTCTGTAAGTAGATGGAAGATGATCTAAAATTGCATGCTCCTTTGCTGGTGATCTCTATGCCAAATTCTTGTGTTAATCATCTAAATATTTTGATTCAGTGCTTTCTATTGGATCCTGTTGTCTCGTGACTGGCATGTTCAAAATACCAGATGTGGAATTTGTCCCTCGATACATTCTTCAACCAAGATGTTACTGTGGTTCGCCAAGTCTTAAAGGGCAACACTGACTTAGAGATTTAGTGTATTTGAATACTGCCTTCTCATGGGAAAATACACTGCTTCTTTTTGTTGGATAGTTGAAATGTACTAAGTGGTAATTTTAGTCACTGGCATTATGGTTTTCTTTAGAGAAAATTAAGCAGTAACCATTTACATTCTGTAAGTAGATGGAAGATGATCTAAAATTGCATGCTCCTTTGCTGGTGATCTCTATGCCAAATTCTTGTGTTAATCATCTAAATATTTTGATTCAGTGCTTTCTATTGGATCCTGTTGTCTCGTGACTGGCATGTTCAAAATACCAGATGTGGAATTTGTCCCTCGATACATTCTTCAACCAAGATGTTACTGTGGTTCGCCAAGTCTTAAAGGGCAACACTGACTTAGAGATTTAGTGTATTTGAATACTGCCTTCTCATGGGAAAATACACTGCTTCTTTTTGTTGGATAGTTGAAATGTACTAAGTGGTGTGTTTGAGCAATAAAACCTGATTTAACACTAGGACAGACAGCAAGGCTCAGAGACGGTGCTGGGCCTGTAACTTTTAAACCAGAAGAGAGGAGTACAGCCATGCACACATGCTTTAAGTAATTTAGGAGGACTTTAGTCTTCTGAGCTGCTGCCAAGAGAAGGACTGGATGGTGGTTCAGGCGATAAACAATCTGCCTACAATGCAGGAGACCCAGGTTCGATCCCTGGGTCAGGAAGATCCCCTGGAGAAGGGAATGGCAACCCACTCCAGTATTCATGCCTGGAGAATTCCAGGGACAGAGGAGCCCGGCAGGCTACAGTCCATAGGGTCGCAAAGAGTTAGACATGACTGAGCGACAAACATGGCTTAATGTAATTTAGGAATGTTACCTCCTGAGTTGCAATGACGTGTTGAGCTCCATGAGCATATGGAGAACTTGACTATGATCTGGGTCAGAGCAAGGCTTGACTTGAAATACCTTCGAGTCCACTTAGGTGCTGAGTTCCATTTCAGAGGCAGTTCTCCCTCTTATGTTAAGTTTCTGTTTTAAGAGAAGAGTCATTTTTGTGTTGTTGTTGTTGTTCCACACACAGGCTCTCCTTTCTTTTATTTCTTTCAGGCTATGGTAACCCATACCTTTAGGATGCTTCTATAAAAGGCCTTGACAGAAGCTCCAGATATGTGAAAACAGCAATTTAGATTGGAGGAGAACATAGGAACCTAAATGCCTGTTTCAGTGTTCTTCTTTGGCTGTGTCTGTTGCATGTGGCAGCTGTGACCCTACATGGAAGATTTGGTCAGTTGATTCATCACGGCTGCCTGACTGGTTGGCCTCAGACCCTTCTCTCCTTTGATAGAGTATCATCATCCTTTGTTGGCCCAGGACATCTAGCATCCCAAAGCTTGGGAAGGGGTTGCTCCTTGCTAAATTAAATCCCACACTACCCTGAGCCCACTACCTTAGAGTCTTCCTCCTTTGGATGGTAGAAGCTTAATCCTCTTAAAGAAACCCAGAATCCCTGTGTCTTGGTTTGGGTTCTCCCAGAAGTTGACTCTGAGACACAGATTTGAGGTCAAACACTTTCTTTTGGTAAGTTACCCAGGGAAATAGCAGTGGGAGCCTGGGGAAGGGTGATGAGAGAGAGAAGGCAACCAGTAAAGGTACAATATCCAGCAGGTTACTACTGTGGGCAACTGGAGCTCAGTCCCACCGGAGACCTCTAGGAGATAGCGTGGAGTAGGACTCAGGACTGCCCCAGCAAGGAAGCGGGGATATTTGTCCTGGAGCTCTCATCCATCATCGGCTAAGGGCTGATCCCAGGAGAATTAGCTCCCTGGAATATTTGCTTCATCCAACTTCACGATAAATACCAAAGAAGAGAGAGACTGGCAGGTTTAGATGAAAAATGAAAACACTGGGACATTTTGAAACACCAACACTCATCTTAATTCTTGGCTGTTTTTATTCATTGATCTTTTGGGGGAAATGAGTGGTACAGCACTGAGTTACCATGCTCAAGTTCTCTGGGCAAATAAGAGAACCTGAGAGCACAATTGAATCTTACCTAAGCTCTAACCGTCTCCTTCTTGAGCCTGCTGTGACTTCTTCCTACTTCTCAGTTCATTTTGCACATGTTCCGTGTAAGTTTTTCCTAGAATGCTCTTCTTTCGCCTTTCCAATCTCCTGATGCTGTCTTCTAAGATTCCTTTCTCATTTGATTCCAGTCTATTTGCCAGGCATCTCTTCTATCTGCCCCCTATGCTGCATCCAAATGAGATGATTCTGAATTACATTTAGGGTTCCTGTCTTCTGTGCCTCTACTTATGTTGTTTTGTCCACCTAGAGTACCCTCTACGAACCCTGTTCTTCCCTTGTGTGGTCTTTCGGAATGCCATCAAGTCTTTAAGGCCCTACTCAAAGTTTTCTCTTTCCTGAAGACTTTTTTTGGTATTTTAATTCTCTGTGACACATTTACTACTGTCTTCTATTATTGTTTTGGGTATGTATTCTCTCTTCTATTAGATCTTAAATGTCTTGGGGGCAAGGACCACGTTTACCCACTTAATTTACCAAAGATTTATTGAGAGCCAGATAATACATTCCGTACTAGGGTTCCCAAAATGAGTAAAATATGGCCCTTGTTTTCAAGGGGGCTCACAGAGTGGGCATAGGGGTGTGATTGGTATAAATATGTGTGTGTGTCCATCTCAATGCTTCAAACATTAGCAAGTGGTCAAAGATGATAAGTGCGGAGAATGAATGAAGCTACAGGGAGAAGATTTATCTCCAGCGTATTTTCTGCAAATGTTCAGAAATTAGTTCGGGAAGATAGTTTTAGGGGAGAAAATGAACTAATTGGATTATGGTGGGAAGTGCCTCTGAGTATCTCTCTTAGGGGTGATGGAATGGTTTAAGAAAGGGCAGATAAGCTGTAGCATCAGATTGCTTTGAGCCTGAATGCTAGCTGTGCCAGTGTGTAAAGCTATGTGACCTTGGGCTAGCCACTTGCTTACTTTCTTATGTATAAAATAAGTAATCCCCGACTCACAGCATGATTGTGGAATTAAATGATATCAATAATCCCTAGCACATGTTTGGAATATATTAGAGCTTGATCGCTAATGCATTCCTGTCTACTACCTTTTAAAAGTGTAATGCTTTTAAAAAAGAAGGATTTTGGATTTTCTCTGTCTGTACTAGAGCAATCTGGCTAGAGAGGGTTTGATTTTCTCTATACCTTTCTGTGCTTAAATGCAAAAATGTAACATACATTTGTTTTTCATTATTATTTTTTATTTGCATGCCTATTTCAGCCTTAGATTTAGGGTACTGTTGGGCTCTCAGAGGAATTGACAATCTTCAAGTAGAATCTAAAGGAAGATCTTTAGATAGAGCAATGTTCTGAAAGTAGTGGTGGTGGTGGTTTAGTTGCTAAGTCGTGTCCGACTCTTTGCAACTCTATGGACTCTAGCTCTCCATGCTCCTCTGACCATGGGATTTCCCAGGAAGGAATACTGGAGTAGGTTGCCATTTCCTTCTCTAGGGAATCTTCCCAATCCAGGGATTGAGCCTGTTGTCTCCTATGTCCCCTGCTTGGCAGGCAGATTCTTTACCACTGAGCCACCTGGGAAGCCCAATATTCTAACTTACAGTTACATCTTAACACCGGAATTTGTGAATCCATTAGATCTTTTTTTTTTTTAATGTTTTTTATGCACTATATTGTTTACATTTAATTAATTAATTTATTTATTTTTTTTAAATTTTATTTTATTTTATTTTTTAAATTGATTTTTATTTCTTAGTTTGTTTTGCTTTACAATACTGTATTCGTTTTGCTATACATTGACATGAATCAGCCACGAGTGTACATGAAATCCCAATCCCGACCCCCACCTCCCCCCTCCTGCTCCACACCTTCTCTCTGGATTATCCCCATGCATCAGTCCCAAGCATCCTGCATCCTGCATCAAACCTAGACTGGCGATTCGTTTCACTTATGATATCACACATGTTACATTGCCACTCTGCCAACTCATCCCACCCTCTCCC
>SJXQ01012599.1:29065-40013 GCA_006408695.1 Aepyceros melampus
AAGGAATCTCCACACTGTTCTCCATAGTGGCTGTACTAATTTGCATTCCCACCAACAGTGTAAGAGGGTTCCCTTTTCTCCACACCCTCTCCAGCATTTATTGCTTGTTGACTTTTGCATCGCAGCCATTCTGACTGGTGTGAAATGGTACCTCATTGTGGTTTTGATTTGCATTTCTCTGATAATGAGTGATGTTGAGCATCTTTTCATGTGTTTGTTAGCCATTCGTATATCTTCTTTGGAGAAATGTCTATTTAGTTCTTTGGCACATTTTTTCATTGGGTCATTTATTTTTCTGGAGTTGAGCTGCATAAGCTGTTTGTATATTTTTGAGATTAGTTGTTTGTCAGTTGTTTCATTTGCTATTATTTTCTCCCATTCAGAAGGCTGTCTTTTCACCTTGCTTATAGTTTCCTTTGTTGTACAGAAGCTTTTAATTTTAATTAGATCCCATTTGTTTATTTTTGCTTTTATTTGCAGTATTCTGGGAGGTGGATCATAGAGGATCCTGCTGTGATTTATGTCAGAGAGTGTTTTGCCTATGTTCTCCTCTTGTGAAACAAAAACTGGCTCCTTTTTTTAAAAAAGTCATTTCCATTTATTATTAGAGAATTCAGTGGAAAAATACTGCTTACTGTGTCCTGGAATCCTCAATTTTTTCTTTTAGTTTTTTTTCCAATCAACAGTTTGAGCATCTGTTGAATTCTGGATACTAACCAGGGAACACATAGTGAAGGAAACAGACGTGGGCATTGCCCATGGACCTGGCAGTCTGTGATGACAGAGGTTGGCATTGATCAAATAGTTATATGGAGAAATATATAATGCCAAACTTTGAAAAGAGCTGGAAAAGAAATTACAGGATGCTCTGAGGCCTGTTCTAGTCTAGAGGGTGACTCATGCAGTTTTCTGGAGAAGGGAGACCTTTGAGTTGATTTGGATTTATGAGTAAAAGATGCCAATGAGTCAAAGAAAAGGATTGGACTGGCCATGGGCATACCAGCAAAAGGGAAGGCAGAGTGTGGCTTGAATGGGAAGGAGAGCAGGAAATGGAGCTAAAGAGATTAAGTGAAAGTGAAAAGAAGTCGCTTAGTCGTGTCTGACTGTTTGTGACCCCATGGACTGTAGCCTACCAAGCTCCTCCCTCCATGGGATTCTCCAGTAAAGAGTACTGGAGTGGGTTGCCATTTCCTTCTCCAGGGGATCTTCCCAACCCAGGGATCAAACCCAGGTCTCCTGCATTCCAGGCAGATGCTTTAACCTCTGGGCCACCAGGGAAGCCCTTGGAAGAGGCCAAATTCTGTAGAACCTGGTGGGCCATGAGAAGACATTTTTTTTTAAATGGGGAAACTTTGAAGGATTTAAAACAGGAGGATGCAATGAGGTTTGCATCCTGAAAAAGTTCTTTCAGTTATGGTATGGAATACAGATTGGAGCAGCTAAGAATGGAAGCTGGGAGAACAGCTAGGATAGACCAGGTGAAAGTGGATGGAAACTGGTTCAGAGACTTGGCGGTGTGAGTGAAGAGAAGGAAATGGATCTCCAGAGAGATTTAAGAAGTCAACAGCATTAGGTGATGGATTGGCTATGAGGGTCAGAGACGGATTCGTGACCTCTGACTTTATTGGTAAAGCCCTGAGAACCACACACATGCTGATAAGCATTTTAGACATTGCTTGCAAACTCAGAAGTATCCAAGGGTGATCAGAGGACCAGAGAGAGTACTAGATTGGGTGTGAGAACAGTTTTCTAGGCCATGACCCTGCGGTATTCATAAACCATTGAACTCTTGTAGAGCTAAATGTTGTCATCTGCAAAATAAATGGATCATATTAGATGATCTCCTTACATGACAAACCTAGATAGCATACTCAAAAGCAGAGACATTACTTTGCTGACAAAGGTCTGTATAGTAAAACTATGTTTTTTCCAGTAGTCATGTATGGATGTGAGAGTTGGACCATAATGAAAGCTGAATACTGAAGAACTGATGCTTTCTGAACTGTGGTGTTGGAGAAGACTCTTGAAAGTCCCTTGGACTGCAGAGAGATCAAACCAGTCAATCCTAATGGAAATCAACCCTGAATATTTATTGGAAGGACTGACGCTGAAGCTTCAGTACTTTGGCCACCTGATGAGAAGAGCCAACTCATTAGAAAAAACCATAATGCTGGGAAAGATTGAAGGGAGAAGGGGATGACAGAGGACTAGATGGTTGGATGGCATCATTGACTCAGTGGACGTGAGGCCCAGGGAGATTGGGTTTGTCTAAGGTTACTAATTGTTGGCATACTTAGAGTTCTTAAGTCTCCTAATTCCTTATATGACCCCTTTATATTAGATCTTTCTGCCTTCTATTTTATATTTGCATGCCTTTATATTCTTTTTAGTCCCATGCTATTTCATTGAGGAGGGCATGTCAACCCACTCTAGTATTCTTACCTGAAGAATCCCATGAACAGAGGGGCCTGGCGGGCTACAGTCCATAGGGTCACAAAGAGTTGGACATAACTAAATGTTTGGCATGGGTGCATACTATTTCATTAAGTATTCCATCTGGGGAGGCAGAGAGATGCCCCACAACTCACTTTAGGCAGTTTTGATATTTGGTTTGAAACTACATGCTCATTTGAAGCTTGAGACTTCTTTTTGATTATCCTTGCTACTCTTGACCCAATTACTGAGAACAATTAATAATTTGGGCAGATTCCAAATGTTTATATAGGCAAAATGTAAGCACACACAGAGGATGTGAAACACTGGCCTGATTAAGAAGTCTATCATTATGGTGTTTTTCAACTTTTGCTTCCAAAGCAGTAGCAGGCAGTCATCATTTCTACAAGTGGATTTGGTTCTAAAAAATCTTATAAATGACGGTGAGCTTGGAGGTTGTTCATTTCTGGAACCCTATTTAATACATTCTTGTATCTTCAAAGGGATTCAGCTCAAGAGAAAAATCCAACCTAGGGAATAGTTTTTATTGGAGGACGTCTTTCCTTCCTGCCTAACTGGACTGGACAGTTAGGCAGCAGGTTTAGTCTTCATTCAATAAACAGATATCCGGCCAGCCCTGATTGTGTACCTGCCATGACCCCCTTCTTACTTTTTCTCTTCTGGAACCATCTAGCTTTTAAAACCAAGGGTACTGATTTAGTAGTAAAAACTAGAGAAACAGAAAGAGGGCCTACAAAGGCCCTGAAATCCCAAGTGTTTTATAGGCTTAAAAACTTGAAAAGCCCATAGACCAAGAAGGATCTTTTGCCTGTGTTTCACTATCCACTGCTGTGAAAAAGCCAAACCCCAAACTTAATGCTCTTAAACAGCAACATGTTTATTGCATCTCATGATTTTGTAGGGAATAAATTTGGTTCAGGGTTCTCCTGGGCAGTTCTTCTGTTTCATGTCCTGTTGATTGGGGTTATTTGATGGTATTCAATTAATGGCTCATCTGGTCTAGAAGATCCAGGATGGCTTCCGTCACACCTATGGCACTCCGGTGGGGATGGCTGGAAGACCTCTCCACTGGGTGTCTCTGGAAGTTACTCAAATTTCTTACATGATGGTTCAGGGCTCCAAAAGACTGAGTTAGAAGGCGCTGGTTCTTAAAGCCTGGATTTAGAACTAGCATATCATCACTTTTGCTATCCTTCGTTGGTCAAAGGAGTCACAGATTAGAACAAATTTAAGAAGTGGTGAAATTAGACCACATGTCTTGATGGAAGACATGTCAAAGAATTTGTGTTGTTGTTGTTTTCAGTCACCAAGTCATGTCCGACTCTTTGTGACCCTTTGGACTGTAGCCCTCCAGGCTCCTCTGTCCATGGGATTTCCTAGGCAAGAATACTAGAGTGGGTTGCCATTTCCTCCTTCAGAGGCTCTTCCTGACCCAGGAAGATGAATCCACATCTCCTGCATTGGTGTACAGATTCTTTACCACTGTGCTACCTGGGAATCCCATAGTAGCTTTGGCCTGCATATTTCTAGACTTCCATAGGAGAATAGGATGCTTGGGACTGATGCACGGGGATAATCCAGAGAGATGGTGTGGGGCAGGAGGGGGGAGGTGGGGGTCAGGATTGGGAGTTCATGTACACTCGTGGCTGATTCATGTCGATGTATAGCAAATCGAATATAATATTGTAAAGCAAAACAAACTAAAAAATAATTTAAAAAAACCTACCTTTTAAAAATGATTTTTTTTTACAGGTTTTCTGGACATCTCTGGCAGAGCTTGTCTTAATGGGTACAAAGTCATATCTGGCATTAGATTATGTGAGATCGGTCCCCAACAATGTCAGAAAAACAAAGGAAAAAAATTACCAATGGCAGGACAGATAAAACATTACTAACTATGGGTTCCGTGGTATTTCTTAAAATATTTTCAAAGTTAAATTTTTAATTGGAGAATGATTATGTTTATGAAAATGATATCTTGATGCAGAATTTCTTCCATCCTCATTTCAAGCTCTTTTTTCTTAACTGTCACAAAAGATTGGGAAAATTGTTCCACTTCTAGAAGGCTTTCTGATTTCACCAGTGTCTTCTGCTATATCTTAAAGCACAATTGATTCCTTTATTACTGTTAGAAAGTTCACCTGCCAGATTATACTGATTTTCTGGAGTCTTTTTAGACAAAGGAAAGGTCACATTGTTTATTTTTACTAAAGATATGTTTTTCCTCCTGTATCACTTGCCTGCTTTTCTTTTTTCAGCTTCTCTTTTGTGATAAATATCTTAAATAACACATTTTCCCAAGATATTTAAAGCAAAAATACTTAACCTTTGTATAACCCTTTTGTCTCCAGAGTCTTTTACAATGAATACTGAAATCAGAAAACTTCCTGAAAAGGCCACTGGTGCTACAAGTGAGCATGGGGAGAATTTGAGTTCATGAACTGTTAGGTACAATTTTAACAGTAGCCAACAACAACAAAAGCATCCTCTAGAGTCTAGTTGTACAAGATGCTGCGCTTGGTGTTGATGCAAAGAATTCTGAGACTGAAGAGTCTTGTCCAGTAGGAAGTCTCACTTGGATACATCTGTGAACATCAGGCATGGAAAGTGGCATCTCAGTCTTGACTGCTCTCATTCTAGTCCCTTCTGTTCACTCTTCTTTCCTTTTTCTGCCCTTCTGCTTTCTTTTACCCCAGCTTTACAAACACTCCACCTTTGTCTTGCAGGAATGCTTTTTCCTGATGGTCTTAGTTGGAGTTTCCTTAGAAACAGACTCTGAGATAAGAATTTGAAGTTAAGGAGTATATCTGAAAAGTGATCAGATTATAACTATTAGGGAAAGGGAGGAAGGGAAACCAGAAAGGAAAACTGAGCAGGTTATCAATATGGGCTAATAAAAAATAATCTATAGAGATTGCCATTAAGAATTGTATCTATTCACCTGTATCAAATCTGATAATTTTTAAAATTAATTAATTTATTTTAATTAGAGGCTAATTACTCTACAATATTGTGGTGGTTTTTGCCATACATTGACATGAATCAGCCATGGGTATACATGTGTCTCCCATCCCAAACCCCCCATCACACCTCCCTCCCCATCCCATCCCTCTGAGTTGTCCCAGTGCACGGCTTTGAGTGCCCTGTTTCATGCATCAAACTTGGACTGGTCAAATCTGATAATTTTAACATTCTAACAGAAGACGTTTCTCTACTTCACGTCATTAATATTTATTGTTATTTTTAACTTGACCTTGAGGCTCAAGGAGTACTTCTGAGCACTCGCTAAGTATGTGCTATTATGCTAGGCACTGGGAGAGAGTAAGGGATTTGATAGAGAAAATTTAGTTCCAGCCTTCTAGAATTTATAACAGAGCAGGGAGAAAAGTCATGTGCTTGCTATAAATTACAGATATTATATAATTTATGTGATTTATTAGAAATTAATTTTAAGATTATATACAAGCCAGTGTAAGGCAGTGTCAAGTAAGATAATACATGGTTATGCTAAAGAAATGATAAATAAGGAAAATACCACTGTATGGTAAGTGCAGGAGAAAGTGAATTTAGTGCTTTACCTAAAGGATTTGGCTTACAGAAAAGAAAGAGAGAGGGACGTGCAGGGTGGTGGAATGGTATGAGCAAGATCGTGGTGGTTTTCTGTTACGTGTTCAGTTGCAGAGGGAGACTGTTGAAACAGATCGGGTGGGATCAAGTGATGAAGGGCCAGCCTGGCCCAGGTGATGGAAGACCTTGACAACCAGGCAGAGATCTTAGAACTGGATTCAATTTGGAAATTAGAGAAGAGGCAGATTCAAAAGATTTTTAAGTGTTCCTGGTTAATATACAATAGCTTTTTCCATTTTTCAGTTGTACAGTTGATGTACAATATTACATGATACAAGAGACTGCTTCTTTTTTTCTTTTTTGGACTACTTATTTTTAGTTGAAGTATAATTTACATAAAATAAGATGGTCAGTTCTTAAGTACACAGTTTGATGAATTTCTACAAATGTAATCACCCTTATATGGGTAAGTTCTGCCCATGTAATCACCATTCAGACAAAGATATGGAATGTTTCCATCAGCCAAGAAAGGCCTTTTATGTACCTTCCCAGTGAATAACTGCCCCACCCTCACCTCTTAACTACACTAAGAGACGTTGTTGAAACTGTTGTTAAACTTGATATAATTGACTCATGTAGTATAAATTATTTTATGACTAGCTTCTTTCACTCAACTCAATATTTGGGATAAGCAGTTCCTTTTTGTTCCTAAGTAACATTTCATTGAATGAATATGCTACACTTTATCACTTCTCCCATTAAGGGAAATGTCAATTGTTTGCAGTTTGGTGCTGTTATGAATTGAACTCTGTGAACATTCTTGTGCGTGTCTCTTGGGGGACATATTCACTCGTTTCTCTAGGAGTGGGGTCATTGGCTGCTGCTGCTGCTGCTGCTAAGTTGCATCAGTTGTGTCTGACTCTGTGCGACCCTGTAGACAGAAGCCCACCCGGCTCCCCTGTCCCTGGGATTCTCCAGGCAAGAATACCGGAGTGGGTTGCCATTTCCTTCTCCAGGGGTCATTGGGGCATAGGTCAAATATATCTTTATCTTTTAAAGATATAAAATATATCTTTTGAGTTACTGCCAGATAGTTCTCCAAGGTGGTTGTTAACTACTCTCACCAGCAATGGATGAGAGATGCAGTTCTTCACAACCACATTAATACTTGGTATTGTTAAGCTTTTCAGTTTTTGCCAGTCTGATGAGTATGCAGTGCAAAAAACTTTTTAAAAGAAAGATTAATTATAGATTAAATAAAGGCCGGGTTGGCTATGGGAGGAAGACCAGACACAAGTAAATCAGTTACAAAACTATTGTCCCAGTGCCAATGGGAGGATGCAATATCTTGGCCCCAGGAGAATATAAGAGCCTGGGGAGGAAGAGTTTAAAGAGTGACTCAACAGAACTTGGCAGCATCTCAAGGGATCTGTTCTCAGTAGGTTTCTTCTATCTAGAAAAATCTTTCAGCATTTAAGTCACTTGCTATTAATTGTAGCCAGAAGAGTGGAGCCACCTTCAATTTTTCTGCCTGAGAGAGATCCTACTGTATTATGGACACTGTAAATATTTGAAGAAACTTACAAGGAGAGCCTGAGTTTCAGGCAGAGAGGATTTGGCATGGGTTAAATGAATTGCCACGTGAGGATTTTTTTTAACGTTTAATTTTGTATTGGGATATAGCCAATTAACAATGTTGTGATAGTTTCAGGTGCACAGCAAAATGACTCAGCCATACATATACAGGCATCCATTCTTTCCCAAACTCCCCTCCTACCCAGGCTGCCAAATGACATTGAACAGAGTTCCCTGTGCTATACAGTAGGTCCTTGTTGGTTATCCATTTTAAATATATCACTGTGTACCTGTCCATCCCAAACTCCCTAAATATCCTTTTCCCCCCAACCCTTCCCCTCTGGAAACCATGAATTCATTCTCTAAGTTTGTGAGTCTGTTTCTGTTTTGTAAATAAATTTGTATCATTTCTTTTTAGATTCTGCATATATGATAGCATATGATCTTTTTCTGTCTGACCTACTTCACTCAGTATGACAATCTCTAGGTCCATCCATGTTGCTGCAAATGGCATTATTTCATTCTTTTTAATGGCTGAGTAATATTCCATTGTATATAGGTAGCACATCTTCTTTATCTGTTCATCTATTGATGGACATTTAGGTGGCTTCCATGTCTTGGCAATGTAAACAGTGCTGCAATGAACATTGGGATGCATGCATCCTTTTGGATCATGTTTTTTTCTGGAGTGGGATTGCAGGGTTGTATGGTTGCTCTAATTTTAGTTTTTAAAGGACCTTCCATACATTCTCCATAGTGGCTGCACCAACTTACATTCCCATGAGCAGTATAGGAGGGTTCCCTTCTCTCCACACCCTCTTCAGCATCATCAGCCACTCCCATTACTTGAAATGCTCTCCTCTCTTGAATTCGGTGACCCCACTTCTCTCAATTTTCCTCTTATCTCTCTGGCTAATCCTGTTCAGCTTGTTTCCTAGCTAATCCTCCTCTACTAAGCCAGCACACGTTGGAGATTTTAGGTCTTCCTTTGTTTCTGCTGCTGCTGCTGCTAAGTCGCTTCAGTCGTGTCCGACTCTGTGCGACCCCATAGATGCAGCCCACCAGGCTCCCCCGTCCCTGGGATTCTCCAGGCAAGAACATTGGAGTGGGTTGCCATTTCCTTCTCCAATGCATGAAAGTGAAAAGTGAAAGTGAAGTCCCTCAGTCATGTCCAACTCTCAGCGACCCCATGGACTGCAGCCCACCAGGTTCCTCCATCCATGGGATTTTCCAGGCAAGAGTACTGGAGTGGGGTGCCATTGCCTTCTCCATCCTTTGTTTCTACTCTATACTTATTCCCTGATTGACTCCATTAGGAACTCATAACTTCTGTTTTTATCTACATGCTAATGATGCCTAAATTTCTGTCTGTAGAAGACCTGTAAACCTAGCTGGCTACTTGATGTGTCCACTTGAATGTCTCAAAAGTAGGCCAAACTCAGCATTGCAAAACCATATTCAGGACATCTTCCCTCTGGAAGTGTTCCCTTTTATCATAATTGGCACTATCAGCCATCCATTTATTCATTCCAAGAGCTGAGAAACAGTCTTAACCATCTTATCTCTCTTAATTCCCACTATCAAGTCCATTAAATTCTTGTTTATTTTACTACCTAAAACATTTCTCAAACCCCTTTATTTCTTCCTCTTAGTCTAAACTACTATATTGGCCTCTGTCATGAGCTCAACCTGAATCCGATTCCACTTGGCCCCCCAACTTCAGTACATCTACTCAGGAGCCATTGTGAAACTTTCTAGGCTTACATAGCATCATGCTAGTCCCTTCTTAAAATACTTCAGTCATTTTCTATTGCTCACAGGACAAAGACCAGAAGGTTCAACTGGCCTTGAAGGCCCTACAAGGGCTGGGCATTACCATCCTCTTCAGCTTTACCACTCCTGCCTTTTCTTCCTTCTTTTTATGTTCTAGCCACTTGGACCTTTCCTCTGTTCCTCCTACTCCCCACATCCACCCTGTCAACAAGACTTCTGCAGCTGAAGATTACCCAGACCAATACCTGCTCGCTCCGTCCTCTACCCATTTGATTTCAACTCATGGTTTGGACCTTAGATTAATGCCACTTGCTCATGGAAGCCTTCCTTGACAACTTAGATCATACTGTTGTTGTTCAGTCACTAAGTCATGTCTGACTCTCTGTGAACCCATGAACTACAGCTCTCCGTGTTTTCCTGTACTTCACTATTTCCTGGAATTTGCTCAAACTCATGTCCTTTAAATCAGTGATGACAGCCAACCATCTCATCCTCTGTCATCCCCTTCTCCTGCCTTCAATCTTTCCCAGCATCAGGGTGTTCTCTAATGAGTTGGCTCCTCACATCAGGTGGCCAAAGTATTGAAGCTTCAGCTTCAGCATCAGTCCTTCCAATGAAATATTCAGGACTGACTTCCTTTAGGATGGACTGGTTTGATTGCCTTGCAGTCCAAGGGACTCTCAAGAGTCTTCTCCAGCACCACAATTTGAAATCATCAATTATTCGGTGCTCAGCCTTTTTTATAGTTCAACTTTCACATCCATATATGACTACAGGGAAAACCATAGCTTTGACTAGATGGACTTTTGTTGGAAAAGTGATGTCTCTGCTTTTTAACATGCTGTCCCAGCTTGTCATAGATCATACTAGAGCTCCTTTATTATATGTCCCTCTAGCACTGGATTCCTTTCCTTGAGGGTACTTTGCACAGCTTATAATGACCCATCTATTACAAAGATTCTTTGTTTAAGGTTCATCTATCCCACTGGGTTGTAAGTCATATGAGGGCAAGAACAGTGCAAATTTTTGCTTCCTGTTGTGTAGCCAGGGTGCTTGGTACTGTCTGGGGCACACAGTTTAGTTCAGTTCAGTTCAGTCACTCAGTTGTGTCTGACTGTTTGCGACCCCATGAATCGCAGCATGCCAGGCCTCCCTGTCCATCACCAACTCCCAGAGTTTACTCAAACTCATGTCCATCAAGTCGGTGATGCCATCCAGCCATCTCATCCTCTGTTGTCCCCTTCTCCTCCTGTCCCCAATCCCTCCCAGCATCAGGATCTTTTCCAATGAGTCAACTCTTCGCATGAGGTGGCCAAAGTACTGGATTTCAGCTTCAGCATCAGTCCTTCCAATGGACACCCAGGGCTGATCTCCTTTAGGATGGACTGGTGGGATCTCCTTGCAGTCCCAGGGACTCTCAAGAGTCTTCTCCAACACCACAGTTCAAAAGCATCAATTCTTCAGTGCTCAGCTTTCTTCACAATCCAACTCTCACATCCATACATGACCACAGGAAAAACCATAGCCTTGACTAGACGGACCTTTGTTGGCAAAGTAATGTCTCTGCTTTTTAATATGC
>SJXQ01012600.1:0-115177 GCA_006408695.1 Aepyceros melampus
GGGGAGCCTGGTGGGCTGCCATCTATGGGGTCGCACAGAGTTGGACATGACTGAAACGACTTAGCAGCAGCAGCAGCAGCAGCCCAAGATTAAGTACAGCTGCAAGGAATTTTGGTTGCCAAGGTGAGGAGGACCAGGATTATTGAAATAGACTCATTCCAAGACCTACATCCACAGAGTTTGCTTAGACTGAGTCAGGGGAGGAGCAAGGTCATAGAGATCTAAGGACTTCTGAAAGCAGAAAAGAACTAGGAATACTGATATAAGTACTGCAGTTCACATTCTAAGTACAAAGCAAAAGTAGCCTACCACCTGAGGAATTTGAAGCCTGTAGAGCCCTGAGAGTGACAGTAAACACAACAAATCAAAACTAGTTCACTGCTGATGGACAGACTCAAATCCTCATCCTGAGTTTAACAGTAGAATTGTACCACTTTCAATGGCTACTTACCATTTACTATTTTATCGACTGTTCTGTCCATGAACATAGGCATTCAATCAAAAATGATACACAAAAGAAAGGGAAAAAATATCCACTGGCCAGAGATAAAGCAATTAATTTTACCAGACTCAAAAGATGACACAGATGTTGAAACTATCAGACAGACAGGAACTTTAAAATAGATGCAATTAATACATTAAGGGGTATAGCAGAGAAAGTTGACAAAATTATGAACATATGGTGAACATCAAGAGACTGGAACTACAAGAAACAGTTAAATAAAAATACTAGAAATAAGTGTGATATTAGAAACGAAGAATTCCTTTAATGATGTCATTAACAGACTTCAACACAAGAGAGGAAAGAATCAATGATTTTAAAGTTAGGTCAATACAAATTATCCAACTGGAAGACAAACAGAAAAGGAAAAGAAAAAAAAGAGTAAATCCCCAAAACCATGGAATAATATTAGAACATTAAGATACTTGTAATATTTAGTCCCAGAGATATAAAAGAATGTGAATAGGCCACAAAATAAGTTTGAAGAAATAATGTGGGAAATTATATAAAAATGAAGAAATGGGAGATATGATCAAGATGGCAGAGTACTAAGACCCTGAAGTCAAATCTCCCCAGGAACACATCAAAATTCAACGATATATAAGCAAGTCTCACTGAAAACAACCTGAAGACTAGCAGAACAGCTCTGCCACATCCAAGGCTGCAAAGAAAGAACTGCACAGAGTCTTGTAGGAAGAGAGAAGTGATCTAGTTGGGAGCCAGACTTCGTTGGTGAGGCACAAGAGAGGGGAATATCACAGGCTTGAGGATCCTCCCTAAAGAAATAAAAGGTATGAGCCACATATTAATCGCCTTGGCCCTGGGACCAGACACTGGGACGATAAATAAACCTCCTGAACTTTTCTGAAAACCAGTGAGGCATACTGGAGAGTAAGAGGGTACTCAGCCCTGCCCACAGATACAGCAGTGACTTACCACCACTCAGCCTGGTAGAAGGAAATGGCAACCCACTCCAGTACTCTTGCCTGGAAAATCCCATGGATGGAGGAGCCTGGTAGGCTACAGTCCATGGGGTCGCGAAGAGTTGGACATGACTGAGTGACTTCACTTTCACTTTTCACTTTTATGCATTGGAGAAAAAAATGGTAACCAACTCCAGTATTCTTGCTTGGAGAATCCCAGGGACAGGAGAGCCTGGTGGGCTGCCATCTTTAGGGTCTCACAGAGTCAGACACGACTGAAGTGACTTAGCAGCAGCAGCCTGGTAGAAACCCTGGCTTGCATCTGGCTCCTGCTCTAGACCCTCTGACTCCAGCCCTACATCCCATCAAGGCAGCAGCTAGCAGTGCATGGTGGAAGAAGATAAAACCCATGTTCCAGCCAGACCTGGCTTTCCTATCAATTTAAACAAGTAGGTATAGCTATAGGTTGATAAATATAAGCTTCATAGTAACCACAAATCAAAAATTTACAACAGACACACAAAAAACAAACAGAAAGGAACCCAAACAAAACACTAAAGAAAAATCATCAAAGAATCTAAAAGAAGAAGAAACATAAAAATAACCAGAAAACAAGTAGAAAATGAGAATAAGTATATACCTATCAATAATCACTTTAAATGTCAATGAACTGACTACTCAAAAGACACAGGGTGGCTGATGGTACAAAAAAAAAAAAAAAAATTCAACTATATGTTACCTGTAAGAGATTCACTTGAGAGCTAAAGACACACACAGACTGAAAGTGAAGAAATGAAAACAATAGAGCATGCATATAAAGACAAAAGCTGAGGTGGCAATGCTTGTATCAGACAAAGCAGACTTTAAAACCAAGTCTGTAATAAAAACAAAGAATGGCGTTATATAATGATAAAGAAATCAATACAAGAAGAGAATATAACATATATAAATATATATGTGTCTAATGTAGGAGGGCCTAAATATAAGCAAATATTAATAGATACAAAGGGAGGAATTGACAATAATATATTGACCCCAATATAATAATATTGGGAGACTTTAAAACCCCACTTATATCAGTGGATAGATAATCCAGATTGAAAATCAGTAATCAGACACTGTCCTTCAATTATATATTAACCATATGGACTTTATAGATGAGTGAGTGAGTGAGTGAAGTCGCTCAGTCATGTCTGACTCTTTGCGACCCCATGGACTGTAGCTTATCAGGCTCCTCCGTCCATGGGATTTTCCAGGTAAAAGTGCTGGAGTGGACTGCCATTTCTTTCTCCAGGGGATCATAGCTATAGGATATTCCATTCAAAAATAGCAGAATATACAGTCTTTTCAAGTGCACACGGAACTTTCTCCATGATAGATCATGTGCTAAGCCACAAAATAAGTCTCAATAAACTTACAAAGATTATATCAAGCATCTTTGCTAAGTCACTTCAGTCGTGTCCGACTCTGTGCGACCCCATAGACGGCAGCCCACCAGGCTCCCCAATCCCTGGGATTCTCCAGGCAAGAACGCTGGAGTGGGTTGCCATTTCCTTCTCCAATGCATGAAAGTAAAAAGAGAAAGTGAAGTCGCTCAGTCGTGTCCGACCCTCAGCGACCCCATGGACTGCAGCCTACCAGCTCCTCCATCCATGGGATTTTCCAGGCAGGAGTACTGGAGTGGGGTGCCATTGCCTTCTCCACAATCAAGCATCTTTACCAACCACATAGATATGAAATTAGAAATCAATTACAGGAAGGAAAATGGAAAAAACATAAGTTTATGAGTAAACCACTGCTACAATAGGTCAGAGAAGAAATCAAAGAGGAAATCACAAAATGCCTTCAGACAAATGGAAATAAAAACACAACTTTCCAAAATCTATGGGATGCAACAAAGTTGTTCTCAGTTTATAGTAATATAACACAGTCTCAAAAACAAGAAAACTTTCAGTGAATAAGCCAACTTTCTATCTAAATCATTCAGGCAAAGAACAATAAACAAAGCCCTAAGTCAGTAAATGGAAGAAGATTATAAAGGTCAGAGTTGAAATAACTAAGAGACAAAAAACAATAGAAAAAAATCAGTGAAACTAAGAGATGGTTATTTGGAAAGATTAACAAATTTGATTAATCTTTATCTAGATTCATTAAGAAAAAAGAGAGAGGGCCTATATAAAGAAAGATGGAAATGAAAGAGAAGTTCTAACCAATATTACAGAAATACAAACAATCACAGGGGAATTCTATGAACACTTAAACATACTAGAAATAGAAAATCTTCCAAGACTGAATTAAAAATAAACAGAAAATCTAAACAGACCAATCATTACTATTCAAATTGAACCAATAATCAAAAAACTCCCAAAAAAACTAAAGTCTAGGATCAGATAGCTTTACAGGGAAATTTTACGCTACATTTAAAGAAGAGTTAATACCTGTACTTCTCAAACTACTCCAAAAAATTGAAGAGGAGCAAGCACTCCCAAATTCATTCTACAAGGTTAGCATTACCTTGATGTCAAAATCAAATAACAATACTAAAAAAAAAAAAAAAAAGGTAATTATAGGTCAGTATCTCTGATGAATTCATGTAAAAAGCTTCAGCAAAATATTCAACAACCAAACTCAACAATACATTAAATGGATCATACATCATAATCAGTAGGATCAATATCTGAATATCAATCAATGTGAAACACCACATTAATAATATGAAGCATAAAAAGCAGTTGATCATCTCAATAGATGCAGAAAAAGCATCTGACAAAATTCAACATTCATTCATGACAAAAACTCTCAACAAAGTTGATAAAGAGGGAACACATCTCAATAGAATAAAAGACATTTGTGAGAAATCCACAGCTCACATGCAGTGATGAAAAGCTCAAAGTTTTTTCTCTAAGACCTGGAATAAGACAAAGATACTCACTTTTGCCATTCTATTTAACATAGTATTGGAAGTTCCAGCCACAGTAAACAGACAAGAAAAAGAAATAAAAGGTACTCAAATTAGAAGAGATGAAGTAAAACTGTCACTATTTGCAGATGACTGTTGCTGCTAAGTCACTTCAGTCGTGTCCGACTCTGTGTGACCCCATAGACGGAAGCCCACCAGGCTCCCCCATCCCTGGGATTCTCCAGGCAAGAACACTGGAGTGGGTTGCCATTTCCTTCTCCAATGCATGAAAGTGAAAAGTGAAAGTGAAGTCCCTCAGTCGTGTCCGACCCTCAGCGACCCCAAGGACTGCAGCCTTCCAGGCTCCTCTGTCCATAGGATTTTCCAGGCAAGAGTACTGGAGTGGGGTGCCATTGCCTTCTCCGATGACGCGTACTAAATATAGAACTCTAAAGACTTTAGTTCAAAACTATTAGAACTAATAAAGGAATTTAGTAAAGTTGTAGAATACAGATTAAAACACAGAAATCTGTTGTATTTACGTACACTAATAATAAAATATCATAAAGAAAACTCAAGGAAACAATCCCATTTGTAATAATAAAAAATAGAATAAAATACCTAGAAATAAATTTAACCAAGGAGGTAAATACCTATACTTTGAAAGCTATAAGACACTAATTAAGGAAACTGAAGATGGTACAAATAAATGAAATGATATCTTACATTCATGGATTTGACTAGTTAATATTATTAAGATATCCATATTATCAAAAGTTATCCACAATTTAATGTGATCCCTATCAAAACACCCATGCCATTTTTTCATAGAACTAGAACACATAATTCTAAAATTTGTATGCAACCCCAAAATACCCTGTATAGTCAAAGCTATATTAATAAAAAGAACAAAGCTCCATAACTGCATACTATATTTGTATATTCATACAAAGTTACAATAATCCAAACAGTATGGTACAAGGCTTTCCTGGCGGTCCAGTGGTTGAGAGCTGCCTGACAGTGCAGGGCACACGGGCTCGATCCCTGGCCTGAGAAGATTCCACATGCCTCAGTGACTAAGCCTGTGTGTCACAACTACGAAGCCCACACACCTAGAGTCCATGCTCCACAAAAAGTAAAGACACCACAAAGAGAAGCGTGTGCACCACAGCTAGAGAATAGCCTCTCTCCTCACCTGGAGAAAGTCCATGAGCAGCAACAAAGACCCAATACAGCCAAAAACAAAACAAAAACAGTATTTTACGGGCACAAAACCTACACATAGATCAACGGAACGAAATGGAGAGCCCAGACACATATGGTCCATTAATCTACAACAAAGCAGGCAAGAATATGCAACGAATAAAAGACAATCTCTTCCATAACAGATGCTGAGAAAGTGGATAGCTCCATATAAAAGAATGAGATTAGAACATTTCCTCCCAATTTATAGGAAAAAACAAATTCCAAATGGATTAAAGGCTTAAATTTCAGACCAGAAACCATAAAAACTCCTATATATGGAGAAGGGAATGGCAACTCACTCCAGTACTCTTGCCTGGAAAATTCCATGCACTGAGGAGCCTGGTAGGCTACAGTTCATGGGGTCGAAAAGAGTGGGACAGGACTGAGCGACTTCACTTTCACTTTCAACAAACCCAAAGCAGACTCGGATACAGAGAACAAGCTCATGGTTACCATAAGGGCAAGCTTTGGGAAAACGTAAAATAGATGAAGGGGATTAAGAAGTACAAACTACTAAGTATAAAATAAGCTACAGGATATAATATACAGCACAGAGAATATAGCAATATTTTATAATAACTTTATATGGAGTATGAGCTTCCCTGATAGCTCAGTTGGTAAACAAAAGTGAAAGTATTAGTCGCTCAGTCTGTGCCTGACTCTGCAAATCCATGGACTGCAGCCCACCAGGCTCCTCCGTCCATAGGATTTTCCAGCCAAGGATACTTGAGTGGGTAGCCATTTCCTTCTCCAGGGAATCTTACCAACCCTGGGATCAAACCTGGATCTCCTGCAGTGCAGGCAGATTCTTTACCGACTGAGCTACCAGGAAGCCTAGGTTGGTAAAGAATCTCTCTGTAATGCAGGAGACCCCAGTTCAATTCCTGGGTCAGGAAGATCTGCTGGAGAAGGGATAGGTTACCCATTCCAGTATTCTTGGGCTTCCCTTGTGGTTCAGCTGGTAAAGAATCTACCTGCAATGCGGGAGACTTGCATTAGATCCTTGGGTTGGAAAGATCCCCTGGAGAAGTGACAGTTACCCACTCCAGTATTCTGGCTTGGAGAATTCCTTGGACTGTATGCTCCATGGGGTCATAAAGAATCAGAGCAACTTTCACTTCACATTATATGGAGTAGGACATGGCCAAGTGACTTCACTTTCACTTTTCACTTTCATTCACTGGAGAAGGAAATGGCAACCTACTCCAGTGTTCTTGCCTGGAGAATCCCAGGGACGGGGGAGCCTGGTGGGCTGCTGTCTATGGGGTCACACAGAGTCGGACATGGCTAAAGCAACTTAGCAGTAGCAGCAGCAGCAGCAGCAATCATAAAAATATTGAATTACTATGTTGTTCACCTGAAAGTAATATACTACTGTAAGTCAAATATACTTCAATTTAAAATTTTTTTAGAAATTAGAAAAATAAATAAAGCCATCAAACCACAGATTCATAAAAATACAGATTCTCTAATCAAAATAAATACAATACAAAAAGTCATGTCTTGGTAATCTTATTAACACCAAAGACAAAGAAAATATCTGGAAGATAAAGATAAGAAAGCTGTAAAGACACCTTACTACTACACTACTAAGTCGCTTCAGTTGTGTCTGACTCTGTGCCACCCCATAGACGGCAGCCCATCAGGCTCCCCCGTCCCTGGGATTTTCCAGGCAAGAACACTGGAGTGGGTTGCCATTTCCTTCTCCAAAAGACACCTTACATGGAGGAAAACAAGAATCACAGCAGAATTGTTAGAAATCATACAAGCTAGAAGAAAATAAAGTATTACTTTTAAAATATCAAAAGAAAAAAAAAAAAAACTTAAGTCATAGTTTGGGCTTCCCAAGTGGTGCTAGTGGTAAAGAACCTGCCTGCCAATGTAGGAGACGCAAAAGACACAGGTTCGATCCCTGAGTCAGGAAGATCCCCTGAAGAAGGAAATGGCAACACACTCTAGTATTCTTGCCTGGAAAATCCTGTAGCATGGTGGGTTACAGTCCATGGGATCGCAAAGAGTCAGATATAATTGAGCGCACACACACATACTTAAGCCATAGTTTTATACCATGAAAAATATCTTATTTTCAAATGGAGGTAAAATAAAGTCCTTAGTAGGCAAGGAAAATCTGACTAAAAGTCATTTAATGAGTCATTTAATGACTCATTAAATTCTCTAATGAGCAGAACTATACTCTAAAAGATATTAAAGAAGTTCTTCAAGCAAAAGAAATATGATACTAGATAGAAAATACCCAATCTAAACAAAGAAGTAGGATGCATTAAAATGGTAAAAATAAAAGAAAACTTAAAAGACAAATTTTATATATTTTCAATGACTTTAATATATTATCATTCTTGTTTCATTATCTATTAAAACTATAACACATTTAAGGTAAAAATATATGAAAACAGTTCAAAAGTAGAAGTTGAAAGCAGTGTTATAAGTTTCATACATTATATATAACATTGTATAATATTATCTGCAGATAGATTGTGAAAAGTCAGATAAAGTTAAAAATGGATAGTATGAACTTCCCTGGTGGCTCAGAGGTGAAAGCGTCTGCCTCCAATGCGGGAGACCCAGGTTCAATCCCTGGGTTGGGAAATCCCCTGGAGAAGGAAATGGCAACCCACTCCAATATTCTTGCTTGGAGAATCTCATGGACTGAGGAGCCTGGTGGGCTGCAGTCCATGGGGTCACAAAGAGTCGGACACGACTGAGCGACTTTACTTACTTGCTTGTGAACTTTATAACAAGAACTAAAAACTGAAAAACACATATCAGTAAAACCTAATAAAGGAGATCAAATTATAAACAATAATTGAAACTGAAGAAGCAGAAAAGGAGGGAAAATGGAACAAAGGATAGAGCAAATAGAAAATAGCTTTCAACATGGTAATTTAAATCCATCCATGTCTTGCCTAGAAAATCCCATGGATGGAGGAGCCTGGTGGGCTGCAGTCAATGAGGTCGCTAAGAGTCGGACATGACTGAGCGACTTCACTTTCACTTTTCACTTTCATGCATTGGAGAAGGAAATGGCAATCCACTCCAGTATTCTTGCTTGTAGAATCCCAGGGATGGGGGAGCCTGGTGGGCTGCTGTCTATGGGGTCACACAGAGTAGGACATGACTGAAGCGACTTAGCAGCAGCAGTAGCATATCAATGATTATACTAAAAGGAACAACAGGTAAAAGTCTTCATTAAAAGGAAGAAAATCAAAACAAAGCAAAATTGAAATATACTCTCTGCCATTAAAAAAAAACACTTTAAACATAAAGATATAGATGAGTTAACAGTAAAATGACTGAAAAGGATGTTATCAGTAATTAAAAAATTAGAAAGTTAGATTAATATCAAACAGAGTTTAAAACCATAAATACTTTCAGATATATAGAGGCATACTACCCAATGGTAAAAGAGTCAATTAATCAAGATGACCTAAAAATTATCATGTGTCTAAAAAAAATTTTTTTTAAAGAGCTTCAAACTGACAGGAAAGAATATAAAACACAAAAATTACAGTTGGAGTCTTCAAAACTCTTCTCTGTGTAACTGACAAAAAAAGAAGACATAAAATCAATAAGGATGTAAAAAATGGAACAACGCTATCAACCAACTTCAACAGTTATAGAATGTTACACTCAACAACAGCGTAAGATACTATTTTCAAGTGCACAAGAAACAGTCACTGAAATGGACCACATTCTGTGCCATAAAACAAATATCAACAGATGTAAGAGAACTGAAATGACCGAAATGGCCTAAAATGCAAATCCAACTGTCTTGAGTCTCAACCTGCTCCTGACGCCAAGTGTCTTGCTGTTCACACTGTCCACACTGTTCGTGGAACCCAGGGGAGGCAAGGTGCAAGCTAAGAAGCTGGAAGAAGACTCGAGGAGCCATAGGAACTGCAGACATGTTTATTCTCTCCTGGCTGATGCAGCAGACGCAGCCATGACTCAGCAGTAAATGCCACCCCCTTTCTATGTGGGGCTCACATATCCCTACAGCACAAAGTAACTCGTAACAAAGCGAGCACTTCATGATGCGCGTGTGCGAGTGCAGCACTACAAGTGACCTCAGCCATCACACAACCACGTGGAGTCACTGTTCACAGATCATGGGGTGAGAGGTCATGAGAGTGGGATGAGAGACCGGAGCATGCATGCCATCTTGGCCCCACACCAACCAACCAAGTTAAACCACAAATGGGCAAATAACACAGGTTAGAGAGGAAATCAAATAATAAACTAGAAAACATCTGTCATGAAGTCACATGTCAAACATTGGTGAATCTAGCTATGATAGGGTTTAAGAGAAAATGTGTACTTTTACATGCATATACTGGAAAATGAAAGAGGTTTACCTTCAACAATACAAGTGCCCAGTTTAAAAAACTAGAATTAAGAAAGTAAATTAAACCAGATGCTTTTGAACTGTGGTGCTGGAGAAGACTCTTGAGAGTTCCTTGGACTGCAAGGAGATCCAACCAGTCCATTCTGAAGGAGATCAGCCCTGGGATTTCTTTGGAAGGAATGATGCTAAAGCGGAAGCTCCAGTACTTTGGCCACCTCATGCAAAGAGGTGACTCATTGGAAAAGACTGTAATGCTGGGCAGGATTAGGGTCAGGAGGAGAAGGGGACACAGAGGATGAGATGGCTGGATGGCATCACCGACTTGATGGACGTGAGTTTGAGTGAACTCCGGGAGTTGGTGATAGACAGGGTGGCCTGGCGTGCTGCGATTCATGGGGTCACAAAGAGTCGGACGTGACTGAGCGACTGAACTGAACTGAACCGAAGCAAAAGGAAGAAAGTATTACAGATAAGGAAAAAAACCAATGAAATTAAAAAAGAAAAAACAAAATATTTGTAACAAAGAGTGAATAAACACAAGAGAAAACTGACAATACTGAAGTGGACATGGAGCAACCAGCACTCTGATACATGGCAGGAGGGAGTGCAAAATGATACAGCCACTCTGAGGCACAGTTTGGTAGCCTCTTAAAAATTAAACATACAATTTCCATACAACTCACCAACACAGTTCCTAGTATTTATAAGATAAATGAAAACATATGCTTCACCAAGACTGCACACTGAATATGTATAGATTTATTCATAAGAAAAAACACTAGGAATAGTCAAATATTCTTCAACTTATGAATGGATTAACAAATCATGGTCCCCCTTGTGAAGAAATACTACCAACATAATGCCATGGAATAGGCCACAGATATATTCAACAACGTGGTTGAATCTCAAATGCGCTCCTATAAGAAGGCAGAGTCAGAAAGCTACATAGCTGATTCAATGTACATCATATTCTAGAACAGGCAAAACTGTAAGTGCAGAAATCAAATCACAGACTGACAGATTATAGAGCTGAAGGAAAAGACTGACACTGGTGGGCCATAGGAAAATTTTCACTCTAATAGGTATATTTGATAGCTTGATAAAGAAGTGATTAATGGCAGTATGTGTGTGCCAAACTCAAAAATTATAGACCCACCCACCCACACACACACACACACACACACACACATAGTTATATATAGTGTGTGTGTGGATAAATATTTTATATAAATTATATCTCAATAAATATCTGAGTTTTTAAAAAATATCTCTTTTAAAAGTTCTATAACTAGTCTTATCACATATTATTTTATGACTTTAAGGGCTTCCCTGGGGCTCAGTAATAAAGAATCCATCTGAAATGCAGGAGATTTGCAGGAGAGGCAAATTTTAATCTCTGGGTGGGGAAGATTCCCTGGAGAAGGAGACAGCAACCCTCTCCAGTATTCTTGCCTGGGAAATCCCATGGACAGAGGAGCCTGGCGGGCCATAGTCCATGGGGTTGCAAAAGAGCTGGGCATGACTGAGCAATTAAACAACAACAACAAAGGCAAGGGGAAAACACAGGTTTCACCTCTCCATCTTCATGAACTCCAATGCAAAATTAAGGCTGAACAGTTAGAAAAACTTTGGCTGTTTCTGGCCTTTATCTTTTCCAAATGGATGTAACAAGGAAAAGTTTATTGAAAATATAAACTAAAAAACTTAACAGGAAATAATAAATTCTATTCCAAGAAATCTCTCAGGAGAATGATTCAACATTTATGCTAAGGAAACACAGGAGGTCTAGGGTTAGGAATTTGGTAATGAGTGGCATCCTCAAATAGCACAGAGCTTAGGCTCACAGCACAGGTGAGTATAAAGGAAAGCCACATGACACCTCTCTGTACAAAAGTGACCCGTACCTCAAAGTATCTCTGATTATGTCTTAGCCCAGAGTTCAAGGATCATGCTATAATGAGACAAATAATAAACTTCCTATGAGAAAATGATTCAGTTCAATTCAGTCGCTCAGTCGTGTCTGACTCTTTGCGACCCCATGAACAGCAGCACGCCAGGCCTTGCTTTCCATCACCAACTCCTGGAGTTTACTCAAACTCATGTCCATTGAGTCGGTGATGCCATCCAATCATCTCATCCTCTGTCATCCCCTTCTCCTGCCCTCAATCTTTCCCAACATCAGGGTCTTTTCAAATGAGTCAGCTCTTCTCATCAGGTGGCCAAAATACTGGAGTTTCGGCTTCAACATCAGTCCTTCCAATGAACATCCAGTACTGATTTCCTTTAGGATGGACTGGCTAGATCTCCTTGCAGTCCAAGGGACTCTCAAGAGCTTCTCCAACACCACAGTTTAAAAGAAAATGAATTTTTTTAAACTTTATTTTACTTTACAGTACTGTATTGGTTTTGCCATACATCAACATGAATCCACCCTGGGTGTACACGTGTTCCCAATCCTGAATCCCCCTCCCACCTCCCCTCCCCATACCATCTCTCTGGGTCATCCCAGTGCACCAGCCCCAAGCATTCTGTATCCTGCATCGAGCCTAGACTGGTGATTTGTATAGGAATTAAATCTTCATATTATCCATATCCAGAACTGATCTCCAATACCCCAAAATCTGAATGTCTAAAGAGCTTGGAATCACCATTTGCCTTCAATTGGGTTAGACAATATTGAAACCTCTTCCAATCTTCTGAGCTTCCAGGTGGTGTCAGTGGTAAAGAAGCTGTCAGCCAATGTAGGAAACATAACAGACATGAGTTTGATCCCTGGGTCGAGAAGATCCCCTGGAGGAGAGCATGCGACCCATTCCAGTATTCTTGCCTGGAGAATCCCATGGACAGAGGAACCTGGTGGGCTATGGTCCATAGGGTTACAAAAAGTCAGACATGATTGAAGCAACTTAGCATGCACACATGCATTCCAATCTTCCATACTTATTTTAATTTAACAAATGTGATTAATTTATTCTAGGTATCTAGAGTATCACTGAAGCTACTCTTGACTATGATTTTAGGGTGAATTTTCAGGAGACCTTTTGTGACATTATACAGAGTTATTTCATCTGTTACAGGTATTGGTGTAAGGCTCTCTCTCAAGAAAGTAGTGTATTATAACAGCATTAAGTTTTTCTTTTTTTTTATAGAGAGGCAAAACTTACAGAGTCAACCACTGATAGGGCCAACTCAGTTCTTCCAAGATAACACTTGTGTTTCTAGATATGAAGACAAAGTACTAAATTTACTCTGGCATTTGCTTATTGTAGGCAACTCTTTGCTGCAGAAAAACCTTTTTCTTAAATGTCACCATTATTTACAAATCTTACGGGGCTACATCATAACATTTATTGGGAAATCTGTTGACTCATCAATCTGCAGAGAAACTTGTTTTTCAGTATATTACACAAAACCTCTTTGGTCGACATGGCATGTCATCAATATGTCAACTTACTGTATTGCTTGAGACTGGAGGCTTCAGTTTTTCATACTGCATCTTGGCTAAACAGCTTACTTACTATAATTTTACATGCTGACATTATTAGTGTCTCATCTGATGTATGACCTTTTCTGCACAATAGGTTCAGTTAACATAACTGGATTCTTGAGGCTTTGGACTGAACATGACTTTTTTAAAACAAAAGTTTACTGTGTTTTGAGAACATAATAGCTACTTAAAATAAGCAGTAGCTTTATTTCTCAAATGGCTGTGAGTTGTTAACAAAGATCTGTCTAGTCAAAGCTAGTGGTGTTTCCAATAGTCATGTATGGATGTGAGAGTTGGACTATAAAGAAAGTTGAGCACTGAAGAATTGATGCTTTTGGACTGTGGTGTTGGAGAAGATTCTTGAGAGTCCCTTGTACTGCAAGAAGATACAACCAGTCCATCCTAAAGGAAGTCTGGAATATTCATTGGAAGGACTGATGTTGAAGCTAAAACTCCAATACTGTGGCCACCTGATGCGAAGAACTGACTCATTTGAAAAGACCCTGATGCTGGGAAAGATTGAAGGTGGGAGGAGAAGGGGATAATAGAGGATGAGATGGTTGGATGGCATCATTGACTCAATTGATGTGAGTTTGAGTAAGCTCTGGAAGTTGGTGATGGACAGGGAAGCCTGGTGTGCTGTAGTCCATGGGGTCACAGAGTCCTACACGACTGAGCGACTGAACTGAACTGTGAGCTGTACACAAGTGACTTTACATTTTGTTGTAATCTTTGCTGCACCTAAGTTGTGATTGTTCATTATTCCTTGTATCAGAATTGTCATCAAGCCTAAAATCCTCTTCTATGTCTTAATCTCATCTTTAATCAGCACAGTGTTGGATAGCCAGACATGTTTTTAACACATGAAGGCCAATAAGGTATAAAAGAGAGAATAAATAGCTAAATGATAAAATTATAAAATAATAAAATAAATTTCACAATATAATCCAATTCTAATACAGTCCTCACTTTGCTTCAGCCAGTCGGTCAGTTCAGTTGCTCTGGAGAAAATCTGGAGAGGAAGGAAGCTAAGTTGTGGTATGTAAAAGTTTCTTTTTTATGTTGAAAAACTTCTTCAATTTTCTTGTTGCTCTGGAAGAGTTAGTTTAATCCTGTGAGTCATTCAGCAGAAAAAAAGAAAGGGTGAGGGGAATAATATATGGGGAGAAGACAGCAGCATCATCATATTGCCCTATCTGCCTCTAATAGAGCAGTCATCAGTAATCAGCAATTTTCCTTATCTTATGTTGGAAACTGAGAATAGACTGAACCAAATGAAATGGCCCTTCCTACTGTGTGCTGCCATACAAGGCTGACACACTTACAATAAAAATTCTACTGGTGCTGTGCTCAGTATTCACTACTGGCAGAGTTAGAATTGCAAAGCATTCAAAATTTAAATAAAAACTATTTCACTAATCTTGATCTCTCACAGAACCTCTAGCAACATTTTGTAGAACTTTAACTAAGAAACTCTTTTATAAGACTGATGCAATAAAATTAATATAATATTTCTTTCCAGTGAAACCACAGAATTTCTTAAATAAATTATAAATTCAGAATTTGATGCCTAATAAGACATTGGGGGTTCTATAAAGATTATTTTAGTGGGCAAATATAGACTGTTTAATGAATAGTTCTGGCAAGACTGGCTAAAAACTTGGAAGATAAGAAAAATAACTCCTAGTATCCTAAAATAAGATAGATTAAATGGTTAGCAACAACAAAAGCAAAGAACTTCCAAAGAACTCTAAGAAACTATATGATCTTAGAATCAGGGAGATTTTCCTAACTGAAACCTAGATGGTATGAAAGAAAAGAGAATAAATAGATTAAAACTATTGCATTGAAAAGGATATCATTAAAAATTAAAAGACAAATTTTGTCCTAAAAAATATATTATGTAGATGAAGATCATGGGATAATCTGTATAATATACAACAGCTATTACAAGCTGAAAAGAACAAAACAAACTCCTGATAGTACAAAAATATACAAATTGTCAGAATAGAATATTCACAGAAGAACAAATTCAAATGAATAATAAATATGGAAAAATGTGCCCAATATCACTAGCAGGGAATTGCAGATTTGAGTGACAATAATATCTAAGTTCTAGAGTCTATAGGTCTTTCTGATGGCAAAAAATATCATTTTATTATTGAGAATGTGAAATGCTATATCTCTTTAGAAGGCAATTTAGTAATATTTGCCCCCAAAATTCCATGGATGGAGAAGCCAGGTGTGCTACTGTCCATGGGGTCACAAAGACACTACCGAGCAACTTCACTTTCACTTTCACCCAAAAAATAACTCATGGTAATCCACCCCAGAAAAATTAAAATACCAACTCATAAAGATAATAAGAAATATAAATAAGGATGTTTATCCAACCTTATTCAGTGACTAAGAACTGGAAACAAAGGGACTGCCCAAACAAGCTAGAGGTTATCACTAGCTTCACTGTGGTGTTCCACAACATGCAATATTAACAACCATTAAAAAGAATGAATTTAAAATACAAATGACAGTGACAGTTTTGAAAATGAGACAATGAGATGTTTTTACAATGACAATGAGAGTTTTGAAAAAAAAATGATGTTTTGAGTTTGGTAACAATATTTACCACCTGTAGAAACATCAGTTTTTAAATGGACAAATTTATCCTTATATACCCAGATATCATCCTAACAAGAGTAAATATTTGAAAAGCCCGCTAAAAGAATGCCTAAGTTTTTGGAAATGTTTCTTCATCCCTCATGAAAGGCAACAAAACACATGTAGAGGTGGCAGGATTGCCAGCCTTCACCTTCGTCACACTCCTGACAGAGACAGATGGCAACATCAGAATTCATCTCAACACCCTTACCTGTTGGTCATAGTTTGCCTAATGCAATTAGAATGGATATGGAAACCTGACATACCTTAGCTTGATCCAGCTTCACAATTTATAAGCTGTATAATATTGGGGATGTTAGTTGGGCTTCCTATGTTACTTCCTGTGAAGGTTAAAAACATGTGGAAAAAATATTTAAAGTAGAATCAGGCATATATTTCGGACTCTTTCATTGACCATGATGGCTACTCCATTTCTTCTGAGGGATTCCTGCCCACAGTAGTAGATATAATGGTCATCTGAGTTAAATTCACCCATTCCAGTCCATTTTAGTTCGCTGATTCCTAGAATGTTGATGTTCACTCTTGCCATCTGTTTGACCACTTCCAATTTGCCTTGATTCATGAACCTGACATGCCAGGTACCTATGCAATATTGCTCTTTACAGCACTGGACCTTGCTTCTATCACCAGTCACATCCACAGCTGGGTATTGTTTTTGCTTTGGCTCCATCCCTTCATTCTTTCTGGAGTTATTTCTCCACTGATCTCCAGTAGCATGTTGGGCACCTACTGACCTGGGGAGTTCCTCTTTCAGTATCCTATAATTTTGCTTTTTCATACTGTTCATGGGGTTCTCAAGGCAAGAATACTGAGGTGGTTTGCCATTCCCTTCTCCAGTGGACCACATTCTGTCAGACCTCCCCACCATGACCCGGCTGTCTTGGGTTGCCCCACAGGCATGGCTTAGTTTTATTGAGTTAGCTTTGTGGAGGTGATGGAATTCTACTTGAGCTATTTCAAATCCTCAAAGATGGTGCTCTGAAAGTGCTGCATTCAATATGCCAGCAAATTTGGAAAACTCAGCAGTGGCCACAGGACTGGAAAAGGTCAGTGTTCATTCCAATCCCAAAGAAAGGCAATGCCAAAGAATGCTCAAACTACTGCACAATTGCACTCATCTCATATGCTAGTAAAGTAACGCTCAAAATTCTCCAAGCCAGGCTTCAGCAATACATGAACTGTGAACTTCCTGATGCTCAAGATGGTTTTAGAAAAGGCAGAGGAACTAGAGATCAAATTGCCAACATCTGCTGGATCATGGAAAAAGCAAGAGAGTCCAGAAAAACATCTATTTCTGCTTTATTGACTATGCCAAAGCCTTTGACTGTGTGGATCACAAGAAACTGGGGAAAATTATACATGAACTGTGAACTTCCTGATGCTCAAGATGGTTTTAGAAAAGGCAGAGGAACTAGAGATCAAATTGCCAACATCTGCTGGATCACGGAAAAAGCAAGAGAGTTCCAAAAAAACATTTATTTCTGCTTTATTGACTATGCCAAAGCTTTTGACTGTGTGGATTACAATAAACGGTGGAAAATTCTGAAAGAGAAGGGAATGCCAGACCACCTGACCTGCCTCTTGAGAAATCTGTATGCAGGCCAGGAAGCAACAGTTAGAACTGGACATGGAATAACAGATTGGTTTCAAATAGGAAAAGGAGTACGTCAAGGCTGTAAATTGTCACCCTGCTTATTTAATTTATATGCAGAGCACATCATGAGAAATGCTGGACTGGAAGAAACACAAGCTGGAATCAAGATTGCCAGGAGAAATATCAATAACCTCAGATATGCAGATGACACCACCCTTATGGCAGAAAGTGAAGAGGAACTAAAAAGCTTCTTAATGAACGTGAAAGAGGAGAGTGAAAAATTTGACTTAAAGCTCAGCATTCAGAAAACTAAGATCATGGCATCCAGTCCCATCACTTCATGGGAAATAGATGGGGAGACAGTGGAAACAGTGTCAGGCTTTATTTTGGGGGGCTCCAAAATCACTGCAGATGGTGAATGCAGCCATGAAATTAAAAGATGCTTACTCCTTGGAAGAAAAGTTATGACCAATCTAGATAGCATATTCAAAGCAGACATTACTTTGCCGACTAAGGTCCGTCTAGTCAATGCTATGGTGTTTCCTGTGGTCATGTATGGATGTGAGAGTTGGATTGTGAAAAAGGCTGAGTGCTGAAGAATTGATGCTTTTGAACTGTGGTGTTGGAGAAACCTCTTGAGAGTCCCTTGGACTGCAAGGAGATCCAACTAGTCCATTCTGAAGGAGATCAACCCTGGGATTTCTTTGGAAGGAATGAGGCTGAAGCTGAAACTCCAGTACTTTGGCCACTTCATGCGAAGAGTTGACTCATTGGAAAAGACTCTGATGCTGGGAGGGATTGGGGGCAGGAGGAGAAGGGGATGAGGATGAGATGGCTGGATGGCATCATTGACTCGATGGACGTGAATCTGACTGAATTCCAGGAGTTGGTAAGGAACAGGGAGGCCTGGCGTGCTGCAGTTCATGGGGTCGCAAAGAGTCAGACACGACTGAGCGACTGACTGAACAGGCATATATAGTCACATAATAATACATACTATAACCATTGTTAGTGATATCTGTGCCATTATTGTTAATATTATTACTGGTATCATTGCTATTGGCACTATTGCTATAATTGGTATTATTATTATTACTGAAGGTCTAATTATTATTATTATTACAGAAGGTCTAATAGCCAACATTTACTGCAAAATTATAGAGTTAACTGGCAATTTGTGGCAATCTTAATGAAGTGATATGTGAGGACACTATTAAGTAAAAAAAGTTAGCATCTTACCCAGATATGCTAATAGCAGTTGGGTGAAAAAAAATGGCAACCTGCTTGAGGTACAGAACAGCTCATGTGATAACAACAGTTTAATTTCCCAAGAGCTCATGTGATAACAATAGTTTAATTTTCCAATCAAAATTGAATAGTCAGTTGCCAATAGTTTTATGAGCACCTTCATGGATGGGGGAATTGATGATTAATAACATTGTGCATCAATATAGAATCTTATCGGCAAGATAATGTATTGGAAAAAATCATAATTTTGGCCAAATATCTGTTGATTAATCACTGGAGAGATCTGCCACAACACTTTGACAGCATTGTGACTTTAAGTCCCTCAAGTGTGGGTACAGTATGAATCTCTACAATGTTAGACCTCTTGACATCTTAGCAAAAGCAAGCACTTCACAAGTGTTGGTCAAACAAATGGATGAATAGGTAGGCAAGCTAGAGGGGCTTTCTCCTCTTCTCTTAAGGAGGGTGGTTACTGATCAATAAGTCTGAAGCAGACTAAATATGGGATTTAGTCAGCATATGGCCCAGATTCATTCAGCTACATAAATGTCTGTCTTTAAATTATGATTAAATTTAAAACTATCCACCATATGATAAAATGAACTGTATGCTGGCATGAGAATCAATATTACAGCTCTTATCAATTTGTATTCCTTTGACTTTTGGGGAATACCAAAGAGTAAAGTGCTATATCAAATCATGCAGAAAGCATCAGTGAATTATATATGCCTGTGAGACCTTATCCCACAAAAATCTCTGAGGTTTGAGTGAAGAGAAGGGGGAGGAAAGAGAATCTGCACTTTAACAAAGTCCCTAGGTGATATGAATGCATACTGAATTTTGAGATGCACTACTCTAGAACACAGGCTTGCCCCAGACTCATCTCTAACTCGTCAGCATGCTAAGCCACACTGGGATTCTGGAAAAGCCAGTTCCTTTGAGGGCAGTCACTGGAGAGGCAAACTCAAGGCCCCCAAAGTGAGCTTCAAATTAGCTGCTCAGCTCCTTGGAACATGCCAGTTGCAGCTGAGACCACTTGGTCCCCTCTGTAGATTACAAAGCCACAGACAGGACTCAGATCTTGAGCCTATTGCCAAATCCTCCCCCAATTCACTGCTGAACTGAACAACGGTTTCTGAAAGGACCACACCACCATAGTGACCATCTCAAACCCGGAGGAATGTGAATGAAGAGTCTATAGGGACCAATGTTACGGGGAAAGCAAACTCTGGACAAGGGAGTTGGAGCCTGACCTGTGTTCCCAGCTTTGTCACCAACACCCCATGCAGATGTGGGTGAGTTGCTGAATGTCTCTAGGCCTCAGTCTTTCCATGGATAAAAGAGAGAGGTTGGAATGGCTACAGAAGGCCCTCATGCACTGATTGTAAGTAACTGTTGATAAGAACCACTGAGTGATGGCAAATGTGCTGTGATAGATTAGTCATGTCTGCCATGGGCACAGGAATTCAGGTTCTCCTTCTGTTTGTCTTGATGGGGCCAAATATCTTGCATTTTCAACAAACTCCAAGGGGATGCTAATGCTACTGGCCCATGGACCACACTTTGAACATTTGTTGTCCAAAGATGGGCACTCACCACTACTGTGACTACTGAACACTTGAAATGAGGTGAGGCTAGACTGAGATGTGCTTTCAGTGTAAAACCTACAGCAAATTCAAAGACTTGGGAGAAAGAAAAGAATATGATGTAATTTGTTACAGAACATGCAGAATTCTTATAGAACATGCAGAATTGTAAATATTGAAATTATAATGTTTGGGATATACTGGGTGAAATAAAATATTCTGTTAAGGTTAATTTCACCCTTTTTTATTTTTTAAAATATGATTAGATTAAGTCCAATTTATTTTTCCCCTTGTTGTTGTTATTATCTAAGAAACTGCTGCTTAGTCCAAGGTTACAAAGATTCACTTCTGTGTTTTCTTGTAAGAGTTTTATAGTTTTAGCTTTCATATTTAGGTGTCTGATTCATTTTTTTAATAAAATTCTTGGCTGCACCAAGTGGAGTATAGAACCTCACTTCCCTCACCAAGGACTGAACTCATGTTCCCTGCAGTGGAAGATAGAGTACTAACTACACCCAAAAAAATGACTAGAAAATTTACAATTAGGTATGTGACTAGCATAGTATTTTTCTTAAAAGAAGAAAAAAGCAGCTTTGTGAGATACAGTTCACATTTCATATAATTCTCCCAGTTAAACTATTCAATTCGGTGAGTTTGGGCATAATTCATTATTTTAATATATATATTTATATATATATGTATGTCTAAAATGGCAAATTTACATATGTAAAGCAAAATTTGCATTTTAATCATTTAAAATTTACAATTCATTGGTATTAACTGAATTCACAATGCTGTGCAATCATTACCACTATTTCACAAACCTCTTTGTCATGAACAGAAACTCTATAACTATGAAACAGTAACTCCCTATTCCCTCTCCTCCTTAGCTTCTAATCACTCATCTATATTCTATCTCTATGATGTTTGCCTATTCTAGATGTTTCAAATAAGTGGAAGCATACATTTGTCCTTTTTTCTTTGGCTTCTTTACTTAGCATAATTATTTTCAAGGTTCATTCACACTGTAGCATATATCTTAAAAGTCTTCAGCATAAGAAAAAAAAATGTTGGGTAACTATGTATGGTGTCAGACATTAACTAGAGTTTTGGGCTTCCCTGGTGGCTCATATGGTAAAGAACCTGCATATAATGTGCAAGACCTGGGTTTAATCCCTGGGTTGTTAAGTTCCCTGGAGGAGGGCATTGCACTCATTCCAGTATTCTTGCCTGGAGAATTCCATGGACAGAGCAGTCTGGCAGGCAATAGTCCATGGAGTCACAAACAGTCAGACACGACTGAGCAACTAAGCATAGCACAGCTCGTGGTGATTATTTTGAGATATATACAAATATCAAATCATTATGTTGTACACTTGAAACTAATACAATTTTGTGTGTTAATTATTTCTCAGTTTAAAGAAATCGAGGTATATTTGTGATACCATGATCAAGAGTTAAAGATATAAAGTCTGTAGTTGCTAGCAGGGTATGGTCTCTGACAATCCATGGAAGAGATTGAGGAGCTGATACAATGCGGCCTCATTAGGCTCCACTATTTCCAATTCTTTTAAGTGATCTAACTGAATATATAATCCATGTGGGAAGAAGCTTTTGAGACTTCAAACCAACTATCCAGTAGATATTCTTTTTAGTCTTTGTATTAAGTAACTTTTGGATTTGGTGTCTGTGTCTCAAAGTAGACTACTATTGCTGTCCTGTCCCTTCATTCAGTCTCATAGATTGAAATCCTTTGACTCACTTGAATCTTTCTTTAGAAGCTGAGTGATCTTTACCAGGGGTTTCCTCTGATCTCTTTTCTGACAGATTTAATATACTGCATACTAATAACCGACTTCTATCAACCTACATGCAAGGAATTGAATACACTTGTTAAATATAACTTAAATATCAAGTGAGAAAATGGTAAGAGGACTTAAAAGAGATCTAATTCCATTCTTAACTGTTGAAGAGGAGGAAACAAAGGCCAGGTCCTAGAATAACTTTGCTGAAGGTTTGTCAAACACCCTAATTTTCTCACACCTGGGGAAGGACCACCTTCATCCAGTGGCTTCTTCTTCTGCAAAGCTTAATCATAAATCATCTCAAAAGACAATTTAAAGCAAATGTTTTGCCACCATTAACATGGGCCAACAGATACTTTTGCAGAACCATATCCATTAGAAAGCAAAGACCAGTAAGCTGGTTGGGAAGCTACTACATCTCATTTGCTGACTGTCCAAGCTGCTGATGGAGTCTAAAGCAATAACCTCCTGGAGCTGTTTTCATGTTTTACCTGGTGTAGAAACTGGTTAGCAACAGCCATTAAATTTGTTTCCCTATGATTTTTGATGAAACAAAAATAAACATATAAAACATCTAAATACTTGACAGGTGATCTGATCATCCCAAAAGGAAAGTTTGAATGCACAACACATCCTACTTGAACTTAACCAATGTCTCTCTGTCTCAGTGCTTATCTTTGCCATACATCAAACTGGAAGCCAGGTGGACAGATGGAAATATTAGCATGAAGATATTGTTTCATTGATTAATTGCCTGGCCTTGAAAAAAAGGCCATTCTCTCTTTTAATCTGGAGTATCTCTAAAGAAGCTATTGCTTTATAAATTTAATCCAATAGTATGTTTGGAGTTCAAAAGTAATTTCTCATTTTTTGAACAAATCTAAATGTCACAAAATAGGGGAGAAATCAAGTAAATTATGATACATTCACATGATACAGAGTTTTCATTAAATTATATAATTAATGTAAAATCTGTATATCATATATAATTAAACTATAAAATATAAAGTGGACATACAATCTGTCATACAGAGTGAAGTAAGTCAGACAGAGAAAACCAAAAAGCAAATATTAACAAATATGCATGAAATCTAAAAAGATGTTTCATCCCCATGGTGGATTCATGTCAGTGTTTGGCAAAACTAATACAATATTGTAAAGTAAAAAAAAAAGGTTTTTTTTTTTAATTAAAAAAAATACAAATAAAAAGATGGTTCAGATAAGATCATTTGTAGGTCAGGAATAGAGACAGACACAGAGAAAGGACATGTGGACATGGGGGAAAGGGGAGAGTGAGACTCACTAGAGAGCAGGGTTGACATATATACACTATTGTGTGTAAAACAGAGCTTGTGGGAAGCTACTATATAACATAGGGAGCTCAGCTGGATGCTCTGTGATGGAGCAGGGGGGAAGGGATGGGAGGGGGGTCAAGACAGAGTGAATAGCTGATTCACTTAATTGTACTGCAGAAACATAAACTGTAAAGCAATTATACTCCAATAAAAATGATAAAAAATACAAAATATATTACCTTATAATTAAGTTATAAGATAATAAAAACAACAAAAATAGCAACCACAATAGAGTCCATACTGTTTACCAGGCACTATGCCAAACAATAAATGAGAATTATAACAGTCCTGTCAGAAAGGTGGTGTTATCATCACATACATACACACACACGCACACACACACACAAATAAAAACCTTGAATAAAAAGAAAAGTGCCAGAATGTGAACAGTATTTACTTTAAGGATAGGTGGTTATTTTTTACTGTGTGCTATGATTTTCTAAATTTTCTATAATATAGTTATTCACTTTTTAAGATTCATTAAAATATTGCCTATCTTTAAAACTGAATTCATGAAATGAGACACAACAGTTTCTTTAAAATTTTGTGTGGTGTGGAAGAAGTCCAAAGTAAGCAAGATTATAATATTTAAATAAACATTATATTGGGTTTTTGACTCCTTTTATATTATATTAATGTCTGCTACAATATTTGCCTTGCAATTGCTTAGATGAAACACATATACTTTCAAGAACATCAGGAAGAACTTCTTGCAACTACTCCACACCCCGAATTAGCTTCTGCTTGTCTGTGGAAATGCCCAAAATGTTCATCATTTTGAAATCAGTTCTATGGCAATGTTCTTGGGAAAAATAACTTTTCTTCTCCTGAAATGCTTATAGTTTCCAAGATGTTGACTCGGCGGTTCTCAGCCAGGGTGCTTTTGCCCCCAAGGAACAGCTGGCGGAGTCCGGTGGTGACATCTGCAGCTGTCTTACTGCAGAGGGGTACCACTGGCACCCAGTGGGTAGAAGCCAAGGATGCTGCTAAACAAGCCACAGAACAGGAGACAGCCCCGCCCCCATTTCCCTAAAAAAGCATTATCCCACCCCAACATCAAATGTGCAGATATTAAATGACTGTGAGTTAAAGCGACAGTATGAGAAGAAAGACATATTCTTCCCTAGGATACCACAGACCAGGGTTTCAGATGGAAACTGGTGAAACAGAGATAAACCCAGAGTAGAAAAAGGAAACAAGACTCAGAAAGGTAAATTTTGGTATAGCCAGATTTTCTCCTCTACAAACCAGAAACGTGACTTTGCAGGCGTTCCCCGAGCCTTATTTCCACACCTGTTCAGTGAGAAAAATAATTACAATTTTCTCATAATGAGTCTTCTGGGAAAAAACAAGGCTATAAAGATTCTTACAAATACAGTTGCAACTATAGCTAGTGAGCATGAACTGCCCTCTCAGTAGAGTAGGCAGTGTGTCAGTCTCATACAGCCAATGAGCTTGCAATCAGTAGTGATGATGGTGATGATAACAATGATGATGGAGGTGCTGATGATGCCACTGATGATATCATTGGGATGATGGCAGTGTTGATTTTCACTGTGGCTTATCATGCCCTAACCTTCACACCAATATAGACAGCAGACCATCAGAAGTAGAGATGACAAGCCTTCTAGTTTTTATTGTCTCTGCTGCTACTGCTAAGTCGCTTCAGTCGTGTCCGACTCTGTGCGACCCCATAGACGGCAGCCCACCAGGCTTCCCCGTCCCTGGGATCTCCAGGAAAGAATACTGAAGTGGGCTGCCATTTCCTTCTCCAATGCATGAATGTGAAAAGTGAAAGTGAAGTTGCTCAGTCGTGTCCGACTCTTGGCGACCCCATGGTCTGCAGCCCACCAGGCTCCTCTGTCCATGGGATTTTCCAGGCAAGAGTACTGGAGTGGGGTGCCTCAGAACGAATTTATTCTATTAGTTAGTGTAGGAATATAAAGAGAATTAACTCATTACTCAAGAGAATGATCACCAAGGAGCAGTAAGAATTGTGTGGACAGAAAAAAGAGCTGTGAGGATACATCAAAAAGTAAATGCAAACAGAGCCCAAGACTCAGCATCTGATATTTCCACTGGGAAATGATTTTACCAAAGAATACTGCTGAGGTAAATTCCTGCTATAGTCAATTTCTTTCTAACATAGAAATTAAGTGGAAATAGAAAATAGAGCTTCAGTGGAGTCTTAAAGGCAAATAAACTAAAATTAAAAATGAAAGTTAACTATTCATTCAACTGCTCGGGACATAAGGTGATCACTGGACTAATAAATTAGTTTCATGACTTAGCACAACCATTTCAAAACCTTCATTATGTTAAAGAGCATGGTCATCTTAACTATCAGATTCCTTTGGCTACTTTCAATATACTTTTCGATATGAGTTCATTTTTTAAAAATCCTGTAGATTTTCAGGTGAAGTTCGATGAGCTTGTCACTTAATGATGACCCTTGAAAGAATTTCAGGACAAGGAATAGATTGAGTCATCTCTACCTGTCAATCACCCATGTTTTCTTTCAACAGCTGCCCACTCATTCCACCTCCAACTTGAAGGCTCTTGGAATGCTTTGCTCAACAGTTCTGTCTTTCCAGGTTGGTGCTATGATGTCCAGATACTTTCATCAGCAAATGTACAGCTCTTCTTACTGTAATATGTTGGAAGTGTTTAGACTGCTAATCTCACCATTTAATCATATTAGTTTATCTTCCTGAATTGCTCATCTTGTTCTTTCTCCATTCCATTTTCCACATTTTCTTTTGTCTTCAAGGTCTAAACATAAGTCCTGCCTCTTTTCCCCACTTAAACTACTACCATCTGACTGCTCCTTTCTTTCTCTGTCCCACATAACACATACCATATATACTGACGTATCTGTGCTGTAGCGGCTGTATCCTGACAATTAGAATATAACATCTTAAGCCATGCTGGCCTGGGTTAATATTGGGATTCTGAAGGACACTTACTAGATATATATTTTTGGGCAAATTACTAACATTTTCTTTGCCTTGGTTTCCTCATCTGTAGATAGGGATAATGGTAGCATTTACCTCAAAATGTATAAAGAATTTTTTATTTTTTTATTTTTTATTTTTTTCATTGGTTTAAGACACATTTTATTTATCTTTTTAAAGGATAAACATTAATTCAACAATGCTTTAATCCTATAAAGTGAAAATTTATTACAGTACTTGGAGATATGTTTTTTTTTTTTGGGTGATAACATTACATTTATTTTTTAAATGCCTGACATACAGAAAAATGGGGGCTTCCCGGGTGGCACTAGTAGTAAAGAATCCACTTGCCAATGCAGGAGACATAAGAGTCTCAGTTTCTATCCCAGAGTTGGGAAGATCCCCTGGAGGAGGGCATGGCAAACCACTCCAGTATTCTTGCTTGGATAACCCCATGGACAGAGGAGCCTGGCAGGCTACAGTCCGTTGGGTTGCAACAAGTTGGACACGACTGGAGCAACTTAGCATGTACACTTGCATAGAAAGAATGGAGTTGTTAACTTTCATGCTACAGAGGGTATTAATCCACTGAGTGTTTATTTGTCTTTCTCTCCAATTGGGTTGTAAGTCCTGTGGGGTAAGGACAGTAGCAGATGTAGTGTGACAAGTCCTAGAACATGAACGCACCATTTACTAAAGCCCCAGTTCTCTCCTTATTATTGTCATCTCATATTACAGAGAAGGAAACTGGGGCTTAGGAATGTGTAGATTCAGTATCACATATCTCTGGTGAAAAGTAAGGGTTAAACCCATTAATGTTAAACTTCAAAGACTTACTCTCTTAACACCTCTATAATATCCCCCTGCCTTCTCTTTATATAACTGCACTGAAGACATCAAATGTAGAACAAGTGTTTATTGATGATTATTATTTAAGCTGTGTTTACTTATTATAATATTGAACAATATACAACAAATATATACTATTTTGATATTTTTAATATCTGAAAAATTACTGTAAATCATATTTCTACTCAGAGGTTTAATATAGGTTTCCTTAAGTATAGAATGTTTACCCACATAAATATTCCTAGACGGTATATATGGATCAAAACCACGGATTTAAAGTGAAGATCTCAGCAAACCTCCGTATTACTGGAATGAGCCTTTCGAAAAAAACATAATGTATCAAGAACCATAAGGAAAGTGCAAAAGCAATGGTTGCTTTGCTTAATGGAGCAAGTCCTAAGTGTTTGACGTTATCCTTAATAGTAGTCAGTAAAACAGTTTCCAGTAAAACTTAAGCGAGGAAATTAATCCCATAATAACAGCATGCATGCAGGTTAGGCTCAAGTAATAGCAGTGTGATAGCATGAAGAAAAGAGGCTTTAATTTGTGCTTTAGAATGTATTGGGTGGGTGAATTGCAGACACTGAAAGTGAGTTATTGTTTAGTCAATTTTATTACTTAGCAATAATTTTGAAAATACAATAATAAGTAAGTCTCATATAACCTAAAACTATCAAATCATAGTTTTTCAATCTAAATGCTACTGTAATCAATCATTCAATCAATATGTATTGGACACCTACTATTTTGTACCAGGAACTTTGCTGCTAGGCTCTGAGGATGCCAAATTGTAAGTCAATGTAGTTCTTATCCTCAAGAAGCTCACAGAAGAGTGAAAGAGATGAGCAGATAAATAATATTTTAATTATAACATGATGTAAAAAGTTCTATCTGACACAGACTGCTGTAGGTGCACAAAAGCCATTTCATTTTTCTTCTGGGAACACAGCTAGAGTACATTTCCCAGACACTCTTGCAGACAAGTATGGTCAAGGGAATGAGTTCTTGCCAATGGAATCTGGATAGAAATTTTGACATTTCTGGCCCATAGAAACCATGCACAGGTTTTGTTCTCTCTCATTTCCTCACCTGCTGATAAATAAAACTCTGAGAACGTCACGGCTGGCAGAGACACAAGATGGAAGGAACGTTCATGTCAGAAACTCTGCTCACCAGGCTGTCTGCAGAGTACTCACACTGAATGCTTACCTGAGTAGGAAATAATATTTATTGTATAAAACCATTGATATCTGGGGGTTGTTTGTTATAGCAATTAGCCTACTCTTTCTATTACATATTCTCTACAGAAAAGATGATTGCATATGCCCAAGATACACAGTCTAGAGGGAAAACACAACCTGGACCTTTAGGGCCACCTTCTCTTATAATGGACAAGTTAAAAGTGCTCAGGGAGGGACTTCCACAGTGGCCCAGTTTTAAGACTTGGCTTTCCAAATGCAGGGGGTATGGGTTTGATCCCTGATCAGGGAACTAAGATCCCACATGCTTCATGGCCACAAAAGCAAGACGTAAAACATGAAACAATAGTGTAACAAAACTCAATAAAGACTTTAAAAATGATCCCACATTAAAAGTCCTTTAAAACTGTTCAGGGATAGCCTTATCCATTCTTTTAAGTCTTACCTAAAATGAGGTATGGTTCTGTTTTGCTCTTTCTAGACCTGGACACTCCAGAATTGTGTACTTAGATGTAAAAATGTAAGCCAATCAGAGGCACGATCTAGTGAGCTACTTACATTAAGAGAAAAAATGCTGATGTCATGGCTGTCGGGATGGCATGCCCCTTGCTGAGGCAAGTGAGTGCTTATGTGAGACGGTGAGAGTAGTTCATTGACTGTAGGCTGTGACTTTTGTTACTGGAGAAGGGAAACGATTTGTGCTCACACATTTTACCATCCACAGTAACATGATGCAACTATTCTATGGACTTCATCAGCACAATTTACTTCTCCAGGAATCTCTTGACAAGAAGATAATAATTGCAAAAAACTGTACTGTTCATGCTAGGAACTTTCTGAGCAATACATCAACTCTTTATTAGAAAGTTGAAATGCCAATTCACCCTTCAGGTTTTTATGACCCTTCAACTCAACTTTCTCACTTGCCATCTACCAATCCTAAGTAGTTAAGAGTGTGGTCTTTATACACTGGCAATCAAGTCTTTTCAGTGAAAGATCTATCTTCAAAAATGTCAATAAATATCCTGACAGTGTTCCCCTGCTCCATCTAAGAAGCTACTAAAACTCTGGCAGGGTAACAAGTTCCTCCTTACTACACTAAGTAATAAACTCAGCTTTGTTTTCTGAATGAGTTGTCTGGATGATCTATTGGTATCCTGAGGCTTCTGTAACAAATTACCACAAACTAGGTGGCTGAAAAGAACAAAATTCATTGTCTCACGACTCTGGGGGCAAGAAATCTCATATCAAGGTGTTGGCAGGGTCATGCTCTTTCTGAAGACTCTCAAAGAATATCTTTTTTGACTCTTCCTAGCTCCTGGTAGTTGCCAACAATTCTTGGCACTCCTTGTATTATGGCAACAACTCCAATCCATGTTTCTGTCTTCACATAGCATCTTCCCTTTGTATCTTTGTCCAATTTCTCTCTTGTTATAATGATATTATAGCCTAATCCAATATAAGAGTGAGTGCTAAGTCACTTCAGTCGTGTCCAACTCGTTGTGATCCTATGGACTGGAGCTCACCAGGCTCCTCTATCCATGGGATTCTCCAGGCAAGAACACAGGAGTGGATTACCACGCCCTCCTCCAGGGGATCTTCCTCACCTAGGGGCTGAACCTGCGTCTCTTATGTCTCTTGCATTGGAAGACAGGTTCCTTACCACTAGTGCTACCTGGGAAATCCAATCCAATATGACTTCATCTTAATTTGATTACATTTACAAAGACTATTTATAAATAAGGTTATAACCACAAGTTTAGAGTGAATGTGAGTGAATTTGGGAGAGAACACTTCTCAACCAGAGCAGATGTTTTGTAGAGCCAGAATTTTACTTCTCTCTTCATATTAGAATGATTAAAACATCTTTTGCTGTTGATAGAATCTCTTGTTTTTCTTTTAATTTTTTAAATTAATTTATCTAATTGGAGGCTAATTAGTTTACAATATTGTAGTGGTTTTTGCCATACATTGACATGAATCAGCCATGGGTATATATGTGTCCCCCATCCTGAAACCCCTTCTCACCTCTCTCCTCCTCCTATCCCTCAGAGTCATCCCAGTGCACTGGCCCTGAGCACCCTGTCTCATGCATTGAATTTGGACTAGTGATCTATTTCATGTATGGTAATATAAATGTTTCAGTGCTATTCTTTCAAATCATCCCACCCTCGTCTTCTCCCATAGAGCCCAAAAGTCTGTTCTTTACCTCTGTGTCTCTTTTTTGCAACTCACATATACAGTCATCGTTCTGTTCAGTTCAGTCACTCTGTCGTGTCCAACTCTTTGTGACCCCATGGGCCACAGCACGCCAGGCCTCCTTGTCCATCACCAACTCCCAGAGTCCACCCAAACCCATGTCCATTGGTTGGTGATGCCATCCAACCATCTCATCCTCTGTCGTCCCCTTCTCCTTTCCCAGCGTCAGGGTCTTTTCCAATGAGTCAACTCTTCACGTGAGGTGGCCAAAGTATTGAAGTTTCAGCTTCAGCATCAGTCCTTCCAATGAACACCCAGGCTTGTCTTCTTTAGGATGGACTGATTGGATCTCCTTGTAGTCCAAGGGACTCTCAAGAGTCTCCACCAACACCACAGTTCAAAAGCATCAATTCTTCAGTGCTCAGCTTTCTTTATAGTCCAAATCTCACATCCATACATGACTATTGGAAAAACCATAGCCTTAACTAAACAGACCTTTGTTGACAAAGTAATATCTCTGCTTTTCAATATGCTGTCTAGGTTGGTCATAACTTTCCTTCCAAGGAGTAAGCGTCTTTTAATTTCATGGCTGCAGTCACCATCTGCAGTGATTTTGGAGCCCCCTAAAACAAAGTCTGACACTGTTTCCCCATCTATTTCCCATGAAGTGATGGGACCAGATGCCATGATCTTTGTTTTCTGAATATTGAGCTTTAAGCCAACTTTTTCACTCTCCTCTTTCACTTTCATCAAGAGGCTCTTTAGTTCTTCACTTTCTGCCATAAGGGTGGTGTCATCTGCATATCTGAGGGGTTTGATATTTCTCCCAGCAATCTTGATTCCAGCTTGTGCGTCTTCCAGTCCAGCATTTCTCATGATGTACTCTACATAGAAGTTAAATAAGCAGGGTGACAATATACATCCTTGACATACTCCTTTTCCTATTTGGAACCAGTCTGTTGTTCCATGTCCAGTTCTAACTGTTGCTTCCTGACCTGCATGTAGGTTTCTCAAGAGGCAGGTCAGGTGATCTGGTATTCTCATCTCTTGAGAATTTTCCACAGTTTATTGTGATCCACACAGTCAAAAGCTTTGGCATAATCAATTAAGCAAAAATAGACCTTTTCCTGGAACTTTCTTGTTTTTTCGATGATCCAGCAGATGTTGACAATTTGATTTCTGTTTCCTCTGCCTTTTCTAAAACCAGCTTGAACATTGTTACCATCTTTCTAAATTCCATATATACGTGTTAATATACTGTATTGTTGTTTTTCTTTCAGATTTACTTCACTCTGTATAATAGGCTCCAATTCCATCCACCTCATTAGAACAGATACAAATGCATTCTTTTTAATTAATTTTTACTTTTTTAGTTTGTTTTGCTTTGCATTCTTTTTAATAGCTAAGTAATATTCCATTGTGTATATGTATCACAGTTTTCTTATCCATTCATCTGCCAATGGACATCTAGGTTGCTTCCATGTCATAGCTATTGTAAGTAAATAGTGCTGCATCGAACAGTGGGATACACATGTCTCTTTCAAATCTGGTTTCCTCAATGTGTATGCCCAGCAATGGGATTACTTGGTCATATGGGAGTTTTATTTCCAATTTTTTAAGGAATCTCTACACTCTTCTCCATAGTGGCTGTACTAGTTTGCATTCCCACCAACAGTGTAAGAGTATTCCCTTTTCTCCATACCTTCAGAGGTTAAAGCATCTGCCTTGCAATGCAGGAGACCTGGGTTCAATTCCTGGGTCAGGAAGATCATCTCTTGAAGAATTTTCCACAGTTTATTGTGATCCACACAGTCAAAAGCTTTGGCATAATCAATTAAGCAAAAATAGACCTTTTCCTGGAACTTTCTTGTTTTTTCGATGATCCAGCAGATGTTGACAATTTGATTTCTGTTTCCTCTGCCTTTTCTAAAACCAGCTTGAACATTGTTACCATCTTTCTAAATTCCATATATACGTGTTAATATACTGTATTGTTGTTTTTCTTTCAGATTTACTTCACTCTGTATAATAGGCTCCAATTCCATCCACCTCATTAGAACAGATACAAATGCATTCTTTTTAATTAATTTTTACTTTTTTAGTTTGTTTTGCTTTGCATTCTTTTTAATAGCTAAGTAATATTCCATTGTGTATATGTATCACAGTTTTCTTATCCATTCATCTGCCAATGGACATCTAGGTTGCTTCCATGTCATAGCTATTGTAAGTAAATAGTGCTGCATCGAACAGTGGGATACACATGTCTCTTTCAAATCTGGTTTCCTCAATGTGTATGCCCAGCAATGGGATTACTTGGTCATATGGGAGTTTTATTTCCAATTTTTTAAGGAATCTCTACACTCTTCTCCATAGTGGCTGTACTAGTTTGCATTCCCACCAACAGTGTAAGAGTATTCCCTTTTCTCCATACCTTCAGAGGTTAAAGCATCTGCCTTGCAATGCAGGAGACCTGGGTTCAATTCCTGGGTCAGGAAGATCCCCTGGAGAAGGAAATGGCAACCCACTCCAGTATTCTTGCCTGGAGAATCCCATGAACAGAGGAGCCTGGTGGGCTACAGTCCATGGGGTCACAAAGAGTTGGACACGACTGAGTGACTTCACTTTCACTTTATTCTGACCTTTGTGAGGTACATCATTGTGGTTTAATTTGCATTTCTCTGAGAATCTCTTGTTTTTTAAATTAGACTTAAAATTCAGAAGCCACTCAAGAGAAATACTCTGCTTAAATTTGCATTAAGCTGAAAATGACTGGCATTAGAGTCTTTCCAGAGGCAAATTTTACAGAGGATGGTAGAGAGGGAATGAAAGGCTAAAGAGCACCCAACAGAATTCTAGAATTATTACATGTGCTCATGTGCACACACACAAACAAACCCGTTAAAAATTTGGCCAAAAAGACTAATACTAATTCTAGGACCAATATTTTATCCCCTTTTGGTCTACCCTGATGAAAGAATTACAATCTTAAAATGCTGATAATTTGGGACTCGCAATGTGGGTTTCCCTAATGGCTCAGAGGTTAAAGTATCTGCCTGCAATGTGGGAGACCTGGGTTCGATCCCTGGGTCAGGAAAATCCCCTGGAGAAGGAAATGGCAACCCACTCCAGTATTCTTGCCTGGAAAACCCCATGGTCGGAGGAGCCTGGTGGGCTACAGTCCACGGGGTCGCAAAGTTAGACACAACTGAGCCACTTCATTTTACTTCACTTCAGGCAACGTATCCTTAGGTAGTTCAGCCTTCACATGTAATTACTTTGGAGAGAGATGACACACTAAGGTATTGTACAACATAAAAATTTTATTCTTTAACAGATAAACAGTTATCAGAAATGTCAGTGTAAAAAAGTCAGAAGAAGCCCCTAACAATACAGAAACCCCTAAAATAGCTAAAATTACCATATTTATTTTTTATTGAAGTGTAGTTGATTTATAATATTGTGTAAGCTTTAAGTGTACAACACAGTGATTCAGTTTTTTGCAGATTACATTTCATCATAGAGTATAACAAGGCATCAAGTATTCTTAGCTTCTTGGGGAGGAAGGCACTATGGGAGACACTCCTGATCACTGACATACAAGTAGGGTTCCTTAGGATTAAAACATCACAAAGCAAGTCAATTATTTATCAATATTTCTTTAATTTATGTTTGACTGCTCTGGGTCTTCATTGCTACATGTGGGCTTTATTTTGTTGCAGCAAGTGTGAGCTACTCTTAGTGCTCAGGATTTTCACTGAATTGGCTTCTTTTATTGTGGCTCCTGGGTTCTAGAGTACAGGTTCAGTAGTTGTGTGCCTGGGTTTAGTCACTCCTCAGATTGTGGAAGCTTCCTGGACTAGGGATCGAACCCATGTCCCCTGTATTGGCAAGCAGATTCTTAACCACTGAACCATCAAGGAAGTCCTATCAATAATTTTTGTATGTATCTGTCTAATGGAAGTGCTATCACTACTTTTTGTATGTATGTGTCTAATGCCTAGTGTTATCTTTATTCATTTCAATTCTTTTTAAATACTTTCTGAATTTTTCCATGAGTACTGAATATTGAATTTCTGAAATTTGTTTATGCTTCAAGTGTCTATAAAAATCACCTGTGAGTTCAGCAAAGGTTAATCTTACTACACCAAGAAGTCCTGCCAAATGATCCTTGCAAGTGGAGAAGAATAAACACTCAGCAGATCCTTGATTAACCTGTTCACTGATTCTAATGCACAAAACTTCTGCTTCAAAAACTGAGGCAAAATTTGCTCATGATTAATTGTACAGATGTGAGAGTTGAACCATAAAGACTGAGCACCAAAGAATTGATGCTTTCGAACTGTGGTGCTGGAGAAGACTCTTGAGCATCCCTTGAACAGCAAGGAGATCAAACCAGTCAACCCTAAAGGAAATTAACCCTGAATATTCATTGGAAGGACTGATGATGAAACTCTAATACTCTGGCTATCTGACGTGAAGAGCCAATTCGTTGGAAAAGACCTTGATGCTGTGAAAGATTGAGGACAGAAGGAGATGCTGGCAACAGAGGAGGAAATGGTTGAATAGCATCCCCAACTCAATTGGCAAGAGTTTGAGAAAACTCTGGGAGACAGTGAAGGACAGGGAAGCTTGATGTGTTGCAGTCCATCGGGTGGCAAAGAGATGGACATGACTTAGTGACCAAAGAACAATATTAGCTTATAGCTGATATTTCTAGTTTGTTTTAAAACTGTCATTTTCCTCTTTTAAAATCTAAAACATATTACTTTCCTTGAGATTTTAAAATGTCTGCGATGTTCCATAAGCTATCACAGTACAGTGAGCTTTTTTCCTGAAGTATACATACAGAGTTTTATCTCAAATTAAATAAAATTTGGTAATTATGTCTTTGTATTATGTATTTCATGTTTGGGCTTGTATATAAGTATTTTCACTTGACTAAAAAAAGTATGACTATCCTGGGTTCCAGTTCTCTTTTGGAGATATTTATTTAGTCCTTCCCAATTAAAAAGAAATTCTTCTTCTATAGAATTTTTTATTATAATATGTTAGAACATATATATTTTATCAATATAATCCATGCAATAAATATGTGTATGTGAGGTGGAAAAATCCCATGGATGGAGGAGCCTCGTAGGCTGCAGTCCATGGGGTTGCTAAGAGTTGGACACGACTGAGCGACTTGACTTTCACTTTTCACTTTCATGCATTGGAGAAGGAAATGGCAACCCACTCTAGTGTTCTTGCCTGGAGAATCCCAGGGATGGTGGAGCCTGGTGGGCTGCCATCTGTGGGGTCGCACAGAGTTGGACATGACTGAAGCGACTTAGCAGCAGCAGCAGCAGCACCATGTGAGGTAAAAGTTGCTGTCGTGTCCAGCTCTTTGTGACCCATGGACTATGAATTCCATGAAATTCTCCAGGCCAGAATACTGAAGTGGGTAGCCTTTTCCTTCTTCAGGGGATCTTCCCAATCCAGGGATGGAACCCAGGTCTCCTGCGATGCAGGTGGATTCTTTACCAACTGAACCACCAGGGAAGTCCAAATATGTGTATGGATATTCACAGTTCAAAGTGCCTAAGAAAATGGAAATTACCTATTTTAACTAACCATTTAGTGGTTAAGCATATGAGTTCCATAGCCAAATCACTTGAGTTTTAATCAAAAGCAAGTTGTGTTACTTTAGACAAAGTATTTAACTTCTCTGTGCCCCAGATTACTGAAGATTTACCGAATCAATCCATGCAAAGTGCTAAGAGTCATGATTGAGACACAGTAAGAGTCTACTAAATACTATGTATTAATGTTATGATTACTTTTCTCTGAGGCAACAAATGAACAAACATAATGTACCTGCTTGAGACGTTTGAGGCCTGATGTGGAAAGGCTGACCAAAAGGTAACTAATCAATACTACAAGATCTATTATGCTACATGTCAAAGGAAATAAGGTGCCTGAAGTGATCAGGCTTCATTTTGAATTTGGGACTCAAATGAGGCCTGGGAAGAATAAGTAGGCATGGCTAAGTGATTAGGAGAATGAAAAGCATTCAAGGGAACAGTGTATAGCATGAAAGTTAGCATGAAGGCAAGAAGGGACAATTTATTCATTTGATGAGGAGACATTTTTTTAGAATAGATTTTCACTGTTGAAGCACAGTGAAAATCTGTTGAAGAACAGATTTTGACTATTTGAAGACAGTCAAAGACTGAAGTAACAGGACCCTAATACAAGAGACCCCTGAAAATTGGGCTAAGATGTTTGATTCTTAATGGTCTGTGTTCATGAAAGAGATAAGCAACAATAGTAGGCCTGACTTGGGAGGGGCTGATAATTGACTTCTTATCCCTGCATAAATTCAACTGTCAATCAAATATCAATGTAATTAAGTTATATATTTGGTCATTTTGCATATCATCAACAAAATTTTTTCTACAGAGCTGAACCTAGCCTTAACACTACAGTGACATTTGATTAATGATGTATAAAAAGTACAGATGATAGAATAATGATTAAAACTAGGCTCTACTCTCAAGGAACCCAAAGTCCAGGGAAAGTGGTTAAACTGATCAATTCAGAGTACAAGCAGTGTCATCTGAGAGAGCTAAAACACACTAAGAGTTCAGGAGTGGGAAGGGAAACAGCTTCCTGAGAATACCTGGTAAGACGATGGACAGAACACAGACTTAGCTTTGAAAGATATTTGAAACCAGTGGGTGAAATATTACAAGACGAGAGAACTGAAGGAACACAGGAAACTCCTGGGCAACAATTCAGTGTGGGGACTGCAAGGAGATCCAGCCAGTCCATTCTGAAGGAGATCGGCTCTGGGATTTCTTTGGAAGGAACAATGCTGAAGCTGAAGCTCCAGTACTTTGCCACCTCACGCGAAGAGTTGACTCATTGGAAAAGACTCTGATGCTGGGAGAGATTGGGGGCAAGAGGAGAAGGGGACGACCGAGGGTGAGATGGCTGGATGGCGTCACTGACTCCATGGGCGTGGGTCTGGGTGAATTCCGGGAGTTGGTGATGGACAGGGGGGCCTGGCGTGCTGCGATTCATCGGGTCGTGAAGAGTCGGACACAACTGAGCGACTGAACTAAACTGAACTGAACTGAAAGCAAGGCTCAGATTCAATTCCTGGGTCCAGAAAATCCCCTGAAGGAGGAAATGGCAACCCACTCCAGTATTCTTGCCTGGAGAATCCCACGGACAGAGGAGCCTGGCAGGTACAGTCACAAAGAGTTGGACACGACTGAGTGACTGAGCACGCACACACAAGGCAAGGCTTTCCCAAACTAAGAAACTCTTTTCTTAGGTAGTTAGAGGTATGTGAAATAGTAAACTATGATCCCTTGGTTAACCCTAAGAAAACACTGGGTTAAACAAAATGGAAACTAGTTCTTTATTAAAAGATTTCTCAGAGCTTTTGATATACTAATTTGCATTTTAAATCCTTAAGAGGGCAATATAATATACAGCCATTAATAAACTTATTTTACTATGAAATTCACTTCCTTCTGAAAATATTTTAGAGGACTAATGTTTAGTCAATATAACATTGTAAAGTGCTTGTTTAGAATAGAGATAGGGAATGCTTAGGGGATCTGATGTCAGAAGACTTAGAGTTGAGCTAATGAATTCTGACTTTCATTCAGTAGGTTTCAGAAAATCAAATCAGTAAGGGAAACCAATGTTTGCCTGTGCAAATTGATTCATTATAGTATGTATTCAAAACATTGCATTGGTCAATTGGGAGTCATTCTTATTCTCAAGCATACTAACCAGAGAAAAATTGAGAGGAATTTGCCAATATACCCATTGTGATATTCAAATGATCATAAGCCAGCATTGTAAATGTGGGTGGGCAACAGCATGTTTTGGAGGTAGCAGCAGGAGATAAGCCTGGAGACTTGATTAAAAGCAATTTTTTTCTTATGCTTTTGCATCCTCAACCATTTTATTTCCACATTTATGTTTTATAGGCTTCCCAGGTGGCACTAGTGGTAAAGAACCTGCCTGCCAATGCAGGAGACATAAGAGACATCGGTTCAATCCCTGGGTTGGGAAAATCCCCTGAAGGGCATGGCAACCCACACCAGTATTCTGACCTGGAGAATCCTATGGACAGAGGAGCCTGGTGGGCTATGGTCCATAGAGTCACAAAGAGTCAGACATGACTGAAGCAACTTAGCAAGCACACACTAAGACAAAACAAATAATATGATAATATAATATATGGGAAAGAATATTCAGTTCTGTAACAAAAACATGCTCTGTAGAAATCCATATTTTTGTATCATTTTCTTTATTATTATTCTCTGAATATACCACTGATCTGTCTATAAAAACAAAGCGAACGGATTCTAGCCTTTGATATACCTACCAAACTTCAGGTAACTAGGAAACCAGGAAGCTGAAGCTGGTCATTTTAGGCTTTAAGAATGCTTCAAAAATATGGGACCAAATATTTTCAAAGAAGCTTGAGCTCCTTAAAAGAAAGATGCAACATACTTAGCTCACATTTCAAAAAACTTGGAAAATTAAATTGATTTAAAGAGGAATTTTCTCCCCAGGAGAATCTATTTACGCAGCATCTACTTTCATTTCTCTTATACTCCATGAGTCATCAGGAAGTAACACAAAGTCACACAAGAACACAGAGTCCTCCTGGGATTTTGAAACAAATGGATTTGAAACTGTTCAGTTGATCCTACCCAGAGGATGATATATACAGGAATTTAGCATAAGGAGAGTTTGATCAGTGCAATTAAATGTAAGCATTGCACTTGTGGAACCTGGAACAAAATGTTGCAGTGTGATTTATGAGGCCAGAGTGGGTGGATTTCATTAATTCAAAGCCTTGCTATCTTGCATCTTTGCCATGTGGTTAATGTTACTACCATTTTAATGGTGCTTGCAGCAATCTACCAGTGAAATAAGAAACATATTGTCGAACTTTTCTTAAATTTATTGAGTGTTTACTATGTGCCTATGACAGTATGAGCCACTGAGAGTTCAGATGTGAGCGGGAATCACTTCAGCTTCTTTAAAAGACAATTAAAACTCGGCATAAGTCCTTTATGTTAGAAGCAAGCCTGGGGGCCTACATGAGCTCATGGGAGACAGGCTATGCCATCTCATTGTTTGGAAGAGATGAACTTTAAGTGAGTTCTGAAGGATTAGATGGAGTTAGCTAGGCAGAACTGGGAGCAGACCTGGGAGGTAGCAAGAGCCATGGTCCCTGAACCAGATGAGGACTTACATTAGAAGAAGTATAAGCAGTCTGTCTGACTCTTCTGCTGATTTTGATAATTTAGATGTTCTATAACTTTGAAGACATAAGAGCTCAGAAAAAGCTTCACCTGTCAAGGCAGGGACCATGGGATTTACTTTGAAGGACATGAAGACATACTAAAATGTTTTTGAGCAAAGCAAGGAAAATAGAATAATAATCATTTAGCCATTTAGGGCCACCCAGAATTTATCTCCCCTTCCTAACAACACTCTAATTTCCCTCTTGGGGATGACCTCTGTCTCATTGTGTACAATTTTAGAGATTGTAATTCCAATTTCTTCTGTCTTCAGCAACTGAGTCCCTGGAGTTTCCAGCTGTCACATACTTTCTGTCACTACTCTCTGATAATCATTCAGAACAAAAGCACCATCTAATTCCAGTCAATCAAGTGAAAATATACCCATATTTTTCATTTCCCACAAATGTGCCTAGGCAAATCTACAGAGCAATTCCCACTGATCGTAATTAGCTTATATCTGTTCCGAACATTATTCTTTAAAAATATCTATCTTTAAATATTCACATATCTTTCTAATTCTTTCCAATATATCATCTTTTTTATTAAGTTAGTTAGAGATGCTTTCTCTTGCTTTCCACCAAAGAACCCTAATTAATATAAACAGCCTTGATAGCAGTGAAATGAATGCTTGAATAAATACGAAACTGGAAGAATGAAAAACAGTTAAAAGGCAGCTGTGGAAATCTAGGCAAGAGATAATAGGGCCCTAGAAGAACATAGAGGCTAGAGGGTTTAAATGAAGTGAATGCAAATAAAATATATAAAAAGATAGAACTGACAGGACTTTGCAATTCATCAAACGTGGGAAGTGAGGGAAAGGAGGATTCAAGTCACTCAGATACACAGGAAGTGGTATCTACTTAAGGATGAAAACAAGGAACATGTGTTTAGACAAATCCGGTGATGCAAGCATGCTTAAGTAGCCCATCAATGGTTAAAAATTTTAGAGCACAAAGAGATCATAGAGGAATGCAGAGATCTGGGCATTATAAGTTGGAAGAAGAGAATTACGTCAAGAAGACAGATGCATCACCAAGAACAGTATATGGAATATAAAGAGAACAAAGCTAAGGGTGGACAAAACCTGGATTTGAAGAAGAAACAGAGAAAATAATTCCCACAAAAGAAAGTTAAGAAAGAGCAACCATAACAGCAGGCAGGTGAAAAACAAGCGGGTCATGGAAATCAAGTTATAAGAAGAGGAAGTGGTCAGAGTGACAAAATTTGGAAGTGCTGTTGAGTTTAATAGACAAGAGATAACTTGTGACTTTCATCAGTCTGCAATTGACACATAAATGCAACAAGACAATTTCCAAACAGGAGGCTTAAAACCACAATCATTTATTCTCACTTTTCTGGATATTGCTAGAACATTAGCTCATCTAGTCTGAATTCAGCTGGAGCCATTCATATCTGCTCATCCACTTCCTGGAACTACCAAGCTAGTCCAGAAACATTATTTTCATGGAACTCTTAGGGGTCAAGAAGATAAACCCAGTCATATAAGCTTGTTCAAGTATTTGGTCCTATCATACTCAGTAACATTTCACTGGCCAAGGCCATGGTTGAATCCTAAGTCAAATAAAAAGGAAAGGTACTTTGCTTTCTTAGTTATAAAAACTAGAGTCACAGAGCAAAGACCTGGACACGAGAGGGAAGAATTATCAGAGCCAATAAAGTAATCTGTTGCCATCTGCCTTCCCCATTAAAATTACTCATATCCCTCTCACATGCAAAATACCTTGAGTTTCATCTCAGAAACCACAAAATATTCATCTAACCATATTGTGCTCTGATATATCACGTTCAAACGTGACTTCTCATGATCTAAAGACACTATCTAAAAAGACAAGTTATCTACCCTACACAGATCAATACACAGTGGCGAAATGAGGAGCAAGGTAAGAGCAAAGAGCATTCCCATTCAAAAGGGGAAATGAGATGGCAGCTTGGTGAACACGGCAATTCTAAAATCACCCTGTGCAGAACTGTCTCCTTCTCTTGGGTTCAGTTCAGTTCAATTCAGTCACCCAGTCCTGTCCAACTCTTTGTGACCCCATGAGTCACAGCATGCCAGGCCTCCCTGTTCATCACCAACTCCCGGAGTTCACCCAAACTCACGTCCATCAAGTCAGTGATGCCATCCAGCCATCTCATCCTCGGTCATCCCCTTCTCCTCTTGCCCCCAATCCCTCCCAGCATCAGAGTCTTTTCCAATGAGTCAACTCTTCGCGTGAAGTGGCCAAAATACTAGAGTTTCAGCTTTAGCATCATTCCTTCCAAACAACACTCAGGGCTGATCTCCTTTAGAATGGGCTGGTTGGCTCCTTGCAGTTCAAGGGACTCTCAAGAGTATTCTCCAACACCACAGTTCAAAAGCATCAATTCTTTGGTGCTCAGCTTTCTTCACAGTCCAACTCTCACATCCATACATGACCACAGGAAAAACCATAGCCTTGACTAGATGGACCTTTGTTGGCAAAGTAATGTCTCTGCTTTTGAATATGCTGTCTAAGTTGGTCATAATTTTCCTTCCAAGGAGTAAGCATCTTTTAATTTCATGGCTGCAGTCACCAACTGCAGTGATTTTGGAGCCCCCAAAAATAAAGTCTGACACTGTTTCCACTGTTTCCCCGTCTATTTCCCATGAAGTGATGGGACCAGATGCCATATCTTTGTTTTCTGAATGTTGAGCTTTAAGCCAACCTTTTCACTCTCCTCTTTCACTTTCATCAGGAGATTTTTTAGTTCCTCTTCACTTTCTGTCTCTTGGGTAGAGCAGGTTTGTTAGTCACTAATTCTCTCTCTGGGAGGGAGTCCCCTGCACATTGTTCTCCGTGGCTCTGACCTCTGAAGCACCCTTCTTTTCTATCACACTTCCTGCACTACTTGTGAAGAAAGCCTTGACAGACTGGACATTTCTGAGGCTGAGAAACTTCCTGCTTTGAAGAAGTTAGGGATCTGATGGTCTTCTTACATTTTGAACAGTCTCAGTATGTTTTAGTCCAGGATGGTAGCAAAGAGTGCACCTGAGTTTTCTAGAACATTTAGTGGGATGTTATTAGATTCCTCTGCCATAGCTGTCTGATAGCACTTTCTACACCAATGGAAATACACTCTGTACTGTCCTAAAAGGTACCCAGTAGCCACATGTAGCTAACTGAGCAGTTAAAATGTAGACACTGTGGGAACTTCTCTGTTGGTCCACTGACTAAGACTGAGTTCCCAGTGCAAGGGGCCCAGGTTCAATTCCTGATCCTATATGCTACAACTAAAATATCCCATATGACACAATGAATATGGAAGATCCCATGTGTTATGACTAAGACCTGGCACAGAAGAATAAATAATAAAATTAATTTAAAAAAGTATTTAAATGTTGATACTATAATTGATGAACCAAAACTTAATTACAGTTAATTTTAATAGCCACAGTGGCTAGTACCTGTCATGTAGGACAAACCAGCTTACTTAATTATGTATTTGGGGCATATTAGGATGCTGTGTATTGTTAGCCTTAACTTTCCTAAAAGCTCTTTGCTCAACTAATGAAGTCTAAAAGGTGATGGTGGTGGTTTAGTCACTAAGTTGTGTCTGACTCTTGCGATCCCATGGACTGTAGCTTTCCAGGCTCTTCTGTCCATGAGTTCTCCAGGCAAGAATACTGGAGTGCACTGCCATTTCCTTCTCCAGGGATCTTCCACGCCCAGGAATCGAACCCAGGTCTCCTGCATTGCAGGCAGATGATTTACCAACTGAGCTATGAGGGTAGAAAGTGAGCTATTTTGGAAAATACAAAGCATGGTAGTTGATTTTAAACAGCATATGATCTTTCAAATGAAAAAAAATGGCCTTATTCTGCATTGACATGAAGAGCAGAACTAACACCAAGCAGTGCCAGAAACATATGTCAGACTTATTTCATGAAGAATTATAAAAGAGATATGAGGAATGTAGATTTCTCAGAATGTAAGGTGTAGTAAACAGGAAAGGTGGTAAATTTCTTGTCAATCCAGGCATCCAAGAAGTGACATGAAGATTACTTTCTGAGGCTCCTGCAGAAAGAAATTAAGCCTAAAATTGGAGGCTCTACTACCTGACCCATGTCTCCTTCTAACTCTGGTAATCCGTGGTTTTATGAAGTATGTCATCTACATTCAGCATCTCAAAGTCCCTCCCATTTACTCCTCACTGTCTTGCAATCTAATGTGCTTTTTATCACTCAATTTATCTCTCTCACTAGATTACATCCGTGGTCTTGTTTCTTCACCTACCCAGTAACTATATCCTTTAATGTGTGATTTTTGCAGTTTCCATCACTAAAGTAGAATATATTTCCCTGCCTCTGACTTGAGTTTGACTATGTACCTTGTCATAACAGCTCACTTTCTGCCTAACTCTATAGCCTTGACTAGACGGACCTTTGTTGGCAAAGTAATGTCTCTGCTGGCTGTTGGCTGTTTCTTACACAATATAACATTGAGTGTATTTACTTTCCTGATTTGACCTTTAGGGTACTGCCAAATTTACTATCATGAGAGAGTTAATTACCCAGCCTGATAAAATAATTTGTTTCTCCAATAAGAATATGCTACAATTTTGATAGGTGCACATGAGCAAGATGATCAGTTCATGAGGAAATTGATGAAGGTTGGCTTCAATTTGGTTTTGATGGTGAAAAGTGGGTGTTTCATAAATGACAGTTGAGTCTAAAGATTATTCTATGAATCTTCTTTAGAAGGAAGCACTTTTAGAACAGAGATAATTATTTTATCCTTACCAGTGACCTCATTAATAGCATGAAAATTATGTTCATGCAATCAGTAGATGACATTAACTTGAGTATGGCTGCCTGTAACACAACATAACAGAAGGATAATTCAAATGAATATTTGATTAATTAGAGAAATATCTATCAGATAAAGGATGAAATGCACTTGGGATCATTGCTAGATTTGTACTGAAGGGCGTAAAGCCATCAAGGAATAAAAGTCAGAAAGTCTGGTTAGGTACGAGAACAACATAAAGAATGGGGCATCAAAGTGGTAACAAGCTCAGAGAGAACCAGTGCTATTTGGTTGTGTCTTCATTATTATTAATTATTAATTTATTATAATGGATAACTAATAATATGCAATAATATTGATGACATAAATACAAAGAAGAATGTCAAATAATTGAGCGGACTTGCAAAACAGAAGAGATTAGAGATGAAGTTGGCAAATAATACTATTACACTGGCCTTCTTATTTGATATTGACACTTGCTTTCATTTATATTATGGCTGCCTATGAAGCTGGACAAGGAAGCTTTTAGGAGAACTGGGCTATATTATCCATTTTTTTCATTAAACCATCTAAATATGCCAGTTTATATTCAAAGAGTATAGGATAGATTCATAGAGGCAAAAGAAGTGAGAACTAGATCCATATTTTTTTAAATATTATGAAAAGAAAAAAATCATTGAAGACTGCTTACCAAAAGCTATGCTCTTTTCAGATTCCCATTAGTGTCTGCATGGGATTCAGCCAATGGAATATTTAATATTAATTTTATTTCTTAAGAGGGCTATGGATTTTTTTCATAAGGAAGTAGTACAAGTGTGAATACACTGGCTACATTTGATACTTTTTTCCTGCAAGAAGGTATCTAATGCCAGTAAATGCCTGCCATGAGCTGCCTTCATTTCTGAGAAACAAGAAAGATGCTCTAGTCCATTGCCTTCATATTCTGGATGTGCTTCATCTAATATCAAAGCTAACTGGTGCCTTATTATTAACACTCATCAGGTTTTATTGATTTCATTTATTTATGATAATTTATTTCATGGCCTGTTGTTTGTCATCTTTTCAAAACAGATTATTTCTAGTGGAATGATAAGGCTGGAAAAGCAGAGGGAGAAAAAGCCAGTTATCAAGCATGTATCAGGCCACACAAAGTGGTGATGAAGGATAGCCACTACTTTGATGTACAGTGAACCCTTGGCATGAGCGTACTTGACTGTTTCATGAGTTGACTCTTCTCGTGCAACCCCAAAGAGCCCTGACAAGTAATCTGTGATCATTTTTCCAGAGATCTGCATTTAAATCATGGTCTCTGTGAACCTGCTAAGAAAAAAGCAAGTCATCTACTTATAGGTCCCCCAAGTCACTACCCAGTATATACTCTTGAGTATATATTTAATTTGGCAAAAGAATGCAAGCTTATATATTTCTAAATATGGGATGCTTTAAAGCATAAGGATTAATTAATAGCTTTACCTTATTAATATTTATTAAGGACCTATGATGGGTTAAATGGCTAGTTTTACTATCAGGTGCAAAACCAATATGATTTCAGGCATTCTGTTATTAATAATAGTTGATGTCTCCTGAATGCTTACAATATCTCCTGCACCTTTCTAAATGCAGTAAGTCCTCTACATATGACCAAGTTCCATTCTGAGGGCACGTTCATAAGTCCAACAAAGTTAGCCTAGGTGCCCAACTAACACAATCAACTATATAGTACTCTATTGTATTAGGTTTGTTTATAATACTTTTCACACAAATAATACATAAAAAGTAAACAAACACAAAAAATAAGCATTTTCAATCTTATAGTACAGTACCTTGAAAAGTACAGTAGTACAGTACAACAGCTGGCATACAGGAGCTGGCATCGCGTGAACAAGCAAGACTTACTGACTGGAAGCAGAAGAGGAGGTGAGAGATGGTAGAGCTGAAGGATCATCAGCAACAGGAGGTGGAAGGCAAGCTTTATTTCACTCACTCCTGACATTCAGTACCTGCTACATCACTGCTGCTTTTAGGTTTGCTTCTGAATATCCTGGGCTTGAAATAAAGATACTATATTACTGTACTCTATACAGTAACGTGCATTCTAAGTCCCTTCAGTCGTGTCTGACTCTGTGCGACCCCTATGGACTGTAGCCCACCAGGCTCCTTTGTCCATGGGGTTCTCCAGGCAAGAATACTGGAGGGAGCTGTCATGCCCTTTCCAGGGGATCTTCCCAGCCCAGGGATAGAACCTGCATTTCTTACGTCTCCTGCATTGGCAGGCAGATTCTTTACCACTGAGCCACCTGGGAAGCCCAGTACTGTACAGTAAAGTACACAAAAACACAGCAACGTGTGGAGGATGCACACACGTGACAAGGTACACTGGACATGTGAACTAGCATGATGGGACATGTGAACTAGCATGATGGGACATGTGAACTAACATGATGGGACATGTGAATGCACGTTCACATCCTTGAAACTGCTCAACTGAAGGGTCACATAGAGGGGACTTACTGTATTTTATTCATAATAATTCATTTTATCCTTATAGCAACTCAAAGAGGCAGAAGTCTATTTTTACTTCTTTTTAAAATGAGGAAACTGAGGCCCGGAATGAATAATTTACCGAAATTACTCAGCTAGGAAATGCAAACCTAAAAACTGAATGAAGTTAGGCCCAGAGAATGCCCTTGGTCACATGAGATTCAACAGTCACTCTTCTCTCCCTGGGCCCTAGTACAAAAACTGCAACCTTAGACACATATTTTTTTAAATTCTGACTTATTACCAGGAAGTAAAATTCCAATACTTTTACCAATATTGTCACCATTTACTAAGTGAATATCTATTGTGCATCAGATAATGGACCAGACCTTAAAAATAATCACTAATCCTGAAATTTTTTAAAGTGGGTGACTTTAATTCTATTTTATAGAATAGAAATCTGAAGCTTGAAGAGGCTAAATCATAAAATTGATGGCCAATAACTTGATATAGAACAAAAACAGGAATCTGGGTCTGTTCATCTTAAGTCCTTGTTCTGCCCATATCCTGTAACACTTAAAAATAAAATAAGCTTACCTTTCCTCAGATAAATTGAGGTAATGTTAGGGTGTGCTAGAGAGATAAAACTGAGTTTTAAATTCTTTATAGAAATCTTGACCTCTACTTGCCTGTGGTCACTGCAAATATAGTGGGACCAAAACAAGAAATGTCATAACTTTTGATAACAGAATATATGTTAGTAATTCAGTCATAAGAAATGGAGATATAGCAATGGAAGAAAAGTAAACAAAATTCCTCCTCTTTAGAGCTTATATTCTTGTGGGAAGTCTGATAATATCTAAAATATGTAATATGGTAGAAGCTGGTAAATGCTACAGAGGAACATAAAGCAAGGAAGTAACATAGGGAATTCCTGGGCTATAGAGGAAGGTTGCAATATAAATAGGATAGTCACAAAACTTTACTGAGAAAGAGAGAAGCAAATTGTTCAGCTGGAAAAAGAGTATTTAGGCAGAGGAAACAGCATTTACACCTTTTCTGAATAGAATGCCCGGCCACGTTCAGGAGCAAAGAAGCTAGCAAATCTGAAATAGAGGTAGGAAGGAGGTTCTGGGAAAAGATGGGGTCAAAGAGCCAATGTTGGTCAGGTACTGAGCTGGACAAAACAGCATGAAGAATTTGGCTTCATTGCTCTCACATGATGTCGCTGTATTTTTAACAGAACATCATCCCAGCTGCTTTGATGAGCACAGCCCAAAGAGAAAGAAGGATGGAAAAAGACTGTTGGCAAAACTAAGTAAGAAACCATGCTAGAACGGACTAAGGGTAAAGACAGTGAAATTGGTGAGAAGTCATCATATTTGGGGCATATTTTGAAGGTTTAGGTGCAAAGAGTTTGTTGACATGTGGGGTTTTGGAAGGGTAGCATCAAGGATGTCTTCAAGCAGGTGGAGTTACTATTAACTGGACTGAAAAAACAGTGGAAAGTAGGCTAAGGGTTTGGTTTTGGACATGTAAGCTTGACATTCTTGTTAGACATCTGAGTGGATGAACTGAGATTGGATTTATAAGTCTGGTGATGAGGGAAGTGATCTGGAGTGTAGATTTAAATTTTGGAATCATCTGCATATAGATGGTATTTAAAATCATGAGACTAGATAACACTACTAAAAAAGCAAGTTTGGATATAAAAGAGAAGGGGTCCAATGATTGATCCCAGAAAAGTCCACATTAAGAAGATAGGAGGAAAAAAAAGTAAACTTGATGATTAGGAAACACAAGATGAATGGGATAAAAATCAAGCAGGTAAACTATTTTTAATGTATGAGCTATTTTTACTTGTTTTGAGAGAAGAATAAGTGATGAAATTATTTAAGAAAGTTTAAGGGAGGGGAATGGAATTTATTGTTAGGGATATCATGTAATTAAAAAAAGTAAAGTAAATGGGTTTCAGAAAAGATGGAGAACTAGATACCCTGAGAGAATCCACTAGAAGGTTTTAAGGACATTCTTTCTAAAACTCTACAGTTGTTCAACTCAACTCCCAACTTTTATTCAGAGATCAAACTCCCAAGACTTTAACATATGATTGGCCCAGATTCCCTCAAGTGTCTGTCATTCCTCCAATCAATAACAGTCAAGGCCATGTTGGTACAAGTGGTACCACTTGTACCATTTCTCCAATCAATAACAGCCAAGGCCACATTGGTACAAGTACATACATATGGTACAAGTATGGTTATCAGAAAAGTGCTGTCAGATACTAGAGAAAGGGAACTGTACACTTGGTAAAAATTAATTGTAAAATCACTGGAAAATACTGTAGTTTCTTTAACATCCAATGTTGGTTTAGATATTTAAATTCATTAGCAAATTTTATATAGATTTTAAATGAACTTCCCCATTACTGGTCCAAGGACAAACAATTCAGAGTTTTTGTTTAATGAGATTCCCTTCTGATGACTGCTTCATGACAATTTTCATAGCAACACAACCATGTAGCATTGTAGTGCCTTGCTACATTATTTTAATTAAATACATGGCTTCTTCAACCCCTATTTCACTTAGTTATTCCATTAAATACATTAATTCTTTAGTTTTCTTAAAAACAAAACACTCTTGATTAGTCAGATGTATTAAAAATTAATAGGCAGTGTGGAAAAGTGGGAAAATAGTAGTTTTAGACTCTAAAGTTGGAATTTTATTCCTGATTCTGCCACCAACCAGCTATTAATGATCTTTCTTAAAATAGTTAACATTTTATACCTCAGTTTCCTCATCTCTATGGAAAACACTGAATTTGGCACATTTCAGAAATGGCAAATTGTTCCATCTTCATGCCAACTCCTTATGTTGAGAAGAGCTCTGCAGTCATATATAAAATCAATGGAAAACTAACCTGATGAGTTACTGAGGTCCACTGGACATGTTGGAGGAAATAGACAGAGCCTGGCAAAGTATTTTGCCAGGTACTTACCTTGCAAGAACTAGATGGCCTATTCATTCAAAATGCACTTATTGAGTATGTGCCAAATGCCTGTTACTGACTGCATCAGGTAAGGATAAAAACGGATTAAATAAGTTATGGTCCTTTATCCTGCTGGAATTCACTTTCTAGAAGGTATGACATGAATTGTAAGCGATTGTTTCTAGAAGTTTATTCAAGCTCCAAAACTGCATGAATTCCTGATTTCTCTGGAGGTAAAAAATCTGGATGTTACAGAGTAACTCTTAATCCTTTATTTACTTACATTTCCCATGTCAGCATATGTAGAGGAATAACTATATACAAACAAACAGCCTTATGGCTGGGTGGTGGCTCTGCGGGCACGGTGAACAAACAAAGTTATACTGCAAAATGAATCAAGTTAAGACAGTACTGCTGCCACTGCCTCATGGCAGGCCCTCAGCTCTCAGTGCCCACAGCGCTGATACAGGGCATAGGCAGTAACCTGAAAATCACTGCCTTTCGACAGTGGATGTGGCTGCCACCAAAGTGTCACCATGTGACACTCCAGCATGAAGTACATGCGCAATTCCTGTTTCTGAATCACTGGTTCTGACTCAAAGATGGACCTAACGGTGTGTAGGTCGGGTCATAATAAAGTATCTATGTGTGAGCTGCAAGAAGGATGGTATCTTCAGTTCCCACAAGGGCTCTCATTGCCTGGAGAATTCTAAAACTTTCCTACCTAAATTCTACAATGTCCTCCTACCCAATCAATATTGACCAGTCTGGGGCTCTGCTCTCAGCTATATTTTTCTTGTCAATTAAAGAGATATTTATACATCAATTTCCTGTGGAATTAGTTAGCATGAGTCAAGACATCCAAATTGAATCATTTCGTTGATACCCAAAAAACCCCAAATAACATTAATAGCAACAACAATCAAAACAAAACAAAACAAAAACCTGAGTTTAGAAGTATGTAATACCCAAACTCTGATGTACAGCAACTTGATCAGGGAAAACTCTGCCTTCTAAGATCTGCTGGCAGCTATCCACCTGGACGTAAGCAATCCCTGTGCTTACAGCATGCTGGAGAATGTTTTTCCTTTTCAGAGTTCAAAATAGGCAGATGTCAGTGCCATTGAATGAAACCAGCTAGAGCCACTGACATCCTTGGTATGACACAAACTGGCTGCTGCTGCTGCTGCTGCTAAGTCGCTTCAGTTGTGTCCGACTCTGTGCGACCCCATAGACGGCAACCCAACAGGGTCCTCTGTCCCTGGGATTCTCCAGGCAAGAACACTGGAGTGGGTTGCCAGTTCATTCTCCAATGCATGAAAGTGAAAAGTGAAAGTGTAGTCACACAGTCGTGTCCGACTCTTAGCGACCCCATGGACTGCAGCCTACCAAGCTCCTCCGTCCATGGGATTCTCCAGGCAAGAGTACTGGAGTGGGGTGCCATTGCCTTCTCCGACACAAACTGGAGAGGGGTTAAAATCTGTAAAGGAAACACTGGATAGCTTTGCCTACTGGAAAAATGACCTGTAGGCCACAGGTAGAACTTTATTCCCTCCTCAAAGGCATAATATAGGCTCCCCTCCATAGACTTTCTTCCATTTGTCTCCTCCAAGGGCCCGATGTCTCTGTTTCCTTTGCCTTCTGCTTAGTCAACAGGCAAGTGCCAGAGTAATATTCTCTTTTTTTTTTTTAACCATCTCCAACAGGCTGCTTTAATTTTGTTCATTTTCATATCCAGCTTATTGCCTCTCTCCTCAAATCAAGAAAATATACAATGCATTTCATTCTCATTTATTAAATGTCTGCTATGTATCTGTCATGTGTTTGAGTTCTACGTAGGTCCTTATAACAAAACTCCAAGATGAATAACATACTTCCTGGTTTACATCCAGGAATATGAAACTCAAAGAGATCTTGTAACTTACCCATGGTCACACAATAGGCACAAGGCTGTCTCTTTCTAGAACTCCTGCACTTCCCCTTGTTGTTGTTGCTGTTTAATGGCTAAGTCATGTCCAGCTCTTTTGTGACCCCATGGACTGTAGCCCAGCAGGCTCCTCTGTCTGTGGGATTTCCCAGGCAAGAATACTGGAGTGAGTTGCCATGTCCACTGGCAACTATTATAAACTGCCCCTGATCCTGTGGTGAATGGTGCAGTCTTTGATGTGGGGCAGGAGAAATCAAGGCTTCCTTTCATTTTTCCTTCTCTGTCTACAAAGTCAGTCAGCAGAGTAATATTCTTAAAGCAGTGTTTCAAATGTACTAATCTTCTTCACTGAAACTCTCTAGATGCCCTTCTTTTACCCAGTGAATTAAGTTAAACTTCTCAGAGGGGAATGTAAGGCCTTTTACAATCTGGCTCCTGCCATCACCTCAACAATTCCTCCCATCTTTTCCTCTTCTCATACTCTTCCTCCTGGAAGTCCTCACTTGGAATGCCCTTTCTACTGCTTCTGCTTTTCAAAAAAATATTTATTTATTCATTTATTTAATTTTGGCTGTCCCAGATCTTCACTATCTCAGTCCACTAAAAATTGAGGCATGCCATGATTTTGACCTTTCTTATGAATCATTACAATGATTTTGGAATTGTCTTATTTCCTATCTGTATTATACTCTCTGTAAAAAAAAAAAAGAAAAAGGAAAATGACATTTATTTCATTCCTGCTATAGTCTTGGTGCCATACTAAGATCCCTTATTTAATCCTCACCACAGCCCTATGAGGCAGACATCATCCTGTTGTGCACATGAGAAAGCTGAGACTCAAGGCATTGAGGGTCTTGCCTGGAGTTATGTATTAACTTCTGGGAGCAGAATTTTCATTTAGATACTCCTGGAGCCAAACACATGTTTATTTCTGTGTCATGCTTTGAGTATTGTGAAAATCTCACTACACATGGCTAGCACATAACCACCCCTTGAACTGAGGAATATTGTCTACTTCTGATAGATGTCTTTAAGAAGATCCAGTAAGATGCATTATAGTGGGCAAATAAAAAGTAAGATGAAAATACACAGCAAACACATGTGGTAAAGAATCCTCACTAACCATCACTGCCTGGTTGGATAGCAGGCTGCAAAGTGATAGGATCAGCTTTCTCAGAAAAGCAGTAATACCTGTTCTTCTTCCAATGATATCCATGGAACAAGTTATTGATATTGCCATTATTAGAGCTATTTCTCAGAAACCATCTACTGAATTTTTCACAATTTCAAATGTCTTCAGTGTTATCTTTTCAAAACACTCCTATTTAATGTAGTAGAATTATGATGGATTTAGTATGTAGACAGATCTATGTACAAATTTCATTTTCATCCTCTCACTATTTCTATGAGCTTGGGTAAATCACTGAACCTAAGACTAATTTCCTGATTTTTAAAATGAGTATACTACCATTTACCTCTAAGAATCACTGAATTTGTGCAAATTTATGTGTTATTCCTAGTACAATGCTTGGCACATGGTCAATAAAAGTCTTTTGTGATTAATATTGTGATCTAAAAAACCCAACCTTCTCTATTATTCTAATCACCACTGCCTTGTAAATATCATCTGGATTCTCTATTTACAAAGAAAAATCAACCCAGGATGAACATACAGAAACAGTTTAAATACAACACTTGAAGACATATCAGCCATAGGCCTGCAAGAGAAAAGGTCTACAGCATCACTAGAAAGAATGACTCTGCAGGAGAGAATCTGGGAGTTCCTGAGTGTGTGGACTGTGGAGTCACCATCTGTATGAAAATCCTGGTTCTAATATCATCAGTTGTGTAGAGCCAAGTCACTTAACTCCTCCATGTTTATTAGCATATTCTGCAAAACAGAGCTGATAATAATGGAATCTCCTCATAGTGTTGTTTGAAAACGAAATTAAGTCAGATATATACCATACATGAGCATATTTCCTAGCATACTGTAAATTATCAATTGTTGCTTTATTTTTTATGATAATTATTATCATTGTCAATACAACTGGGTTATGAATAAGGGTCTGCTTGAGCCAATAGTTAAAATGATAACTGGGAAAGCATCTGTTTGCGAAGTTGACAGTCCACATGATGACATTTAAGATCACCAGGATAGCTGAGATCACATGGGGGCGGGGGGGAGTATGACTGAGGAAAAGTAGAAGAAGCTAGTGCTAAATCAAGAGGAAAACCAATAGTTAAAAGAGACTGCAAAGAAATCAGGAAAGTTGCCACTGGGAAGGTGTCTGGAAAACCAGGAAGTGGTGGGATCACAGTAATAAAGCAAAGCAAAACAAAAAAAACAATGTTAGTCTGTTTTCTAAGAAGATGGCATGATCGCCATCCAAACATGCTGAGAGATCCCGCAAAGCAGCAGAAAAATGCTACTGGATTTGGAGATGGATCATTGGCTTTTCAAACATGGCTTGGCAACGAGTGAAGAGGCAGGAAATAAAGCCCAGGCAGAGGGCGCTGAGGAGAGAATGGGATGAGAGGAAGTGGAGCTACTAACAGCCTGTCAATTCTGAGTCGAAGGAGGACAGAGAAATGGAGTCGGATCTAGAAGATCTGTCCAAAAAGTTTTTGGATGGGTTGCATGTTACTTGAGATGGGAGATATAATTACTACTGGTTCCTGCTACTTAATTATTGATTACTATGTACAAGGTGCTCTTCTAAATGCATTCCCTGATTTTATTAAAAAAAAAAAAAGTCACAAAACTCCTATGAGGGAAGTACTAATACGATCCCCAGTTTATAGATGAGAGGAGTAAGACAGAGAGAGGCAGAGTCCTGTGCTTCACTCAGTGAACACTGAGACAGTGTGCCAACCAAGACAGCCTGACTCCAGAGTTTCTCGTTTTAATTTCTACTCGGAAGGGTCCCTTGCTATATTAGTCTGCCTCTACTCCATGTGTTGTTATGCTGGTAAGAATCAACCAGTAAACAGAAAAGTTGATGGTGCCAGAGAAAGAGAGTAACAATGCAGAAGCAAAGTCCTTAAAAGGGCAAGACTGAAGGAGACCGAGAACAAGATGACGTCATAGATGAGGAGAGGGACACCTCTCACCGGAGGGAAGGGAGAGCGCATGCGTGCGGATGTATTCCTAGATAGTTTTGCACATTTGGTGATGGAAAGATGAAGGCGTTACCAGATGTGTATTTTCTTATCACCAAACTGTGAAGTGAGATCCTCTAGATCTTTCTCGCTAAACTGTGAAGAAGAAAGAGTGCTGAGGTAACGATACCAGAGGAGAAATAGAAAATGCAAAGAGAGAGAGTACAACCCATGGAAATACAATGCGAGAAGGTGGCAGGCCTGAATACTCTTTTGAGACTGGGGTTTGTGAATTTAAAGTAGATCTATCTACATGGTCATCTCTTTTTCTCCAGACCTATTCATCTGCTTGGGGACAGATGAAAAACTGTTGGGTTTATCTGGGTGAGTTTTAATCAGACATGTAGGATGGAGGGGATATAGGAATGAGTAAGTCAGGACTGTCACAAGGTAAGTTCCCCAGATGCAGATGCTGAAGTGATGTTCAGGGTGAAAGATGTTATCCAGGAATCTGTACCTATGGAAGGAAGAGGATGGATGCAGGATTCAGTAGACAGAGGAGTTCACCTGAAATGCAGACACCACAAAAAATTTGCTCAACCTTGTGAGGTGCTCTGGAGTGAATATATGCCATCAGGATTTTTCCCACCTGACCATGTCAGGTAGAAAATCTGGGTGTCTTTGATACCCCTGCCTTGCTCCATCAGTATGTAAGGACTGCTCTGGCAGGGAGACTTCAGGCAAGGTGATTCTGTGGTTGGGGCTAACTCAGAAGGGGCTGAGAACAGGATCCTGCCTGTGACTGCACTCCCTACACTGGTCAGCCAGTTCTTCCATGAAAGGGAATGTGGACAGCCCATTTCAATGTCTGTGAATGAGAGAAAGAGTAACTATGATGATGGACTAAGGAATTCAAGATCCCTGGGTTGGGGAAATCCCCAGAGGAGGAAATGGTACCCCACTCTAGTATCGTTGCCTAGAAAATTCCATGGGCAGAAGAGCCTGGTGGGTTGCAAAGAGTCGGCATGACCAGGCTCCCATGCACACACCAAGAAGGGAAGACCAACTATGAGAGAATGACTCCTGTTTCATATGATATTGAGTTTGGTGCGCAAGTGCAAAGGCATCAAATAGAGCTGAGATATCCCAACTGAGATAGATTATCCTCTGCTTTAGTTTGAAAATAATCACAACTCAGAAGCAGTCTTAAACCCTCAGACCTGCTTTTGCACAATATAACCTTCCTTCTCACACACACACACACACACACACACACACACATACATATCCATTTGATTTGTTAGTCAACCCCTCAAACAGATATTCTGAATGCTGGAATGTTACCTATGACTGTTTAGATTCTTTGTTATCACAAGCAGTAAGAGCTATTTAGGTTTAAGGAAAATGTCACTCAGAATAAATTAGATAATCTCAGATTGTCTTCCTTTCTGCTGATGTTTATGTTTGCACTTCAACTTTTTATATACACACGTTAAGGAAGTAGGATAAAATATTATGTTTGAAAATGATTTAATTGTGAATTTGAACTCACATTTAGAGGGCAGAGTAAGTCAGAAAATAATATCAAGAGAGCCTTTCTTTTCCTCCCACATTATGGTGGGTGATAGAATATGCACCGTATCACACCTTCCTCCTCAGAAGGGTATCAATCACCTTGGAAATAAATGCAGAGCTCCTGGTTATAGACTCCACCACTTAATGTGGTTTCTGCCCACTCTTCCCCTGCCACCTTTCTAACTGGAAAGGTTCATGCAACACATTGTGACAATATCATCTATTAATAAGAGGTAAAACATGCTAAACTGTCTTCTTTATTTTATGGAAATTACATGGCTAAAAGCAATAGCTTCAGAGGCTAACAAAAGACTGTTTCATCTGACTCTGACAGTTCTGCACTCAGGAAAAAATAAAGAATTATTGTAATGGCAAACTTAACAGCCTGGGCTATTAGCAGCCAAGTTTAGACTAAGTCTTTACCCTAGTTACTGTGTTTAGACCCAAAAATGAAAATATTATTTCAAGATGGAATGGAAATGCTCACCAGGCTTCTCACATGGGAAAGAAACAGTTGCTGAAGAGTTTGAATTAGTTATGAATACAAAGCAATCATTCTATTGAAAACATTGGCTGGGAGAGTACTTTTCTAAAGATAGGAACCAAATAGGCTGAAACAACTTCAGTGAGATTCTTCCTCCCCTAACTCAGACTTCAGCGTGGGCTTTCCAGGTGGTTTTAGTGGTAAAGAATCTGCCTACCAATGCGGGAGACTCATGTTTTATTCCTGGGTCAGGAAGAGCCCCTGGAGAAGGAAATGGCAACCTACTCAGGTACTTTTGCCTGGGAAATCGAATGGACAGAGGAACCTGGTGGACTACAGTCCAGGGGGACCCGAAAGAGTCGAATACAATGTTGAGACTGAAAACAAATCATGTACACAACCAAATGGAAGACATTTGATATTCTTGATCATTAAATCACTAAAAATACTTACCACTGAACATCTTCTCACTGCTCAGAGAGGGGAAATGTGATGAATTAGGAGTTGAGACTCTTCCTACTACTGCCACGTTTGTGACGTAAAGAAGCCACTTCTTCCTCTTTGAACCTGTTTTCTTGCCTATAAACTAAAGCCCCTACATATCTAAAGCCCTATCATGTTCCCATTCCAATAAAACAGTCATTTTCGTGCATGACTGAAAAGTAATACCTGCTTTGTGGAATGCACGAAGGTTCTATTCACCCAAGATGGGGTAGAAGTCAGGCAGGCACAGGACCAGTGGTTTGGAGTATATGCTTTGTGCTAAATGATCTTTGGCTTTCCTGGTGGCTCAATCAGTAAAGAATCTGCCGTCAGTGCAGCAGACCACCTGCAAGCAGGATATGCAGTTTCGATCCTTGGCTCAGGAAGATCCCTCAGAGAAAGAAATGCCACCTGACTCCATTATTCTTGCCTGGGAAATCCCATGGACAGAGGAGATTGGCAGTCTACAGTCTATGGGGTCACAAAAGTTGAACAAGACTTAGCAAACAACCACCACCACCAGATGATTCCAGGCACTTTATAAACTTTAGATCTCCTTTCAACCTCTCCAAATACTCATGAGACTGTATTCACTATCAGATGAGCCAAAAGGTCAGATTGTCAGAGCATTAAACATGGGATTTACTGCAGTATTTAAACCCTGGTCAGGGTCACATTGATTTTATGATTCAAAGCTTCCCAAAATGTTCTTTGTCACAAACACCAAACTTACCCCTACTTATGGTGTAAATTAAGCCATGAGAACTTCACATGAGAAATTCCTTCCTTTCTGTTTTAGTCTTTCCAGATATCTCCTTTGGAAATGAGACATTTCAGAATTTGAAATGTAGCATATATTCAAGAGTCAGCCTGAGCTGGAATTCTGACTTTGTTATAATTCACTTTAGTAATCTGAGCCTTAGAATCCTATCTGTAAGATGAAGAGAGCAACGCTGTCTTCCATTTCTGTGAGAATTTAATGATCTCATGTGTGTGAGGTATTTTATTCCTTTCTCTACCTCTCTCTTTACAGGCCAACATACTAATTCTCTACCATGAATTCACTGCCAGTATTTCAACACTATGTGAGGGCAAATTTCCAGTCCTGGAGAACATAGATGTGGGTTATCAAGAAAGCAATCATGGAAGCAAGAGTACTAACTTGTTACCAGTTATATGTGAGCAAGTCATGTTCCCTGGCCTCATCAGAGTTTAGCTGATGCCTCATGCTAACTTGTAGGCCTTGCAATTGGATTGGTTGTGGCCAATAGGCCAAAAACAGAAATGGCTTTGTCACTTTGGTCCAGGGCATTTAGAAATTAGTGTGAATTTTCCACACTTGCTCTTTTCCCTTTTCCTATCAAGGTATTCTTAGATGTGCACTGCTAATATGGCCTCTGCATTAAGACTGCAACACCTCTTTCCGCCCAGGTCCCTGAGCGATTGTCTCAGTGAGGAATGTCCTCCACTCAGCACACCAGATATGCAAGAGAATAAGAAATAAGCTTAGTTATGCCAAGTCACTGAGATTTAGGGCCCACATGCCATAACTCACTGTATCCTCACTCAATTACCCTGGAACTACTGTCATTGGACTGCAAGGAGATAAAACCAGTCAATCTAAAGAAAATCAACTGAATATTCATTGGAAGGATTGAACTGAAGCTGAAGCTCTGATAATTTGGCCACCTGATGAGAAGAGCCAACTCATTGGAAAAGACTCTGATTCTGGGGAAGATTGAAGGCAGAAGGAGAAGACAGTAGCAGAAGATGAGATGGTTAGATAGCATCACTGACTTCGTGGACATGAATTTGAGCAAACTCCATGAGACAGGGGAGAACAGAGGAGCCTGACATGCCTCAGTCCATGGGGTTGCAAAGAGACACAGTTTAGTGACTGAATAACAACTGTAGTTGTATTGTAAAAGAAGTTTGCACAGGATTCAGAGAGGGCAGAGATGATGAAGCTCTGCCTGGATTGTCTGATTCTACCTGATTATCTGCCTGGAGGGTACTCTTGCTTCAGTTTTGAAAGATAAATTGTTTTGTTTGCCAGGGAGCCCTGAGTAGTTTGGGAGCTAGGGACTGTCATTCTAAGCAGGAGTAACAGAACAAGGAAAGGCATGAGCTATGAATCTGCATGGCAGAGAAAACTGCAAGTAGTTAAGTCTGCAACATGATATTGCAGTCGCAGAGCCCCGGTAAGAAATTACTTCTACAGAAGTGTGCAAGTCCACTCACCTGAGGGTAGAGAAGAAAGAGGGAGGGAAAAAATACTGATTGAGATGCAACCCCAATGAAGATACTTTTCATCTACTTTAGAATTTTGCTTTAAGTTGGCCCCACTTAAAAACAGAAAAGGGTTCAATTTCACCACTCTATTTTTGCTGAGGCCAGTGTAAACTTGCAACAACACCCATTCATTACACTCCAAGTGCTTTTCAAGTTGAAGAGGCCAATTATCCAAAATGGCTTCCTAGTATGAAATGTCCATATTCCACTTGGGGCTCCCTTATTCCATAAAACTCATTTAATGTATGAGCTTAATTACATGGAGATAGATCAAGGGCCTCAGAGGTGAAAGGCTAACGAGGGCATTAAATCCTGAACCACTTAACAGCTGCCCTATCATTTGGCAGAACTTTATTTTAAAATAGTGTTTGAAATATATTTAAACTGAAATAAATAAAACATATTTTCCTGTAAATGATGCCAAGCCCTGCCAATTAAAGTCAGATCTATTTAAAAAAAATCTTTAGCTCTCAACAAATGCTGGCTGCTTTTTCCCACTAAAAGCAATTCTGAGCATTTATGCTCGCACTTTTCCCCTGTATCATTATGCCATGTTCCTCCTTTTAATATTTAAAGCCTCTGAAACTGTTTTTCCCATATGCTTTTGGAGTAGAACACAAAACTTAAGTTTTCCATTCTTATGAAGCTTTGTAAAAATAATCTCATGTGCTGTTTATTAAGGGAAGATATTACTAATATCTACAGGCATGAAGCTTTCATTAAATAACAAGAAAAAAGGGGAAAAAAGACTTGGTGGAAGGTCGTTTATCACGCTGTACTATTCACCATTAAACTTGATTAATAATGATGGTACAGCAATAATAATAATTGTTGATTGTGATACACCAAGTGCTTTTCCAAGCACTTTATACATAATACTATTTTAATGTATACTCACAACTACCTTACAATTATTTTTCACATGAGGAGACGGAGCATCAGTGATTAAGAAATTTGCTGAAGATTTCAGAGCTTTAAGCACCTAAGCTAGAATTTGTACCCACATCTGACTAACATCAGTTGAAATCTCTATATTATTCTGCCTTTAAATTATATAGTTAGTTAACTACAAGGGCTTCCCTTGTAAAGCTGGTAAAGAATCTACCTGCAATGTGGGAGACCTGGGTTCAATCTCTGGGTTGGGAAGATCCCCTGGAGAAGGAAAAGGCTACCCACTCCACTATTCTGGCCTGGAGAATGCCATGGACTGCACAGTCCATGGGATCGCAAAGAGTTAGACATGACTGAGCAACTTTCACTTTCAACCACAAAACATATATTTGTTTTGAAACAAATATTTGAAACCACAAGATAAATATACATAGGTGTGGCTGTTGCAGATTCAACTAAAATGACTATTATTTGAATCATGGATCCCAATTTATGGCGTCAAATTAAAAAGTATAGTAGTAAAATCAGAACTATCTTCCCTGACTAGGGAGACTGATGGATTAATACAGCCAATTTTAAAGACAGTGGACACAGAGCATGGAAGGAGATGCATTTTCTCCATCATGAAACAATGCCCAGTTGTGCGTGTGACTGGTGATGGAAGTAAAGTCCAATGCATAAAGAACAGTACTGCATAGGAACCTGGGAACATTAGGGCCACGAATTGGTGTAAATTGGAAGTGGTCAAACAGGAGATGGCAAGAGTGAACACTAACATTTTAGGAATCGGTGAACTAAAATGGACTGGAATGGGCAAATTTAATTCAGATGACCATTATATCTACTACCGTGGACAAGAATCCATTAGAAGAAATGGAGTAGCCCTCATAGTCAACAAGAGGATGAAATGCAGTACTTAGGTGCAATCTCAAAAACAACAGAATGATCTCTGTTCATTTCCAAGGGAAACCATCAAAATAACAGTAATCCTAGTCTATTCCCCAACCACTAATGCCAAAGAAGCTGAAGTTGAACAGTTCTATGAAAATCTACAAGACTTTCTAGAATTAACACCAAAAAAAGATGTCCTTTTCATCATAGGGGACTGGAATGTAAAAGTAGGAAGTCAAGAGATACCTGGAGTAATAGGCAAGCTTGGCCTTGAAATACAAAATGAAGCAGGGCAGAGGCTAACAGAGTTTTGCCAAGAAAATGCACTGGTCAAGAGCAAACAGCCTTTTCCAACAACACAAGAGATGACTTTACACATGAACATGGACATCACCAAATGGTCAATAGAAAAATCAGACTGATTATACTCTGCAGCGGAACATGGGAGAAGCTCTATACAAACAGCAAATATAAGACCAGGAGCTGACTGTGGCCTAGATCATGAACTCCTTTTTGCAAAATTCAGCCTTAAATTGAAGAAAATAGGGAAACCCACTAGACCATTCAGGTATGACCTACATCAACTCCCTTAGGATTATACAGTGGAAGTGACAAATAGATTCAAGGGATTAGATCTGATAGACACAGTGCCTGAAGAACTATGGATGGAGGTTCACCACATTGTACAGGAGGCAGTGATTGAAACCATCCCAAAGAAAAAGAAATGCAAAAAGGCAAAATAGCTATCTGAGAAGGCCTTACAAATAGATGAGAAAATAAGAGAAGCAAAAGGCAAAGGAGAAAAGGAAAGATATACCCACCTGAATACAAAGTTCCAAAGAATAGCAAGGAGAGATAAGAAAGTCTTCTTCAGTGATCAATGCAAAGAAATAGAGGAAAACAATAGAATGGGGCAGATTAGAGATGTCTTCAAGAAAATTAGAGATACCAAAGGAACATTTCCTGCAAATGTCCACATTTGGACCACATATAATAGACACAATAATGGACAGAAATTGTACGGTCCTAACAGAAGCAGAAGATATTAAGAAGAGGTCGCAAGAATACACAGAACTATACAAAAAAATATCTTAATGACCTAGATAATCACAATGGTATGATCACTCACCTAGAGCCAAATATCTTGAAGTGGAAAGTCAAGTGGACCTTAGGAAACATCACTATGAAAAAACCTAGTGAAGGTGAATGAATTCCAGGTGAACTATTTCAAATCCTAAAAGATGATGCTGTTAACATGCTGCCTTCAATATGCTGCCTTCAATATGCCAGCAAATTTGGACAACTCATCAGTGGCCACAGGACTGGAGAAGGTCAGTTTTTATTCCAGTCCTAAAGAAAGGCAATGACAAAGAATGTTCATACTACCACACAACTGCACTCATCTCATACGGTAGCAAAGTAATGCTCAAAATTCTCCAAGCTAAGCTTCAACAGTGCATGAACCAAGAAATTCCAGATGTTCAGGCTGGATTTAGAAAAGGAAGAAGAACCAGAGATCAAATTGGCAACAGCCATTAGATCACAGAAAAAGCAACAGAATTCCAGAGAAACATCTACTTCTGCTTCATTGACTATGCTAAAGTCTTTGACTGTGTGGGTCACAAAAAAACTGTGGAAAATTCTCTAAGAGATGAGAATACCAGACCACCTTACTTGCCTCCTGAGAAATCTGTATTCAGGTAAAGAAGTGACAGTTAGAACTGGACATGGAGCAGACTTGTTCCAAACTGGGGAAGCAGTACATCACTGTATATTGTGACAATGTACCGTACTGTCCGTACAATGCACAGTGCTGGACAGCCTGCTCATTTAACTTACACGCAGAGCACATCATTCAAAATGCTGGGCTGGATGAAGCACAAGCTTGAATCAAGATTGCTGGGAGAAATGTCTGTAACCTCAGATATGCAGATGACACCACAGACAACAGAGAGTAACCAAGAGCCTGCTGATGAAAGGGAAAGGGGAGAGTGGAAAAGCTGGCTTAAAACTCAACATTCAGAAAACTAACAACCTCAGATTAACATTCAAAGAATTAACAAGCTCAGAAATATTAACAACCTCAGAAATGCAAATGATACTACTCTAATGTCAAAAAGTAAAGAGGAACTAAAGAACCTGTTGATGAAAGAGGAGAGGAAAAAGCTGGCCTAAAACTCAACATTAAAAAGACTAAGATCATGCATCTAGTACCATCACTTCATGCCAAAAGAAGGGGAAAAAACTAGAAGCAGTGGCAGGTTTTCTTTTCTTGGGCTCCAAAATCACTGCAGATGGTGACTGCAACCATGAAATTAAAAAACACTTGCTCCTTGAAAGGAGTGCTATGACCAACCTAGACAGTGTATTAAGAAGTAGAGACTTCACTTTGCCATCAAAGATCTGTATAGTCAAGCTATGTTTTCTCCAGTAGTCATGTACAGACGTGAAAGTTGGATCATAAAGAAGACTGAGTGCCAAAGAATTGATGCCTTTGAATTGTGGTACTAAAGACACTTGAGAATCCCTTGGACAGCAAGGAGATCAAACCAGTTAATCCTAAAGGAAATCAACTCTGAATATTCATTGGAAGAACTGATGCTGAAGCTCTAGTACTCTGGCTACCTGATGCAAAGAGCCAACTTATTGGGAAAGACCTTGATGCTGGGAAAAGGGAAAAGGAGAAGGAGATGGTGGGTGAGATGGTTAGATAGCATCACCGATTCAATGGATGTGAATTTGAGCAAAACTCAGGAGATAGTGAAGAACAGGGGAGCCTGCCATGCTACAGTCCATGGGATCACAAAGAGTTAGTGACTGAACAACAACAGCTACGCTAATAGAATGGAGATCTCAGCTGGAATTAAATGTGTTGAGACTCAGAGATAGCTAGGCATTTTAGGTATATTGCTGTGTGTGTGTGTGTGAGTTGCTCAAGTCATGTTCATCTCTTTGCAAACCCATGGACTGTAGCTTGCCAGGCTCCTCCATCCATGGAATTCTTCAGGCAAGAATACTGGAGTAGATTGCCATTCCCTTTTCTAGGGGATCTTTCTGACCCAGGGGTCAAATCCAGGTCTTTCACATTGCGGGCAGATTCTTTACTGTCTGAGCCACCAAGGAATCCCTAGATAAATTGCTGAGACAGTCCTAAACAAAGTTAATTTTCATGAGATGCTTTATACAGGGCCAGCAACAAAAAGAGGTGGATTCAACCAGAAATCCACAGTTATCAGAGGAGAAAAACAATTCTACTACAACACAGTTGCTCCTTAGATTTATCTTTAAGCACAGCCTCCTTTTTAGACTCACTGCTCAGTCTTATTGAGAATGTGAGTAAGTGAAGGAAAGGATGTGGGCTTTGTATAAAACACAGAAAATCTTGTTTCACTTAAAATAAGTCCTGCCTCTCTTTAAGCAACTCTTCACAGAAGCCTGAAACTGTAACAAAAACACATTTCTCACTTACAGCTTATAACACTTTAGTCTTGGAATGAAGACATCAGACCTTAACAAGGCCCGCTCCAGTCCTCACAGACTTCAGCATCAGGCTGCACCATTCTATCCTTTCTTCTCTGAACTTCAGCCACCTTGGATTTCTTCAGATCCTGAGAAGATCTGTGCTTCAATCACCACAGCCTAGACTTCCCTAGTGGCTCAAATGGTAAAGCATCTGCCTACAATGCGGGAGACCCAGGTTCAATCTCTGGGTCAGGAGGATTCCCTGGATAAGGAAATGACAACCCACTCCAGTACTCTTGCCTGGAAAATCCCATGGACACAGTTCATGGGGTCACAAAGAGACGGACAAGACTGAGCGACTTCACTTTTCACTTTCTGTTGCAATTATCTACCCCTCATTCCCACTCTATCTATTAGTTGATCTTTTGAATCACTTAGTAGCCTTTTACTTCCTTTCACAATCCTTTCCACCATTTTAGTTTTGTACTTGCCTGTGTTGTTATTGAAATTTGAGTACCTCTGGCTCCTCTACTAACTTGATTGTTTTTGCCCGTTATTTCAAACTGGACACAAAGCGACTTGCCTAGAATGAGTCAACATTCCACATGATCTTAGGGCCCAAGGATTGCTGCTTTAGTACCTTATAATAGGGTATGTCACAAAAGAATGAGAGATATTCCTTTCTCTTTCACAAGAGAAAATCATGCATCCCAGCCAACAGAGCATCAGACTGGCAAGTGTTGGCCACGCCCTGCAGCCTCAAACTGCAGAACTCTACAAAAGCCACAAAGGTTCCTGGCAATGCCCGGCAAGCACACAGCAATGGCGACTCGGGCAGGAGACAAGTGGAATATCAGTAGTGAGTGCATGCATGCTAAGTCACTTCAGTTGTGTCTGACTCTATGCAACCATATGGATGGCAGCCCACCAGATTCTTCTTTTGTTGGGATTCTCCAGGCAAGAATCCTGGAGTAGGTTGCTGTGCCCTCCTCCAGGAGACTCTCCCTACCTAGGGATCCAAACTGCATCTCTTAAGTCTCCTAAACTGGCAGGCAGGTTCTTTACCACCAGCACCACCTGTGGAGCCCATCAGTGGTACCACAAGGTAACTAACCAAACTGATGACATCTTCTTGAACATACTTGCAATATCTGAGAATTCCCAAAATATAACTCCCTAAAGGACTCTATGATCTAGTTTTCCTGAGTAGGTAGATTGAGGCTCATCTCTACAAAATATCAAGAGTAGCAGCATGCTAGTTTCCCCACTAATCCAAACTAAGGACATGATATTGTTACAGGAAGAAAGTCAGCCATTGCTGACTCATGACCAGAGATCAGTGGAGGTGCTAGCTCTTTGCTCATAAATCACAGTATTCAAGAAAACTAGAGAATAATGTTGCTTTAGGATTTCTACATTTAGCATTTCCTGTTTTAATACTTCTTAATTTCTATTCTATATTTGTAAACATGCTTTATAATTTACTGAGTGCCAATATTTAGAATAATGTATTGCTGCTGATCTGATTTGCTTCCATAATCCTAAACCTTTCCATCTATCTATTACTTGGACACCACAGTAGTTAATTTATCAATTTCACAAGATTTCAAAGATTGAAGACATTAGGCAGATCATCCTAATTTGCCTCTTAAAGTAATATGATAGCCTTTCTCTCCATATTTATTCAACTAAGAATTTCAAATGCCAATGGATGAAGTCTGCTACCAAAGGGGCCAGAGTGTGGGGCTGGACTGCAATGATGTAGTCTTTGCTGAGTTAATGCAATGGGAAATCAACTTTTCTGTGATTTCAAGCCCCCAAGCCTTCCACTCCTTCCCCTGTTACTTAAATTATTACCAACTCCTGTTGTTCCTCTTTCAAAAGTGTTTCTATGGGTCCTTCACCTTGTGCTCATCTCTCCCACCATGTCCTTAATCCCAGAAACATCTGCTTCTTCTGAAAATCTTGCTGGCTAATATATCCAGAATGTTAATACAGTTCTAACATTCAAAAACTTGGTGACTCATGACCAATCAATTTACTTTCAGCTCTTGTTCCTTTGGTTTGAAAATGACAAATTAAAAATGCATCACATGTGAATTCTGGAGACAGGAACAAATTTTTTTTAGGTGGAAAAAAATTTCCCTATAGTCTTATATTCAGTGATGCTCTTTTCTTCCTCAAGCCCACTCCCTTTACTCCCCAGTTTTTGCCAAAGACTTTGGTATCTTCTCATCCTTCTGAGTTATCTAATTCATGCCCATGAAGCATCTCTGAAATCTATGTTTTCTGTGTAACTCTCACTCATGAATGCAATATTTGCAGGTTCCATACTGGACATCCCCACCTGGATGTGCCACAGTAATCCAAATTAATGTCTTTAAAGTTGAATCCATCATTCCTTGCATCACAGCAAGCTGGTTCCCTTCATCCATTATTATATTAATGAGCACTAATGGCAACCTGGTTCTCTATAATTATTTTTCCTATCCTCAATATCCAATCAATTGATTTTATATTCTGCCATTTTATTCTGCTTCCACGTCTTTCCTGCCATTTACTGTCCCCAGTGTTTCATCATCTCACTCCAAAATGTTTACCAGATACTCAAAAGATTTCTCCCTATTTCTGTACATACGTTATTCAATCTATTCTTCTCAATGTACCTGGAAAGGTTTTCTAAGACAGAAAATAAAATGATACTATTTCCTTTCTTAAAATCCTTTAATAGCCCTATTCTTCAATGGCTTAGATGGTAAAGAATTTGCCTATAACCCGAGTTCAATCCTAGGTTCAGGGAGATCACCTGGAGAAGGGAATGGCAACCCACTCCAGTATTCTTGCTTGGAGAACCCCAAGACATAGAAGCCTGGCAGGCTACAGTCTATGGGGTCACAAAGAGCTGGAAACACTGAGTGACTAACACTTTCACTTCACTTTTACACATAGGGGAAACCACTCAAAAACACGAACATGACACTCAAGGTCCTTAAAAATCTGATCCTTTTCTATGTCTGTAGCTTCATATCTTCCTATCCCCTCCAGCCAAGAAAGACTCCCACCATTCTAAACAAGTATCCTTTTTCTAAATTCACCATGCTCTCTCATTCCCTTTACAAAATTCACCTTGTCTTAAAAACATTTCAGTGCACCAGCCCCAAGCATCCCCAGAGGGATGGTATGGGGAGGGAGGAGGGAGGGGGGATCAGGATGAGGAACACGTGTATACCTGTGGCGGATTCATGTTGATGTATGGCAAAACCAATACAATATTGTAAAGTAATTAACCTCCAACTAAAATAAATAAATTTATATTAAAAAAAAAACATTTCAGACTTTCTTTTCTCAGATGCTCTTTCTTTGTATTTGTAAATTCTGTTCAGTTCTCAAGATCTATCTCAGGTATTGCTCCTTCCAAAAAGATTTCTCTACCTCACACCTCCATTGGGTTGCCTTATGTCTGTTTCTCTTCTACCATAGGACCAAGCAAAATTTACTATATTTTCTAAAGGCATTAGAAATATCCGTGCATGTGTCTGAATTTTAATTGCAAAACATTATCTGTCACTGCATGGCTTAAACTGCCTTGAAGTATTTACCAATGATAACAGTAAGCATGTTACTTCCTTCAATCTAATTCATGGATTATCTGCTGTCATTGTTTATTAATTGGGGATGCTCTGTCTTTATGATGGCAGTCCAATGACTTTCTGCATTTCTCAACCTCTGTCTCCTATCATGTGTGGTGGTAAGGTGGGTTTTGGTGAGTGTTATGGCTTCCTTACTGTATACAAAAAAAGCATCTTCTCACTCTGGAGGAAACATGAATTTGATATCTGCTCTTTTCTGTCTACATGAAGTATCCTCCATGACTACTTCGTTTGGCCACCTCCTACTCTTTAGTCAGAGATGCTACTATTATTGACACACATAACTTCCATTAGAAGCCTTTTTGATATCTGTATGTCTTTTCCTATGAGATGCCTAAAATATTTCAAAGTACTACTGAATTTTTTTAAAAAATCAATGAAATAATCAATTAACATAGGCATTTAATGAATAATAATCCAATAAATGACCTTACCTTGATATGATTTAATCAAGTTTTAAAATAATTCTCCTCTGTTCTTCAATACCAATTAATAGTGTAAAAAAAGACTTTTATGCCTTTTAATAAGTGTAGGAACATATGAGACCCTTAGTAGTAGCAGTATTAGTTGCTCAGTCTTTAGGCATCCTTCCAATGGTGCTACTTGAGAGCATCATTTTTATATTACAAAGATAAAGGAAAATCTGTTTAGGGATTACTTTGGTTCAAATCAATTCTATCCATGTGATGAAATCATCTTATATTCTCCTTCTGGAATGAATTTATTAAAGGTAAGAATATCAGAGTCACGATACATAGTCTATCTAATATGTTTTTTGTTTAAAGGGATATTTTTTCCCCCTCAGTAACAGTGTGATCCAATATGATCCTATGGTAAATGTGTCAAACTGCAGACTTTTACTTGTGCTTGAGAACTACAAATTTTCAAATGCCAATTATGTCCATTCCCTGTGTTCTTGACAAAACTTCATATACGCAGTGAGAGAATCTAAAAATGGTATTCTTTCATTGTCTAGAGTATTTGACCACCAAGAACCATTAAAAAAATCCAAAACAACAGTGATTTTTAAAACAGTATCTCAAAAACTTCTCTTTCAAAATATTTTTTCCTTTTCTAAACTGCAAAGAAATCAATATTCGGAAGGACACTAACATAATCAATTAATGAGCTAATAATTTTCCAAATTTTCTATTATTTTCTGCTTATATTATACAGCCAACTGAGGACAAATTCTCTTCCGAAGAATGTAGGTCATCATAGATTTTTATATAAAAGGGAACCAAAATCTTCCTTTTATGCTCATAAAACAGAATACATACAGTTTTTTTTTTTGTAATCTGTTATAAAGCCAATGAAAGTGGATGGAAATAAAAGAAGGCAGTATCTTGAAGTACTAAGAATGTGGCTTTGGAGCCATGAAAAATAGATTTGAGTTAGGACTTTGTTACTTATTATTTGTAAACCTTTAACAAGTTACTTAACTTCCCTGAATTCCTCTATGAAATGAAGATGACAGTACATGTACAATTCTTAAAATTTTTTCTGTCTTTAAGGATTTTTTTAAATGATGTACATAAAGCACAAAGCACAATGCCTAGTAGGTACCAAATGCTCATTAACCAATAGATGGCCATCTTTAAGGAGAGAATTCTTTCAGGCATCAATTGTGTTGGAACATCAGTGTTATCTTACCCTTTCCACTACTACGTTCTTTTCTACATTATCACAGTTACGTTAGTAAAACAGCCAAGGGCATAAGCCATCTCTAAAATGAAATTTTTGTCCAAAGTAAGCCTGGAGCACACAAAATGTAGCACACAAAATTTATAATTCCAAAGTTATTCTCTGTCCCCCTCCCCCAAGGAATTTAGGCAAGAGGAAGAAATTAACCCTGATTTATAGTATATTTGCTCAAAGAATGATAGTCTCATATCTCAATTTTGGGGTCAGACATTAAGTGGAGTAGGTTATATAAATCTGAATTAAAAAGCAAAGTTTGTAAAGCCTCCAGTGATTTCCTGAGAAACCAGACTGCATAACTTCATTAAGAATGGAAATGAAGTTCCTTGATCCTGGTGCTTCAGAAAATGTACTTTAAGTGCACAAAAAGGAAAAACAAGAGAGCAATAAGCATGCAGAGAAGAAAAAAGGAGATGAGAGAGGAGGAGGAAGAAGAGTGTGTCTCAGTCACCCAGTCATGTCCAACTCTTTGTGAACCCATGAGCTGTGACTGTCCAAGGGATTCTCCAGGCAAGAATACAGGAGTGGGTTGCTATTCCCTTCTCCAAAGAAGAGAAAGAGAAAGATAAGTAGGTCTGCCAATCTCAATGGTGGCATTTGTTCTACTCAGAAGAATTCTGTAACTTCTGTAAAAAAAAAAATCAAAGAAGCTTAGAGTCATCACACATAGGAAAATAGCTGAGTTTGGAACTGCCCTCTTCTTTAAGCTTTATCACACTTCTCATGTAGATGAGTGTCACGACCAGATGCCACTAGTGGAAAAGCATTTTACAGACACCCTAAATTCTATTTAAAATAATATAGGAATGAAGCAATCCCAGATTCACTTACATTGAAGTATTTCAGGGGTTACAAATCTACTTTAGATTTATAGGGGGAAAAACTAACTTTCAGTCTATAATATGTTAATTACCTGTGAAAAATTCACAATAACTAGGCATAAATTAGTTATATCCCTCCCTTTAGCTGGAAAAACCAGCCATGTAAAGTGAATAAAGTTGACAGTCATCTCATTAGTAAGATGTGCAGTCACTTAAAATGTCCCTTGTCTCCATGCAACTTGTGATATGCCCCATCACTGCATCTAAAATAACAGCATTTGATGAGTTGATCTTTTTACCAAACATATATTATATGTCCTCATGCATGCATGTTAAGTCACTTCAGTCATGTCTGACTCTTTATGACCCTATGGATTATACCCCATCTGGCTCCTCTGTCCAAGGGATTTTCCAGGCAAGAATACTGGAGTGGGTTGCCATGTCCTCCTCTACTGGATCCCTCCAACCCAGGGATCAAACCCATGTCTCCTGTGGCTCCTTCACTGTAGGTGAATTCTTTACCACTGAGCCACCAGGGAAGCCTCAAAGTCTACCTATTACAACTCCATATATTATTTCCTAAGACTATTACAGATGATATAATACCTTGCTGAAGTTTATTAATCTATTCATGCAAGTATTTACTTTTTTATATATACCAAGAACATTTTATATGAGTAGGGATGGAATAACAAGAAAGAGTCATGGTTCCTGCCATCAAACAGTAGTGGGTCCATCCCAAGAATCTCAAGTGATATTACTGCAAGAATGACATTGTCAGGATAGGCTCCTGAGAATATGATGAGAGTGAAAAGAAAAATATAACAATAATGAAGAATCAAGAATGGTTTTAGGACTTTCTAAACACATTTCTACATGATTTTAATATGTCTAAATATCTGTCATATCAAAGACATACCCTTGATGTAGAAAGTACTCAAGTGTATAATCCACAAGTTAATTTCTTGCCAACACTATGAACACCAGTTTTCATTGGTTCTCTGATTTTACTGTAAGTTTAAATGCTATTTCTATATTGAGTTCTAAGTATACAATTAGGCATATTAAAAGTATAAATATTTAATGGACCTCTATATGTACATACCACTGAGAATATATGTTAACATTTCACCATATCTACTACCTCTCTTTCATGAAGTATAGTGCAGCTTAAGACTCACTTTTCCATCCCTTTTGCCTTCTTCTCTTCCTCTCCAAGAATAACCAATATTCTGATGTTATTTCATTTATTTAAACATTCAACAACTATTTGATGAATGCCTACGATGTGCTAGACATTATTTCAGGTATTTGGAACACATCAGCAAACTAAAGAAATAAAGATTGTTGACCTTTCACAGCTCATTTAGATGGGTGAGACAGATTATAATCAACAAACATAATTAATAAGTATATTTTATATTCAGTGAGTGAGTGACTAATGCTCTAGAAAAATGAAATAATGGAGCAAAGTAAGCAAGATTCAGAGCTGGGAGGTGGGCAATTAGAAACTGAAAGGTGACATTAGAGTAAAAGCTCAAAAAGGTGAAATGGTGCAACCACAATGAAAGACAGTCTGGTACTTCCTCAAAAAATTAAACATAAAATTACCATTTTACCCAGCAATTCAAATTCTACATATATACCCAAGAGAAATGAAAATGTATGCCCATGCAAAAATTTGTACCACATTATTTAGAATAGATAAAGGGCAAAAACAATGCAAATGTCTGTCAGCTGATATGAATGAACAAAAGTGCTATATCCATACAACAGAATATAATTCAGCCATAAGATAAAATGATGTACTGATTATACTACAGCATGGATAAACTTTGAAGACTTTATGCTAAGTAAAAGAAACCAGTTACAAAACATCATATATCATGACTTCACTTACATGAAATTGCCAAAAGAGGAAAATATACGGAGATAGAAAGTAGATTAATAATTGCTTTAGGCTAGAAGTATGGGACAAGGAATTGAGGTTAATAGCTAGAAGTTTTGGGATGTCTTTCATACATGATGAAATTGTTCTAAAATTGACTGTGATGACAACATAGCTGCACTACTCCATCACTAAACTAAAAAACATTAAATTATATGTTTTAAATGTGTGAACTGTGTTGTATGTGAGATATAGCTCAGTAAAGCTATTATGAAAAAAAGTAACACATACAAGTTATCTCTTTATTTTCAAACATTTATATGTTCTCTGCTATCTTTTTACTAATGATATCTAGCTTAATTGGTTTAATTGTTACTTCTTGTCCTCAGTTACATTTAGATGTTCACCTCATCATATTTATCTTTTTATTCAACAGACTATACACAGTATTTTTATTCATTTATTTGTCTGATTTCTTGTTCTGAATTACAGCTTCTTTTTTTCTGCATCTTAATAGATGCAGCAAAAGCTTTTTGATAAAATTGAACATCCATTTATGATAAAAGCTCTCCAGAAAGTGGGCATAGAGGGAATATACCTCACAACATATAAAGGTCATATATGAAAAACCCACAGCTAACATCATATTCAATGGTGATTGATCTCTGGTTCCTCTGCCTTTTCTAAAACCAGCTTCAACATCAGGAATTTCACAGTTCACGTATTGTTGAAGCCTGGCTTGGAGAATTTTGAGCATTACTTTACTAACATGTGAGATGAGTGCAATTGTGCAGTAGCTTGAGCATTCTTTGGCATTGCCTTTCTTAGGGATTGGAATGAAAACTGACCTTTTCCAGTCCTGTGGCCACTGCTGAGTTTTCCCAATTTGCTGGCATATTGAGTGCAGCACTTTCACAGCATCATCTTTCAGGATTTGAAATAGCTCAACTGGAATTCCATCACCTCCACTAGCTTTGTTTGTAGTGATGCTTTCTAAGGCCCATTTGACTTCACATTCCAGGATGTCTGTCTCTAGGTGAGTGATCACACCACCATGATTATCTGGGTCGTGAAGATCTTTTTTGGTTAGCCTAATGCAAACAATATAATTACCTTACAGTAACCTAGTCTGTACTCTAATAAATGAATCATTATACAAATTTTATGGCACATAGTATTACAGACATATTCATAATAAAATATTGGGAGCATGGTTATAGACTGATATGCAGTTTCTGCAATTAAGAGAGAAAAAGCATATGGTATAGTAACTGTTTGAAAGCTATGTTAAAATCATTAACAAAACTAACACATTAATTTTATATTAAATATCACTTGTATTATACCTATGTGATGATAGGACTGTCTACTTCAATATAGACCTTGCACATGATGTTGTTCATGATGAATGCTTAGGCAAGGATGATGATGATGACAGGAAAATGTCTCATACAGTTCTTGCCATACAGTGATTAGATTTTCACACATACACAACAGATAAGTGTATTATCTATATGGAATGATACTTATTTACTATTCATTAAGTGGAAATGAATCATCACAAAGATCTTCATTCTCTTCATGTTGAGTAGGCTGAGAAGGAGTTCAGTTCAGTCAGTTTGGTTGCTCATTCATGTCCAACTCTTTGCGACCCCATGAACTGTAGAACACCAGGCTTCCTGTCCATCACCAACTCCTGGGGCTTACTCAAACTCATGTCCATTGAGTTGGTGATGCCATCCAACCATCTCATCCTCTGTCATCCCCTTCTCCTCCCACCTTCAACCTTTCCCAGCATCAGGGTCTTTACAGATGAGTCAGTTATTCACATCAGGTGGTCAAAGTATTGGAGTTTCAGCTTCAGGATCAGTCTTTCCCAATGCATATTCAGGACTTATTTCCTTTAGGATGGACTGGTTGGATTTACTTGCAGTCCAAGGGACTCTCAAGAGTCTTCTCCAACACCACAGTTCAAAAGCATCAGTTCTTCAGTGCTCAGCTTTCTTTGTAGTCCAACTCTCACATCCTTAAATGACTACTGGAAAAATCATAGCTTTGACTAGATGGACCTTTGTTGGCTAAGTAATGTCTCTGCTTTCCCTGTCTAGGTTGGTCATAACTTTTCTTCCAAGGAGTAAGCATCTTTTAATTTCATAGCTGCAGTCACCATCTGCAGTGATTTTGGAGCCCCCAAAAATAAAGTCTCTCACTGTTTCTCCATCTATTTTCCATGAATAGATGCAAAGATGGGCACAATAAAGGCTGAGAATTGGTTTTGCTGTCTCACAGATGGCAGAAGAGAAAGAGGTAGAGAAAGTGAAAGTGGAAACAGGAGAGAAAGGCACACTCAGTGGTGTAACCATGGATATATAATTTCTGACAGTTTTCCTTTTCCATTTATCTAAAATTGTTTCTATTTGGTACCAATACTTCTTCTATGATTTGCTTTAGTTTCAATGCCTGTATCATAGAAGTGTTGTAAATGAAGTTAAAAAAAAAAAAAAAAACCACCAGATTGTCAAAATCTGTGTGTTTGTTGCCACTACTTTTAGTATGTCTTCATCATCTGGCACTAGTTTTGAAGCACTTATTCTACATCAAGCTGTGTTCTGTCTTTGTTTTAAACTTTTCATTTTTATTGGAGTATAGCTGATTAACAATATTGTGATAGTTTCTGGTGGAAAGCAAAGGGACTTAGCATAATATATATGTATCAATTTCCCCCCAGTTCCCCTCACACCCAGGCTGTCACATAACATTGAGCAGAATTCCCTGTTCTATACAACAGAATTACCTTGTTGCTAATCCATTTAAAATATAGCAGTGTGTACCTGTCCATCCTAAACTCCCTAACTATCCCTTCCCCCTTTCCTTCCCCTAAAACAACCATAAGTTCGCTAAGTCTGTGAGTCTGTTTTGTAAATAAGTTCATTTAGAACAGTTCACGTCTTTTTAGATTCCTCATAAAAGGGATGTTGTATGATGTTTCTGCTTCTCTGTCTAACTTACTTCACTCAGTATGACAATCTCTAGATCTTTCCATGTTGCAGTGAATAGCATTATTTCACTCCTTTTGATGGCTGAGTAATATTCTGTTATATACAAGTACTACATCTTATTTATCCATTCCTCTGCCAATGGACATTTAGATTGCTTCCATATCTTGGCTATTGTAAACAGTGCTGCAATGAACACTGGAGTGCATATACCTTTCAGACCATGTGTGTCTCCAAATATATGCCCAGGAGTGGGATTCCAAGGTCATATGGTAGCTTTATTTTTAGTTTTTTTTTTTTTAAGGAACTTTCATATTCTCCATAGTGACCATACCAATTAATTCCCCTCCAATGGTATAGAAGGTTCCCTTCCCTCCACACCCTCTCTAGAATTTGTTTCTAGATTTTTCAACCCCTGGAGAAGAAAATGGCAACCCACTCCAGTATTCTTGCCTGGAGAATCCCATGGACAGAGAAGCCTAGTACATTACAGTCCTCGGGGTCTCAAAGAGTCAGACACGACTGAGCGACTTCACTTTCACTTAATGACCATTTTGACTAGTGTGAGGTGATATCTCATTGTAGTTTTCATTTGTATTTATCTATTAATTAATGATGTTGAACATCTTTTCATGTGCTTGTTGATCACCTGGATGTTTTCTCTGGAGAAATGTCAATTTAGATCTTCTGCTCATTTTTTGATTGGTTAGTTTGTTTTGATGATATTTGCTTCATGAGATTTTGCTTCATGTAGATTTTGGAGACATTTCTTGTTGGTCACGTCATTTGAGAATATTTTCTCCCAGTCTGTTGATTACTTTTTGTTTTGTTTATTTCTGCCTTTGCTGTGCAAAAGCTTTTAAGTATGTCCTATTTATTTTTGTTTTTATTTCCATCATTCTGGGAGATGAATCAAAAAAAGATATTGCTGCAATTTATGTAAGAAAATGTTCTGCCTATGTTTTCCTCTAGGAGTTTATCATGTCTGGTCTCACATTTAGGTCTTTGGTCCATTTTGAGTTTATTTTTGTGTATAATCTTAAAGAAGGATCTAATTTTATTTTTTACATGTTGCTGTAAAAAACACAGGGCCATTTGTTGAAGAGAAGGTCTTTCCAACATTGTGTAGTCTTACCGCCTTTGTTGTAAATTAATTGACCATAGATATATGGGTTTATTTCTATTATTTGTATCCTGTTCCATTGATCTATATTTCTTTTTCGTGCCAGTATCATATTGTTTTGTAGTCTAGACTTATATCAGGGACCCTGATTCCTCCAGTTCCATTTTTCTTTCTCAAGATTGCTTTCACTATTGGAGGTCTTTTGTGTCTCAATACAGATTATAGGAATTTTTGTTCTAGTTCTGTGAAAAATGCCATTGGTAATTTGATAAGAATTGGACTGATTCTGTAGATTCAATAAATATTATTTTGATGGTATTTATTCTTCCAATCTGCAAACATGGTATCTCTTTCCATCAGTTTGTGTTTTCTTTATTTCTTTCATCAGCATCTTACAGTTTTTTGGAGTATAGGTCTTTTGTTTCCTTAGATAGATTTATTCCTAGGTATTTTAATTCTTTTTGATGCAGTGGTAAATGGAACTGTTTCCTGAATTTTTCTCTTATCTTTTGTTATTGCTGTACAGAAATGCAACAGATTTTTGTGTATTAATTTATTAACCTGCAAAAATTTACCAAATTCATCAGTGAGCTCTAGTAGTTTTCTATCAGCTTCTTTAGGATCTTCGTGTGTAGTATCATGTCATCTGCAAACAGTGATGGTTTTACTTCTTCTTCTTCAATTTGATTCCCTTTATTTTTCTTCTCTGATTTCTGTAGCTAGGACTTCCAAAATTATGTTGAATAAAAGTGGCAAGAGTGCACATCCTTGTCATGTTCCTGATTTTAGAGGAAATGCTTTCAGCTTTTCACCATTGAATATGATGTTAGCTTAGGTTTGTCATACATGGCCTTTATTATGTTAAGGTATATTCCCTCTATGGAGAAGGCAATGGCACCCCACTCCAGTACTCTCCTGGCAAATCCCATGGATGGAGGAGCCTGGTGGGCTGCAGTCCATGGGGTCGCTACAAGTCGGACACGACTGATCGACTTGACTTTCACTTTTCACTTTCATGCACTGGAGGAAGGAAATGGCAACCTACTCCAGTGTTCTTGCCTGGAGAATCCCAAGGACGGGGTAGCTTGGTGGGCTGCTGTCTGTGGGGTCTCACAGAGTCGGACACGACCAAAGTGACTTAGTGGCATATTCCCTCTATTCCTACTTTTGGGAGAGTTTTTGTCATAAATAGGTGCTAAATTTTGTCAAAACTTTTTTCTGTATTATGACAATCATATGAGTTTTACCCTTCAACTTGTTGATGTGGTGTATCACACTGATTTATTTGTGGATAATGAACAATCTTTGCATCTGTAGAGAAAATCCCTCTTGATCATGTTATATGATCCTTTTAATGTATTGTCAGCTTTTGATTGCTATTATTTTGTTGAGGATTTTTGCATCTATGTTCATCAGTGATATTGACTTTTAATTTTCTTTTTGTATGGTATCTTTGTCAGGTTTTGGTATCAGATTGATGGCAGGCTTGTAGAATGAGTTTGGCAGTGTTCTTTCCTCTGCATTTTTTGATAGAGTTTAAGAATAGGTGTTAGCTGTCCTCTAAATGTTTGATAGAATTTGCCTGTGAAGCCATCAGGTCCTGGACTTCTGTTTGTTGATAGTTTTTAAATCAAAGTTTCAATTTCAATCCTGTGATTGGTCTGTTCATATTTTATATTTCTCTTTGTTTCAGTCTTGGGAGATTGTACCTTTCGAAGAAATTTTCTATTTCTTCCAGTTTGTCCATTTGGCATACAGTTGCTTGTAGTAGTCTCATGATCTTTTTGTATTTCTGGGGTGTCAACTCTAAATTCTTTTTCATTATTAATTTTATTAAAATTTCTCCCTTTTTTCTTGGTAAGTCTTGCTAAAGGTTTATCAATTTTGTTTATCTTTTCAAAGAACTTGCTTTTAGTTTCATTGAACTTTGATATTGTTTTCTTTGTCTCTATTTATTTTTCCTCTGATTTTTATCATTTCTTTCTTTCTACTATCTTAAAGTTTTGTTTTTCTTCTTTTTTTAGTTGTTTTATGTGTAAGATTACAGGGTTTATTTGAAATTTTTCTTGTTTCTTGAGGTAAGATTGAATTGCTGTAAACTTCCCTCTTAGAACTGCTTTTGCTGTATCACCTAGGTTTTGGATCATGTGCTTTTATTTTCAGTTTTCTTTTTTTTTAATGTCCTTATTTCTAGTTTATTTATTTATTTTTAATTAATTAATTTTAGTTGGAGGCTAATTACTTTACAATATTGTAGTGGTTTTTGCCATACATTGACATGACTCAGTCATGGGTGTACATGTGTCCCCCATCCTGAAACACCCTCTAACCTCCCTCCCCATCTCATCCCTCAGGGTCATCCCAATACACTGGCCCTGAGTGCCCTGTCTCATCCATCAGACCTGGACTGGTGATCTATTTCACATATAGTAATATACATGTTTCAAAGCTATTCTCTCAATAATCCTACCCTCGCCTTCTTCCACAGAATCCAAAACTCTGTTCTTTATATTTGTGTCTCTTTTGCTGTCTCCAATATAGGGTCATCATTACCATCTTTCTAAATTCCATATATATGTGTTAATATACTGTATTGGTATTTTTCTTACTTTACTCTGTATAATAGGCTCCAGTTTCATCCACCTCATTAGAGTAATAGTCGATTGTGTGTTGTACCACAGCTTCCTCTGCCAATGGACATCTAGGTGCCTTCCATGTCCCAGCTATTGTAAACAGTACTGCAATGAATATTGAGGTACATGTATCTCTTTCAATTTTGGTTTCCTCTGTGTGTATGCCCAGCAGTGGGATTGCTGAGTTGTATGGCAGTTCTATCTCTCGTTTTTTAAGGAATCTCCACACTGTTCTCCATAGTGGCTGTACTAGTTTGCATTCCCACCAACAGTGTAAGAGGGTTCACTTTTCTCTGCATCCTCTCCAGAATTTTTTGTAGACTTTTTGATAGCAGCCATTCTGACTGGCCTGAGATGGTACCTCATTGTGGTTTTGATTTGTATTTATCTAATAATGAGTGAGGTTGACCATCATATCATGTGTTTGTTAGCCATCTGTATGTCTTCTTTGGAGAAATGTCTGTTTAGTTCTTTGGCCCATTTTTTGACTGGGTCGTTTATTTTTCTGGTATTGAGCTGCATGCATCGCTTGTATTTTTTGAGATTAATTCTTTGTCAGTTGCTTCATTTGCTATTATTTTCACCCATTCTGAAGGCTGTATTTTCCACCTTGCTATAGTTTCCTTTGTTGTATGAAAGTTTTTAAGTTTAATTAGGTCCCAATTGTTTATTTTTGCTTATATTTCCATTATACTGGGAGGAGCGTCATAGAGGATCCTGCTGTGATTTATGTCAGAAAGTGTTTTGCCTATGTTTTCCTCTAGGAGGTTTATAGTTTCTGGTCTTATGTTTAGATCTGTAATACATTTTGAATTTACTTTTGTGTATGGTGTTAGAAAGTATTCTAAGTTTCATTCTTTTAGAAGTGGTTGACCAGTTTTCCCAGCACCATTTGTTAAAGAGATTGTCTTTTCTCCATTGTATATTCTTTTTTTTTTCAGCATCTACTTTATTTTTTTAATTTTTTAATTTAAATTTATTTATTTTAATTGGAGGCTAATTACTTTACAATATTGTATCGTGGTGGATTCATGTTGATGTATGGCAGATTCATTGTATATCTTGCCTCCTTTGTCAAAGATAATGGGTCCATAGGTGTGTGGATTTATCTCTGGGCTTTCTATTTTGTTCCATTGATCTATATTTCTATCTTTGTGCCAGTACCACACTGTCTTGATGACTGTGGCTTTGTAGTAGAGCCTGAAGTCAGGCAGGTTGATTCCTCCAGTTCCATTCTTCTTTCTCAAGATTGCTTTGGCTATTCAAGGTTTTTTGTATTTCCATACAAATTGTTAAATTATTTGTTCTAGTTCTGTGAAAAATACTGTTGGTGGCTTGATAGGGATTGCACAGAATCTATAGATTGTTTTGGGTAGTATACTCATTTTTACTATTTTGATTCTTCCAACCCATGAAAATGGTATATTTCTCTATCTATTTGTGTCCTCTTTGATTATTTTCATCAGTGTTTTATGCTTTTCTATATATTGGTCTTTTGTTTGTTTATATATATATTTATTCCTAAGTATTTTATTTTTTCATTGCAATGGAATGAAATTCCATTGGTGAATGGAATTATTTCCTTAATTTCTCTTTCTGTTTTCTCATTGTTAGTGTATAAGAATGCAAGGGATTTTTTTTGGGTTAATCTTTTATCCTGTAACACTATATTCATTGCTTAGCTCTAGTTATTTTCTAGTTCTGTCTTTAGGGTTTTCTATGTAGAGCATCTTCCCATCTGCAAATAGTGAGAGTTCTATTTCTTCCTTTCCAAAAATCAGGATTCCTTTTATTTCTTTTTCTGCTCAGATTGCTGTGGCCAAAACTTCCAAAACTATGTTGAATAGTAGTGGTGAGAGTGGGCACCCTTGTCTTGTTCCTGACTTTAGGGAAATGCTTTCAATTTTTCACCATTTAGGATAATGTTTGCTCTGGGTCTATCATATATGGTTTTTATTACGTTGGTTTATCATATATGGTTTTTATTATGTTGAGGTATGTTCTTTCTATGCTTGATTTCTGGAGGGTTTTTATCATAAATGGATGCTGCACTTTGTCAAAGGCTTTCTCTGCATCTTTTGAATAATCATATGGTTTTTGCCTTTCAATTTGTTAATATGGTGTATCATATTCATTGATTTGCAAATATTGAAGAATCCTTGCATCCCTGGGATAAAGCCCATTTGTTCCTGGTGTATGATCATGTCAATATGTTCTTGGATTCTGTTTGCTAGAATTTTCTTGAGGATTTTTGCATCTATGTTCATCAGTGATATTGGCCTGCAGTTTTCTTTTTTTGTGGTATCTTTGTCTGGTTTCAGTATTAGGGTGATGGTGGCCTCATAAGATGAGTTTGGCAATTTACCTTCCTCTGCAATTTTCTGGAAGAGTTTAAGTGTGGAAAGTGTTAGCTCTTCTCTGAATTTTTGGTAGAATTCACCTGTGAAGCCATCTGGTCCTGGGCTTTGGTTTGTTGAAAGTTTTTTTTTTTTTTAATTACACTTTTGATTTCCGTGCTTGTGATGGGTCTATTAAGATTCTGAACCAGATTTTTTCCTGGCTCAGTTTTGGAAAGTTATTCTTTTCTAAGAATTCATCCATTACTTCCAAGTTGTCCATTTTATTGTCATTTGGTTGCTGATATAATAGTCTCTTATGATCGTTTGTATTTCTGTGTTGTCTATTGTGATTTCTCCATTTTCATTTCTAATTTTGTTGATTTGATTCTTCTCTCTTTTTTGCTTGATGAGTCTAGCTAATGCTTTGTCTATTTTATTTCTCTTCTCAAAGAACCAGCTTTTAGTTTTGTTGATTTTTGCTATAGTCCCCTTTGTTTCTTTATCATTTATTTCTGCCATAATTTTTAAGATTTCTTTCCTTCTACTAACCCTGGGATTCTTTATTTCTTCTTTTTCTAGTTGCTTTTGGGGTAAAGTTAGGCTATTTATTTGATTTTTCTCTTGTATCTTGAGGTAAGCTTGTATTGCTATGAACCTTCCCCTTAGCACTGTTTTTACTGAATCCCATAGGTTTTGATTTGTCATCCAGTTAATTATTTGGTTTTTTGTTGTTGATTTGTTTGTATATTTTGTAAATTAAGCCCTGTCTGTCACATCATTTGCAAATATTTTCTTCCATTCCATAGATTGTCTTTTCATTTCTTGTGGTTTCCTTTGCTATGCAAAACCTCATATTTGATTAGATTCTATTTGTTTATCTTTGTTTTTTTCTACAAAGTAGAAGATCTCTGTAGTAGATCTACTACAATACTGAATAAATGAACTATCTTATCCATCATAACTAAGAAATTGTTTCTTGTCAATTCAATTTATTCCACTATCTATTTTAGTAGAGAGCCTGACTTTCTCTGCAATCTTATCACTCATGTCTCTACATAGCACAAAATGTTTTCCTCTTTAGCTTCTTTTTCTCCAAACACAAATATTCACATTTATATCAAATTCTGAAAGTTAGTCTCAACACCTTTATTACAATCCATACCTACTCTTTGGCTTTAAAGAAGTCATTTAACCTTTTTGAAACTCATTTTTTTCTGATATAAATTGAAAAGATTGCATATTTTTGTACATATATACTTGCTTGCTTTACACACACACACACACAGAAGACCTAACATTTAGAGTATTCATGGTACTGTCCCATGTACTTTATATATACCTTATGTGTGTGTCTGCTAAGTCACTTCAATCATGTCTGACTCTTTGTGACCCTATGGACTGTAGCCTGCCAGGCTCCTCAATTTATGGGATTCTCCAGGACAGAATACCAAAGTGTGGTGCCATTTCCTACTCCAGAGGACCTTCCCAACCTAGGAATAAAACCCACGTCTCTTATGTCCCCTGCATTGGCTGGCAGGTTATTTCCCACTAGTGCCACCTGGGAAGCCCGAATAATTCATGTAATCTTCAAAATACCCTATGAAGTACAAATATTGTTATTCTAATTTTACAGATATTGAAACTTATTCAGAGGGTTATAAAACAACTACCTTAAGGCAAAACAGCTAGGACGTGCTAGAACCTGGAAGTAAATCCAGATAAATTTCAGAATCTCACACCTACTTTTACTGCTATGTTATACTACTACTTCAAAGTTTATTAATGCTCATTTTTGGCTTTCCATTTTCTATACATTTCTCCCTCTATCCCCCTTTATTCTTCCCCCTTCTCCTCTTTCCTTATTTTCTCTCCTTCTCAGGTCTTGCTTTTGTCTTATCTCTGTAATGTTGTCCCCTTTCTTCTTTCATTTGGGTTTCTGATTTCATACAACAGTGGTTCACAATTCTCATTTTCAAGAAAGTGTTTCTTGGTAAACACCACCATATTCTAAACATTCCTTTATGGATATTTATATAATGATTTTAAGAGTTATTCTCTTATTTATTTATGGTTGCATCAGGTCTAGGGTGAGCAGGGGCTACTCTTCGTTGCAGTGCTCTGACTTCTCATTGCAGGGCTTTCTTGTTGTAGCTCACAGGCTCTAGAGAAGGAACCTGGACCAGGGATTGAACCCATGTCCATGCCAATGCAAGGGGGATTCTTAACCTCTGGACCACCAGGGAAATCCTATGTAATGTTTTAGTACTGTATTACTTGGTTCATTTCTGTTTGCTTGTTTTTAATTGGATTTCCATCATCGCCAGGTATAGTTTTGTCTCATCTGCAGTTTATGCACTTTATTTTCACAAATGTGAAAAAAAAAAACTTTTAGTAGAATTACAATTTAAATTCATGGAGGAACTCACTAAAGAAACACACGAGGAAATAGTTTCTAATATAATTACCCAGTAGTTCATCTATTTTGTAAATATTTTGTTTGATTATGGAAAAACCAAACTGTATATTTGTTTGCACCGTATTTTGTACAGACAGATATATAAATAGAACTTGTCATTAATCAATGGAAAAATATTGGTATGTAATATAGGTTGTGTTTTTAGTTGAATCTCATATATTTCATCTTTTTTTTAATTGAAGTTGATTTACACTTCATGTTTTTTTTTTTTTTTTTAAGACAAAAATGGTCTATATTTCTCACAAACCATCTAACCTAGAAAATGCAATGAGCATATAGAGTAGTGGTCCTCACTCTTTGCTGCACATGAGAATAATCCGGGAGCCTTTAGTATCTCAGTGACCAGGCCAAGTCCATCAGAATCTTTCCTATGGGACCCAAGCATCAGTGCATTTTAAACTCTGAAGGTGCTTTTTGTAGGAGGTGCTCGGTGAAAGCTGCTAACAAAGATAAAGTATGATTCAGAGATCCCAAAGCCAATGCTTTGTGATAATCTGGAGGGATGAGATGGGGAGGGACATGGGAGGGGGGTTCAGGAGGGAGGAAGCACGTATATGCCTGTGGCTGATTCATGCTGATGTATGGCAAAAGCATAAAAATATTGTAATTATCTTCCAATTAAATAATTTTTAAAAGAATAGATAATTATATTGTAATTAGCCTCAATTAAAATTAATTAATTGATTTTAAAAAGAATAGATAATTATAATGCAGAAAATAATGGATAATTATACTGAAGAGTATTTGTGTTCCCATGTACCTTCATTAAATCCCTGGTAGCCCATTAACTAACTTATTTTAGTCAAGTTACTCTTCTGCATCTTGGTTTGCACGTTGTAAACTGGAAATAGTATATATCTAGTGGGGTTGCTGTGAGATAAATGGGACAATATGTGTAAAACATTGAGAACTGTGCCTGTGAATATTAATTGTTCAATACCAGCTTCTTCTTAATGCATACATGTTTACTTCATGTTAAAAATGAGTTTGGTTTTGTCACAATGCTGTGATCACATTATTTTGATGTATTACAAAATAGAAAGTGAAAAGTGAAGTCACTCAAGTTGTGTCTGACTCTTTGCAATCCCATGGACTGTAGCATATCAGGCTTCTCCATCCATCAGATTTTCCAGGCAAGAATACTGGAGTGGTTTCCCATTTCCTTCTCCAGGAGATCTTCCAGATCAGGGTTTGAACCCGGGTCTCCCACATTGTAGGCATTGTAGACAGATGCTTTACTGTCTGAGCCACTGGGGAAGTCCTACAAAATAGAATCTGGTAATAATCTAAGGATAGGATGTCCCTTTAGGTCATGGTTGAATAATAGTCATCTGAGTATTATTGAACTACCTTGCGTAACTATTTGGTTCATAAAGGATTTTATTTAATGCACTTGCCAATATATAATCTTTTATACACAGGCTAAATTCATCATTGTTTTAAAAATAAAAAAGAAAGCATTAAATCCAAGGCAAATTTCTTTTTTAAATACTTTATAAAAGTATGCCATGATGTTTATGTGTTTTCAGTGTTTGGGGGTGCCATATCTTTTTATCTTGGTGTCTTTATTATAGGCTATAGAATTTATAGAGTCCTATAAGACAGGAAAAAAAAAACCTGGAAAAACTCTACATATAATTGTTTTTTGAGAACTTAAATTGTTGTTTAGTCACTAAGTCATGTCTACACTTTGTGACCCCATGGACTATGGCATGCCAGACTTCCTTGTCCTTCATTCTCCCTCAGAATTTGCTCAAACTCAAGTCCATTGAGTTGCTGATGTGATCCACCATCTCATCTGTCATCCCCTTCTCCTGCTGCCTACAGTCTTTCCCAGCATCAGGGTCTTTCCCAGAGAGTCATCTCTTCACATCAGATGCCCAGAATACTGGAACTTCAGCTTCAGCATCAGTCCTTCCAATGAATATTCAGGATTGATATCCTTTAGGACTGACTGGTTTGATCTCCTTTCAGTCCTAGGGACTCTCAAGAGTCTTCTCCAACACCACAGTTCAAACGCATCAATTTTTTGATGCTCAGCTTTCTTTATGGTCCAACTCTCACATCTGTTCATGATGACTGGAAAAACCATAGCTTTGTCGACAAAGTAATGTCTCTGCTTTTTAATATGCTGTCTAGGTTTGCCATAGCTTTTGATCCAAGGGCCAAATGTCTTTGAACTTTGTGGGTGCAGTCACCATCTGCAGTGATTTTGGAGCCCAAGGAAATAAAGTTTCTCCCTGTTTCCATTGTTTCCACATTTATTTGTCATGAAGGGATGGGATTGGATGCCGTGATCTAAGTTTTCTGAATGTTGGGTTTTAAGCCAGCTTTTTCACTCCCCTTTTTCACTTTCATCAAAGGGCTCTTTATTTCTCACTTTCTGACATAAGGGTGTTGTCATCTTCACATCTGAGGTTATTGATACTTCTCCCAGCAATCTGGATTACAGCTTGTGCTTCATCCAACTCGGCATTTTGCATGATGTACTCTGCATATAAGTTAAATAAACAGGGTGACAGTATACAGCTTTGATGTACTCTTTTCCCAATTTGGAACCAATCTGTCGTTCCATGTCTGGTTCTAACTGTTTCTTCTTGACCTGCATACAGATTTCTCAGGAGGCAGGTCAGGTGGTCTGGTATTCCCATCTCTTTGAGAATTTTCCCACAGTTTGTTGTGATCCACAGAGTCAAAGGCTTTAGCATAGTCAATGAAGCAGAAGTAGATGAATGTGGGATCCTGAAAACCAAGAAAACAAAGTGTTTAAAAGAAGAAAGAGTGATTAAGTGTGTCAAATGTTGCTGATAGGCCCAGTAATATGAGACTTAAGAAATGAGTATTGAATATAACAAGTTGGATGCCACTGGAGAATATTTTAGTGGTGAAAAGAGATAATATCGAGACAAGACATATAGCTTAGGTTACAAAGGGTATTTCTATAAAGGGAAGAAGAGAAAATTATAACATTCCTTTTAAACTACCATAAGTCTTTGGTTTTGTTTTGTTTTTGAGCAAAATTCCAGTAAATTCAGTTCCCAGAATTCTGACCATCTTGCTAGAAAAATTTTCTGGTATATATCTACCTCAAGTTTCCATAAATGATATGGGCATCACCTCTGCTACGATAGTAAAACATATATTATGCCTGAAAAAGTAAAACTTGAGTATGTAAATAAGGTATACACACATTATGTATAAAATATCAGAATTCAGGAGATCCTTAATTAACTGAATATCCCTTAAAATGTAAAACCAGTAGTATTAAAAAATTATTATTAGAAGTGAAGATACAGGCTAAAAATAAAATGAGAACTTGTGATGTCATTTTCCATAGAGTAGTGTTTATTATATGCTGGACATCCCAAGGCTCCATCTGTTTAGTTGAAGTGCCTCTAGCACTAGATACATTCTGTCCTAAATCAACTTCCTCATTGTGTATTCCAAGTATAGGATATTATAGCAAACCTCAAGGCAGTTTGATATAATAGAAAGTGTATGATGTTTGAAACCAAATGGGCCGAGAACTTTTATCCTACTTCTACCACTTAAAAGCAATGTTACCTGGAACAAATTAGTTAATATATTTAAACCTCATATTTCTCATCTTTAAAATATATATAATGATATTCACTGAAAATGGTTTGTGATAATTAAATGATATAAAAATATAAATGGCCTAATGATACCTAACACGTGGTAGGAGCTTGACAGACATTAATATACTTCATTTTTCTCTTCAATTCTGTGTAGTATGTTTAAAACTTAAGTCAATATGATATTTTATAATATTTTCTTAAGGGAAAAAGTGAAAGTATTAGTTGCTCAATCATGTCCAACTCTTTGCAACCACATGGACTATAGACTGTCAAACTCCTCTATCCATGGGATTCTTCAGGCAAGAATATTGGAGTAAGTTGCCATTCCCTTCTCCAGCAGGGTATCTTCCCGACCTAGGGATCAAACCCAGTTCTCTCACACTGCAGGCAAATTTTTTACCATCTAAGCCACCAGGAAAGCACCAATAATCTCTTAAGAAACTGATAAATCTTTGGGAACTTAACCTTAATACTTGGAAATTAATATCATACTTTTCTACAAGTTGCTTTGGTGCCCTATTAAAGGTCAGTTTCAGTGGGCCAATGCCTGTGGTCTTAGATGGCTTAGGATTTTCAATATGTTTACAGTTTTATAATTTCATTCTTTCTTTAAAGTATAAAAACATATATTCTAAGCAGAATGGGCTTTTTATTTTCTTTTTTAAAACTTGTTTATTTTAATTGGAGGATAATTTCTTTACAGTATTTTGATGGTTTTTGCCATACATCAATATGAATTGGCCATAGGTTTGCATGTATCCCTTCTATCCTAAAACTCCCTCTCACCTCCCTCCCATCCCTATCCGTCTAGGTTGTCAGAGAGCACCGACTTTGCATGCCCTGATTCATGCATCTAGCTCACACTGGTCATCTATCTTACATACTGTAATATATATGTTTCAATGCTATTCTCTTAAATCATCCCACCCTCTCCTTCTCCCATTTTATTCTTAAAGCATATTTTTTCCTGTTTCTTGTCCTACAGTATGATTAAAATTTCAGTGATTCCTATCATTTACATGATAAAAACTGATTTTCTTTCACTTTGCATGTGTGTGTGTGCTCAGTCAAGTCCGAACCTTATGACACCGTGGACTATAGCCCACCAGGCTTCTCTGTTCATGGAATTACCTAGGCAAGAATATTGGAGTGGGTTGCCATTTCTTTCTCCAAGGAATCTTCCTGACACAGGAATTGAAATTGCATCTCCTGCGTCTCCTGCATTGCAGGCAGATTCTTTGCTGCTCAACCATTGGGGAAGTCCTTTCCTTCGGTTTATACTTCCTCAAAACCCATTTGGGTTATATATATTGTAGTCATATGCTTCTCTTTAAAAGTCTTTGTAAATATTACCTATTACTGATTCAAGAGGCTACAACTACCTGTGTGTGAAATTAAGCAGCAATTTTGGGGGCATACATTACATAGAGAACTGTAAATTCTTTGTAAATCATTCAACAATCAATTTGATTGAAATTATTGGGACTAGACCCAGACATCTTGGAATGTGAAGTCAAGTGGGCCTTAGGAAGTATCACTACAAACAAAGCTAGTAGAGGTGATGGAATTCCAGTGGAGCTGTTTCAAATCCTGAAAGATGACACTGTGAAAGTGCTGCACTCTATAATATGCCAGCAAATTTGGAACACTCAGCAGAGGCCACAGGACTCGAAAAGGTCAGTTTTCATTCCAGTCCCAAAGAAAGGCAATGCTAAAGAATGCCAAACTACCACACAATTAGACTCATCTCACACAATAGTAAAGTAATGCTCAAAATTCTCCAAGCCAGGCTTCAGCAATACGTGAACCATGAACTCCCTGATGTTCAAGCTGGTTTTAGAAAAGGCAGAGGAACCAGAGATCAAATTGCCAACATCCACTGGATCATGGAAAAAGCAAGAGAGTTCCAGAAAAACATCTGTTTCTGCTTTATTGACGATGCCAAAGCCTTTGACTGTGTGGATCACAATAAACTGTGGAAAATTCTGAGAGAGATGGGAATACCAGACCACCTGACCTGCCTCTTGAGAAATCTGTATGCAGGTCAGGAAGCAACAGTTAGAACTGGACATGGAACAACAGACTGGTTGCAAATAGGAAAAGGAGTACGTCAAGGCTGTATATTGTCACCCTGCTTATTTAACTTCTATGCAGAGTACATCATGAGAAACACTGGACTGGAAGAAACACAAGCTGGAATCAAGATTGCCAGGAGAAATATTAATAACCTCAGATATGCATATGACACCACCCTTATGGCAGACAGTGAAGAGGAACTAAAAAGCCTCTTGATGAAAGTGAAAATAGAGAGTGAAAAAGTTGGCTTAAAGCTCAACATTCAGAAAACGAAAATCATGGCATCTGGCCCCATCACTTCATGGGAAATAGATGGGGAAACAGTAGAAACCGTGCCAGACTTTGTTTTTTGGGGCTCCAAAATCACTGTAGATGGTGACTGCAGCCATGAAATTNGAGAGTGAAAAAGTTGGCTTAAAGCTCAACATTCAGAAAACGAAAATCATGGCATCTGGCCCCATCACTTCATGGCAAATAGATGGGGAAACAGTGGAAACAGTGTCAGACTTCATTTTGGGGGCTCCAAAATCACAGCAGATGGTGATTGCAGCCATAAAATTAAAAGACATTTACTCCTTGGAAGAAAAGTTATGACCAACCTAGATAGCATACTCAAAAGCAGAGATATTACTTTGCCAACTAAGGTCCATCTAGTCAAGGCTATGGTTTTTCCTGTGGTCATGTATGGATGTGAGAGTTGGACTGTGAAGAAGGCTGAGTGCCAAAGAATTGATGCTTTTGAACTGTGGTGTTTGAGAAGCTGCTTGAGAGTCCCTTGGACTGCAAGGAGATCCAACCAGTCCATTCTGAAGGAGATCAGCCCTGGGATTTCTTTAGAAGGAATGATGCTAAAGCTGAAACTCCAGTACTGTGGCCACCTCATGCGAAGTGTTGACTCATTGGAAAAGACCCTGATGCTGGGAGGGATTGGGGGCAGGAGGAGAAGGGGACGACCGAGGATGAGATGGCTGGATGACATCACTGACTCCATGGGCATGAGTCTGAGTGAACTCAGAGATGTTGGTGATGGACAGGGAGGCCTGGCGTGCTGTGATTCATGGGGTTGCAAAGAGTCGGACACGACTGAGCGACTGAACTGAGCTGAGAATTCAAGGTATTTTTTTTTTTTATATCCTAGTGGTATTTTTTACTGTTGCTTAAATATTTAAGTGAACACGTGTCACTTTTACTAAAGTGAAATCACGGTACTAAAAAAATCAATTAAATGCATTTTAAACTGATTCTTTCTTTGACTTAAAAAAGTTGAATCTACCACAAAAATCAGTATGAAAACAATGTGAAATAGCTTTAATAGACTCTTAATTACTGACTAACATGCTATTATTTTCCTTTCTTAAACCAGAAATTTCTGAGTGTTTCACAAAATGCAACCTTAAGTTTTAGAGACCTTGGTATCCTTTACTATCAACACTCTCATTTAATTCATTGAATCTAAGTAAATGTGTGCTTCCTAATGGCAAAGAGTTTCTCAACCTTGGCAGTATTGATATTTAGGCTGGATAATTCATTTTTGTGGGAAGCTGCCTTGTTCTTTGTAAGATATTTAGATTCCTAGCCTCTGCCCACTAGATATCAGTAATAATTCCCTGTCTACAGTTGTGACAACCAAATAAATCTCCAGAAATTGCCAGATATACTCTGGGGGTGGAGGAAATTATTCTTGATTGAGGACCACTGTGATAATAGCACTTTGGAGGAACTATTTATTTTTCCATGGTTTTAATAATTGAAAAAAGTTATGCTATTTTATCTCACTGACTCTAGTGGCTCAGACAGTAAAGCGTCTGTCTGCAATGCAGGAGACCTGGGTTCAATCCCTGGGTTGGGAAGATTCCCTGGAGAAGGAAATGACAGCCCACTCCAGTATTCTTGCCTGGAAAATCCCATGGACCGTGGAGCCTGGTAGGTTACCGTCCATGGGTTCACATAGAGTCGGACACGACTGAGCAATTTCACTTTCACTCTATCATTAGCCATAACTGAGGGAGAACTTCAATAAATTCTTGCCCCAAATCTTCCTCTGTCATTATTATATGATCATAGTATATCACATTATACTTTCAATTTACCATCATATACCTTGCTATTTTCATGCTTAATTCCCCCCCCCCCCAATAGATTATAAAAACTCAGAAGTTAAGAATGGTCATCCGTTTCATATATACTAACTTAGTTTTGTACATTACACATTATATAACTTCACCAAATGTTTATAGGTTCAGATAAACATATTCATATTGAGAAAAGCATCATGTTGGTCCTGAGAATTCCATGGACAGAGAAGCCTGGCAGGCTACAGTCCATGGGGTCGCAAAGAGTCGGACACTACTGAGCAACTTTCACATTCACTTTCAGGCCTTGAAGAGTACACATATATGGGAAAGACTAGTCTATTCCTTCATAAAACATATTAGTATCAGAAGTAAAATAAATATGGTAAAAACTAATAGGAAAATATGCTGAAAGTCATAAGAAAGATACAAGCAAATGTCAAAGGTAAAAGAGATCAGGAAAGGCTTCAAGAATGAAATGGTCTTGAAATGCACCTAAAGGATGGCACCTAATGATTTAAGGAGACTAGAGAGAGTAGAGAAGGGCTTTTATAGGCATAGTTTAAGGGAAGTGTTGAGGAGTAAGGAGCAAATTATTGGAGATAAAATAGCGTTTAAAAGTATGTTTTGGAAATAGCAAAACATATTAGTATCAGAAGTAAAATAAATATGGTAAAAACTAATAGGAAAATATGCTGAAAGTCATAAGAAAGATACAAGCAAATGTCAAAGGTAAAAGAGATCAGGAAAGGCTTCAAGAATGAAATGGTCTTGAAATGCACCTAAAGGATGGCACCTAATGATTTAAGGAGACTAGAGAGAGTAGAGAAGGGCTTTTATAGGCATAGTTTAAGGGAAGTGTTGAGGAGTAAGGAGCAAATTATTGGAGATAAAATAGCGTTTAAAAGTATGTTTTGGAAATAGCAAAAAGTGATGATGTAAATACCATTAGATCTTGTTTGATTAAAGTCATGTTCTATTTTTTCTTTTATTTCTGCCAAACATAAAACTTTCTGCCATCAAAGAGATCATGATGTTTTATGTAAAGGGTTTGTATTAATTTTCTAGAAGTTTTATTAGTATAGTGAACCTTTGGAATAATATTAAAGCAAAGGGGTTCTCATGCAGCTTTATCTTTTTATCTAACGTTTTAAAAAGTTATTTAAAATCATCCGTTATGAGTTTTATATAGTTTTTCTTTCTGCTTATTTCTTTATTTCATTTAAATTATTAATATACACAGTGAACCATGATTTTGTTTACCAAATATTTTCTGTTCATTTTTTTCTTACATTTAATGTGAGTTTGTTAATCCAAGTGGCAGTAGAGAATAACACAGCTCTGGTGTATAGATAAATTTGGAAATAGAAAATAGCTATTAAATTGTAGTTCCCCCTTTCCCATAAGAAAAACAGCAAAAATATTTATATTCAACAAAAGTATTCAAAATGTCATTATGTAAAGCATATAGGAACCTAAACTAAGCTTTGGGTGCAAATAAAAGCCAGTGAAAAACTCATGCTTTTAGTTATAGTGCTTTTGAGTCACTTTCAAAGTGTAGGCCAAGGATGCCTAAGAGGCCCAAAGATACTTCTGGAGATCCATGAAGTCAAACTGTTTTCATAATACTAAAACACTATTTGCATTATGTACTATGTTGACATTTGCACAATAAGTAAAACTACTAGTGTCTTAGCATGAATCAAAGCACTAATACTAAACTGTAGTAGTAATTTGTATTATTCATCACAATGCACTCAGAGGAAGAAGAAAAGCCAGTTTTGCTTAATGTCTTTCATTAAGCAGTAAAAATATTAATTTTATTGGATTTAGACCCTTGAGTATACATCTCTCTAATAATTGGTACAACAGGATGGAAAGTAGGCAGAAACCACTTCTTTCACTTACCAGGAATATGGTAGTTATCCCCAGAAAAAAACAGTTATAAGATTGTTTGAATTGTGAAACTTTCCTAACTGCCTTTTTCATGGAACACCATTTTTAATTGGAAGAACTGGTGACAAACAATGGTCATTTTGATTTGGTTATTTGACAGATTTCTTTTTTTTTTTTCGAAAATAGATGATTTGAATTTTTCACTTCAAGGAAGACAGCTGATGATGTGCATTGCCAATAACAAAATGTAACCCTTTAAGCGAAAATTGGAATTTTGGAATTTTAAAAAATTTCTTAGTTTTCAGGTTTACAATATTATATTAGTTTTAAGATATACAGGAAATGACTCATTATACATATATATTTTCAAGGTTTTTTTTTTTATTATAGGTGATTGCAAACTATTAAGTATAATACCCTGTGCTATGTGATTAATCCTTGTTGCTTATCTATTTTATGTATAGTGGTTTGTTAAGCCTATACTCCTAATTTATCCCTTCCCCTCCTTTTCCCCTTTGATAACTGTAACTTTGGTTTCTATGTCTGAGTCTGTTCTGTATAATTTATACATTCATTTGCATTATTTTTTAGATTCTACATATAAGTGATACCACATAATATTCATCTTTGTCTGATTTTCCTCACTTAGTATGATATCATCTTAGTATGATATCATGGTCCATCCATGCTGCTTCAAATGACAATATTTCATTATTTTCATGGCCGAATAATATTCCATTGTGCATATATACCACATCTTCTTAAACCAATGTTCTGTTGATGGGCACTTGAGTTGTTTACATCTCTTGGCTATTGTAAATAGTGATGCTATGAACATTAAAGTGCATGTATCTTTTTGTATTAGAGTTTTTCCCTTTTTCAGATAAATTCCCAGGATTGGGATTGCTAGACCATAGAGTAACTCTATTTTTATTATTATTTTTTTAATGAGCCTCAATACTGTTGTCCATAGTGGCTGCACCAGTTTACATTCTCACGAACAGTACACAAGGGTTCCCTTTTCTCCACAACCTGCTCAACATTTATTGTTTGTAGACATTTTGATGATAGCCATGTGAACAAAAGATGCTTACTCCTTGGAATAAAAGTTATGATCAATCTAGACAGCATAATAAAAAGCAAAGACATTACTTTGCCAACAAAGGTCCATCTAGTCAGAGCTACGATTTTTTCAGTAGTCATGTATGGATATGAGAGTTGGACTATAAAGAAAGCTGAATACTAAAGAATTGATGCTTTTGAACTGTGGTGCTAGAGAAGACTCTCGAGAGTCCCTTGGCTTGCAAGGAGATCCAACCAGTCTATCCTAAAGGAAATCAGTCCTGAATATTCATTGGAAGGACTGATGTTGAGCTGAAACTCCAATACTTTGGCCACCTGATGGGAAGAGCTGACTCATCTGAAAAGACCCTAAGACTGGGAAAGATTGAAGGCGGGAGGAGAAGGGGACAACAGAGGATGAGATGGTTGGATGGTGTCACCAACTCAATGGACATGAGTTTGAGTAAACTCCAGGAGTTGGTGATGGACAAGGAGGCCTGCTGTGCTGTAGTCCATGGGATCACAAAGAGTTGGACACGACTGAGCGCCTGAACTGAACTGATTGTGAACAGTGTGAGGTGATACCTCATTGTGGTTTTGATCTGCATTTCTCTAAGAATTACCAGTGTTAAGCATCTTTTTATGTGCTTGTTGGCCATATGTATGTATTCTTTGGAGAAATGTCTATTAAAGTTTTCTGCCTATTTTTTGACTGATCTTTTTTTATATTGAGTTGTATGAGCTCTTTGTATATGTTGGGTATTAACCTCTTGTCAGTCGCATCATTTTCAAGTATTTTCTCCCATTCTAAGGGTCATCTTTTTGTTTCATTGATGGCTCCCTTTGCTGTGAAAAAGCTTTTAAGTTTGATTAGGTCCCACATGTTTATTTTTCCTTCTATTTATTTTGCCTTAGGATATTGATCTAATCTAATTCTATTGCTCCAATTTATACCGGAAAATTTTTGCCTATTTCATGTATCATATTTAGGTCTTTAAACCATTTTAAGTTTATTTTTGTATATGGTGTGAGGAAATGTTCTAATTTCATTGAATTACATGTAGCTGTCTGGCTTTCTAACATAGCTTGTTGAAGAGACTCTTTTCTCCACTGTATGTTCTTGCCTTCTTTGTTGTAGATTAATTGTCTGTAGGTATGTAGATTTATTTCTGGGCTTTCTATTCTGTTTCATTGATCTACATGTATGTTTTTATGCCAACATTATGCTGCTTTTATTACTACAGCTTTGTAGTATAGTCTGAAGTCCAGAAGGGTTATGCCTCTAGCCTTATTATTTTGTCCTTATGATTAATTTCACAATTCTGGGTCATTGTGATTCCATACAAATTTTTGGATTCTTTGTTCTAGTTCTGTGAAAAAATGTCATGAATATTTTATAGGAGTTGTGCTAAATCTGTAGATTGCTTATGGTAGTATGGCCATTTTGACATTACGAATTCCTCCAATTCAAGAACATGGGATATATTTCCACTTCTTTGAATTACCTTCATTTTCCTTGATCAATGTCTCATAATTTTCAGCATATAGATCTTTCATCTCCATGGTTAAGTTTACTCCTAGGTATATTTTAAAATGATTTTAAATGGGATTGATTTTTATTTTCTGTTTCTGGTATTTCATTGTTAGTGTAAAGAAATGCAACAGATTTCTGTATATTAATCTCATATTTTGCCATCTTGCTGAATTAATTAGTTCCAAGTCTTTGTGTGGAACTCAGTTTTCATTTCTAATGGGTAAATCTGAATAAATATAATCCATGTAAACAAAAGCTTTTCAGTCCCTCAATTCTTTAGATTGCATAAACATCCTAAAGCCAAAATGCTTTGAGTATTGCTGGTCCACTGCATTAACTACCTTAGAGATACCAAGGGAACATTTCATGAAGAGATAGGCACAATGAACAGAAAGAGTATGGACATAAGAGAAACAGAAGATAAGAAGAGATGGCAAGAACACACAGAAAAACTGTACAAAAAACATCTTAATGAAACAGATAACTACGATGATGTGATCACTCACCAAGAGCCAGACATCCTGGAGTGGGAAATCAAGTGGGCTTTAGGAAGCATCACTACAAACAAAGCTAGTGGAGGTGATGGAATTCCATCCGAGCTATTTCAAATCCTGAAAGATGATGCTGTGAAAGTGCTGCACTCAATATGCCAGCAAATTTGGAAAACTCAGCAGTGGCCACAGGACTGAAAAACATCAGTTTACATTCTAATGCCAAAGAATGTTCAAACTAGTGCACAATTTTGCTCATCTCACATGCTAGCAAAGTAATGTTCAAAATCCTTAAAGCTATGCTTCAACAGTATGTGAACTGAGCTGAGATGTGTATGAGCTGGATTTAGAAGAGGCAGAGGAACCAGAGATCAAATTGCCAGCATCTGTTGGATCATAGAAAAAGTAAGGGAATTCTAGAAAAAAAATCAACTTCTGCTTCATTGACTACACCAAAACCTTTGACTGTGTGGATCACAACAAACTAAAAAATTCTTAAACAGATGAGAGTACCAGACCACCTTACTTGCCTCCAGAGAAACCTGCATGCAGGTCAAGAAGCAACAGGTAGAACCAGACTCCTTTCACATTTAGGAAAAGAGTACGTCAAGGCTGCATATTGTCACCCTGATTATCTAACTAGTATGCAGAGTACAGCATGCAAAATGCCAGGCTGTATGAATCAGAAGGTGGAATCAAGATTTCCAGGAGAAATATCAACAACCTCAGATATGCAGATGATACCTTTTAATGGTAGAAATTGAAGAGGAACTAAAGTGCTTCTTGATGAGGGTGAAAGAGGAGGGTGAAAAAGCTGGCTTAAAATTCTGCATTCAAAGAACTAAGAACATGTCATCCAGTCGGATCACTTCATGGTAAATATATGGGGAAAAAGCAGAAACAGTGACAGATTTCATTTTCATGGTCTCCAAAATCACTGCAGAAATTGACTACAGTCATGAAATTAAAATACACTAGCTCCTTGGAAGAAAAGCTATGACAAGAGTGTATTAAAAAACAGAGATATCACTTTGCCAACAAAGGTACATGTACTTTGTTTTTTCCAGTAGTCGTGTATGGATGTGAGGGTTGGACCATAAAGAAGGCTGAGCACTGAAGAATAGATGCTTTCAAATTGTGGTGCTATAGTTGACTCTTGAGAGTCTCTTGGACGGCAAGGAGATCACACCAATCAGTCTAAAAGGAAACCAACCCTGAATGTGCATTGGAAGGACTGACACTAAAACTGAAGCTCCAATACTTTGGCAACCTGATGCAAAGAGCCAACTCATCAGAAAAGACCCTGATACTGGCAAAGATTGAGGGCAAGAGGAGAAGGGGTTAACAGAGATGAGATGGTTGGATGGCATCACTGACTCAATAAGTATGAATCTGAGCAAACTCAAGGAGATAATGAAGTACAGGGAAGCTTGGTGTGCTGCAGTTCATGGGGTTGCAAAGAGTCACACACAACTTTGCAACTGAACAACAACAACAAATTCATCTGTATATGTTATTTTTTTGTACTATTTTTTATTAAAGTCAAAATAACTTGAAAAATGGTTTTAATCCTTAATATGTCCAATGTAGCATTGTTTTATTTGAGACTTGGAAATCATAATTGTCTCATATAAAATGCTCATTTGAAAATACTCTTAACTATAATAGTGGTAATGATGCAACAGTAATATTCTTGACCTCCTGGCAACAGTATCCATGTGATTGTTGCAAGTGAGGTACAGAGAATGTGAGGAGATCAGTTTATGGGGGACTCTGGGGAAGAAAGTTAGTCTTCAGAAAAGGTGGTGTTAAATTCAACAAACTGTGCTAATAAAATACCTGGTAGGAAATCTCATAGAAAGGGAATTTTATTACTTTTAATTTCAGCTGTCTGTAAACATTGAAATTATGTTTTATTCAAAAACTGATTTTATTCAACTAAAGTATATATACTGAATGTCTTAGAAAATTAGCTCTTTTATTAATAATTGTGTCAATATGGCTCTTGTAAAATTGAGCACATTTAATGTGCTGAAAAAAGCATCAGTGATTATTTTAAGGTTTCAGTTTCTGTGCTAAGTCAACAGTAATAAATGGCAGATATAACACATGTTCATGCAGTATCAATAATTAAGTTTATTTGTAAATCCAAGGTAAAGGAAATACAAAACCCTCAGATAAATTGACTAACACATTGACATCTCAATAATCTGATAGTGAATGTTTTTCAAATTTTAACTTCATAGATTTCTAAAATGAAGTATTAAAGTTCTGTACTTATTTTTTTTCTTTAGATATCAAGTATATTTAAGTACTACATATCAGTGAATGAAAGTTAAAACTAAGGTGATCAATAATCAAGTATGTTTACATTGTGTGTGTGAGAGAGAGAGAGAGAGGAGAGAGAGAGAGTTAAATCGCTCAACCATGTCTGACTCTTTGCAACTCCATGGATTGGGGCCTGCCAAGCTCCTTTGTCCATAGGATTTCCCAGGTAAGAATACTGGAGTGGGTTGCCATTCCCTTCTCCAGGGGATCTTCCCAAGGCAGGGATAGAACCTGGGTCTCCAACAATGCACTCTTTACTGCCTGAGCCACTAGGGAACACTCATATTTCTTCCTATAAAACACTCATTAGTTATCTCTTTTGCACAGTCTTTCAGTACCTTGAAAGTGAAGTCTTATTTTGTGCTAGTAGAACAATTAAATAATTTGTTAAATAATTGTTAATAACCTTTATTACAAGCAAAGGTTAGAGACAATAGTCATATTAATGAATTTAATATTACTAATTATAGCTTAGTATATTTCAGTAGTGTTCGGTTCAGTCACTCAGTCATGTCTGACTCTTTGTGGTGCCATGGATTGCAACACATCAGGCTTCCCTGTCCATCACCAACTCTCGGAGCTTACTCAAACTCATGTCCATTGAGTTGGTGATGCTATCCAACCATCTCATTCTCTGTCATCCCATTCTTCTGCCTTCAATCTTTCCCAGCATCAGGGTCTTTTCAAATGAGTCAGTTCTTCGCATCAGATGGCCAAAGTATCAGAGTTTCAGCTTCAGCATCAGTCCTTCTGATGAATACTCAGGACTGATTTCCTTTAGGATGGACTGATTGGATATCCTTGCAGGCCAAGGGACTCTCTAGAGTCTTCTCCAGCACCACAATACAAAAGTATCAACTCTTCAGCACTCTGCTTTCTTTATAGTCCAACTCTCACATCCATGCACTACTACTGGAAAAACCATAGCTTTGACTAAATGGACCTTTGTTGGCAAAGTAATGTCTCTGCTTTTTAATATGCTGTCTAGGTTGGTCATAACTTGTCTTCCAAGGAGCAATAGTCTTTAAATTTCATGGCTGCAATCACCATGTTCAGTGATTTTGAAGCCCCCAAAATAAAGTCTGTCACTGTTTCCATTGTTTCCCCATCTATTTGCCATGAAGTGATAGGACCAGATGCCATGATCTTAGTTTTCTGAATGTTGAGTTTTTTTTAATATAAATTTATTTTAATTGGAGGTTAGTTACTTTACAATATTGTATTGGTTTTGCCATACATCAATGTGAATCTGCCACAGGTATACACATGTTCCCCATCCTGAACCCCCCTCACTCCTCCCTCCCCGTACCATCCCTCTGGATCATCCCAGTGCACCAGCCCCAAGCATCCAGTATCATGCATCGAACCTGGACTGGTGATTCATTTCATATATGACATTATACATGTTTCAATGCCATTTTCCCAAATCATCCCACCCTCTCCCTCTCCCGCAGAGTCCAAAAGACTATTCTATACATCTGTGTCTCTTTTGCTGTCTTGCATATAGGTTTATCTTTACCATATTTCTAAATTCCATATATATGCATTAGTATACTGTATTGGTTTTTTCTTTCTGGCTTACTTCACTCTGTATAATAGGCTCAAGTTTCATCCACCTCCTTAGAATTGATTCAAATGTGTTCTTTTTAATGGATGAGTAATACTCCATTGTGTATATGTACCACAGCTTTCTTATCCATTCATCTGCTGATGGACATCTAGGTTGCTTCCATGTTCTGGCTATTATAAACAGTGCTGCGATGAACATTGGGGTACATGAGTTTTAAGCCAACTTTTTCACTCTCCTCTTTCACTTTCATCAAGAGGCTCTTTAGTTCTTCTTTGCTTTCTACCATAAGGGTGGTGTCATGTGCTTATCTAAGATTATTGATATTTCTCCCAGTGATCTTGATTCCAGTTTGTGCTTCATCCAGTCCAGCATTTCTCATGATGTACTCTGTATATAAGTTAGGTAAGCAGGGTGACATATACAGCCCTGATGTACTCCTTTTCCTATTTAGAACCAATCAGTTGTTTCATGTCTAGTTCCAACTGTTGCTTCTTGACCTGCATACAGATTTTTCGGGAACAGGTCAGGTGGTCTGGTATTTCTGTCTATTCAAGAATTTTCCACAGTTTGTTGTGATCTACACAGTCAAAGTCTTTAGCATAGTTAATGAAGCAGAAGTAGGTTCATTTCTTGAATTCTCTAGCTTTTTTATGATCCACTGGATGTTGGCAATTTGATCTCTGGTTCTGCTCCCTTTTCTAAATCCAGCTTAAATATCTGGAAGTTCACAGTTCATGTATTGTTGAAGCCTGGCTTGGGGAATTTTCGACATTACCTTACTAGCATGTGAGATGAGTGCAATTATGCAGTAGTTTGAGCATTCCTTGGGATTGCCTTTCTTTGGGATTGGAATGAAAACTGGCCTTTCCCAGTCCTCTGGCCACTGCTGAGTTTTCCAAATTTGCTGGCATATTGAGTGCAGCCCTTTCACAGCATCATCTTTCAGGATTTGAAACAGCTCAACTGGAATTCCATCACCTCCATTAGCTTTGTTCATAGTGATGCTTCCTAAGGCCAACTTGACTTCACATTCCAGGATGTCTGGCTCTAGGTGACTGATCCCACCATCGTGGTTATCTGGGTCATGAGGATCTTTTTTGTATAGTTCTTCTGTGTATTCTTGCCACCTCTTCTTAATTCTTCTGCTTTTGTTAGGTCCATACCATTTCTGTCCTTTATGGTGCCCATCTTTGCATGAAATGTTCCCTTTGTATCTCTAATTTTCTTGAAGAGATCTCTCAGTTCAGTTCAGTTCAGTTCAGTCACGCAGTCTTGTCCGACTCTTTGCGACCCCATCAATCGCAGTACGCCAGGCCTCCCTGTCCATCACCAACTCCCAGAGTTCACTCAGACTCGTGTCCATTGAGTCCATGATGCCATCCAGCCATCTCATCCTTGGTCGTCCCTTTCTCCTCCTGCCCCCAATCCCTCCCAGCATCAGGGTCTTTTCCAATGAGTCAATTCTTCGCATAAGATGGCCAAAGTACTGGAGCTTCAGTTTTAGCACCATTCCTTCCAAAGAAATCCCAGGGTTGATCTCCCTCAGAATGGACTGGTTGGATCTCCTTGCAGTCCAAGGGACTCTCAAGAGTCTTCTCCAACACCACAGTTCAAAAGCATCAATTCTTCTGCGCTCAGCCTTCTTCACAGTCCAACTCTCACATCCATACATGACCACAGGAAAAACCATAGCCTTGACTAGACGGACCTTAGTCGGCAAAGTAATGTCTCTGCTTTTGAATATACTATCTAGGTTGGTCATAACTTTTCTTTAGTCTTTCCCATTCTATTGCTTTCCTCTATTTCTTTTCATTGAACACTGAGGAATGCTTTCTTATCTCTCCTTGCTATTCTTTGGAATTCTGCATTCAGATGGGTAAATCTTTCCTTTTCTCCATTGCCTTTCACTTGTCTTCCTTTCACAGATACTTGTAAGGCCTCCTCAGATACCCATTAAAGTAATTCTACTTTAACCATTCATTAAAGTAGTTCTACTTTAAACTGTCAAAGATAGAATTTTGAAATTGTGTCTTTAAGGAATGCCATCCACCTGTTTTCACTAATGAGAAGTGGCTAAAGATATAGAGAAAGAAATAAGGACCTAAAATATTTTAGCAAAACAAAGAACAGATGGTGTTAAAGTAAAGGAGAGAACTCATGATAAAGAGAGTTTAAAAACCCCGCTTTTTTTTTTTTCAGAAATATTGCCTTCTGAATTTAAGTTTGTGTTTTTGTTGACAAAGATTGAAGTGGATGAGTTACTCATTTGTGTGTGATAGGAGGTGTTGGATGAGTGAAAGGTAGGAATGACAAAAGCAATACACTATTTATGGGAATAAGAAGAAATTCCCCTTCCCTTTATGGGAAGGAAGAAAAAGTATTACTCCACTGGAGAAAGTTCAGCACTAAAGAAAAAAGGAAAGTAGTGGAGAGATCACCAGCCTGGTGTAGGAGGTACTCATGACTCAATATTACAGGTTTATCATTACCATCATTCTAAATTCCATATATATGTGTAAGTATACTGTATTGGTGTTTTTCTTTCTGGCTTACTTCACTCTGTATAATCAGCTCCAGCATCATCCACCTCATTAGAACTGATTCAAATGTATTCTTTTTAATAGCTGAGTAATACTCCATTGTGTATATGTACCACTGCTTTCTTATCCATTCATCTGCTGATGGACATCTAGGTTGCTTCCATGTCCTGGCTATTATAAACAGTGCTGCAATGAACATTGGGGTACACGTGTCTCTTTCAATTCTGGTTTCCTCGGTGTGTATGCCCAGCAGTGGGATCGCTGGATCATAAGGCAGTTCTATTTGCAATTTTTTAAGGAATCTCCACACTGTTCTCCATAGTGGCTGTACTAATTTGCATTCCCACCAACAGTGTAAGAGGGTTCCCTTTTCTCCACACCCTCTCCAGCATTTATTGCTTGTTGACTTTTGGATCGCAGCCATTCTGACTGGTGTGAAATGGTACCTCATTGTGGTTTTGATTTGCATTTCTCTGATAATGAGTGATGTTGAGCATCTTTTCATGTGTTTGTTAGCCATTCGTATGTCTTCTTTGGAGAAATGTCTATTTAGTTCTTTGGCCCATTTTTTGATTGGGTCATTTATTTTTCTGGGTTGAGCTGCATAAGCTGCTTGTATATTTTTGAGATTAGTTGTTTGTCAGTTGCTTCATTTGCTATTATTTTCTCCCATTCAGAAGGCTGTCTTTTCACCTTGCTTATAGTTTCCTTTGTTGTGCAGAAGCTTTTAATTTTAATTAGATCCCATTTGTTTATTTTTGCTTTTATTTCCAGTATTCTGGGAGGTGGATCATAGAGGATCCTGCTGTGATTTATGTCAGAGAGTGTTTTGCCTATGTTCTCCTCTAAGAGTTTTATAGTTTCTTGTCTTACGTTTAGATCTTTAATCCATTTTGAGTTTATTTTTGTGTATGGTGTTAGAAAGTGATCTAATTTCATTCTTTTACAAGTGGTTGACCAGTTTTCCCAGCACCACTTGTTAAAAAGATTGTCTTTAATCCACTGTATATTCTTGCCTCCTTTGTCAAAGATAAGCTGTCCATAGGTGTGTGGATTTATCTCTGGGCTTTCTATTTTGTTCCATTGATCTATATTTCTGTCTTTGTGCCAGTACCATACTGTCTTGATGACTGTGGCTTTGTAGTAAAGCCTGAAGTCAGGCAGGTTGATTCCTCCAGTTCCATTCTTCTTTCTCTATACACACTTTTAAAACTTCAGCCATCCCCAAGCATCCTACAATACTATAAAGTAATTAGCCCCCAATTAAAATAAATAAATTTAAATTTTTTAAAAAATTAAAAAAAAAAAACAGAAAAACTTCAGCCATCACATTTTTAAAACTTCAGTTATCACAGACACAAAAAGTAGTATGACAGCCAAAGAGAAAGGGTCTACCTCAAGGTGTTGCAGCTAAGAATTTTTATTTAAAGATGCATTAGACTGCATGAGGTCAACCTTAAGTACGTCTGTCTTTATTTTCTTACATCCTGCAACTAGTTTCATCTGTCATGTATAATCCTATCTCATTTTATTGTGCATTGCTTTATTGCGCTTCAGAAATACTGTATTTTTTTTATTACAAACCGAAGGTTTGTGGCAACCATTCTCTTTTAAATTTATTTATTTTTTTAATTAAAGGATAATTGCTTTAGAGAATTTTGTTGATTTCTGTCAAGCCAACATGAATCAGCCATAAGTATACATATGTCCCCTCCCTCTTGAATCTCCCTCTCATCTCTCTCCCCATCCCACCCTACTAAGGTTGATACAGAGCTCCTGTTTGAGTTCCCTGAGATGTACAGCAAATTCCCATTGGCTATCTATTTTACATATGGTGATGTAAGTTTCCACGTTATTCTCTTTATACATTTCACCCTCTCCTCCCCTCTTCCTGTGTCCATAAATCTGTTCTCTATGTCTGTGTCTCCATTGCTGCCCTGCAAATAAGTTACTCAGTACCATCTTTCTAGATTCGTTAGTATATATGTATTAGTATACAATGTTTATCATTCTCTTTCTGACTTGCTTCACTCTGTATAATAGGCTCTAGGTTCATCAACCTCATTAGAAATGACTCAGATGTGTTCCTTTTTTATTGCTGAGTGACATTTAATTGTGTATATGTACCAGAACGTCTTTATCCATTCATCTGTCGATGGACATCTAGATTGCTTCCACATTCTTGCTATTGTAAGTAGTGCTTCAGTGAACAATGGGGTACATGTGTCTTTTTGAATGTTGGTTTCCTCAGGGTATATGCCTAGGACCCATATATTGCTGGGTCATATGGTGGTTTTATTCCTAGTTTTTTTAAGGAATCTCCATACTGTCTTCCATAGTGGCTGTGTCAATTTACATTCCCACCAATTTTGCAAGAAGATTCCCTTTCTCCATACCCTCTCCAGCATTTATTGTCTGTGCACTTTTTGATGGTGGCCATTCTGACCGGTGTGAGGTGATATCTCATTGTAGTTTTGATTTGCATTTCTCTAATAATGAGCCATGTTGAGCATTTTTTCATGTGTTTGTTAGCCATCTGTATGTCTTCTTTGGAGAAATTTCTGTTTAGGTCTTTTTTCCCACTTTTTGATTGAGTTGTTTATTTTTCTGGTATTGAGTTGTATGAGCTGCTTGTATATTTTGAAATTAAATCCTTTGTCAGTTGTTTCATTTGCTATTATTTTCTCCCATTTTGAGTGTTGTCTTTTCACCTTGCTTATAGTTTCCTTTGCTGTACAAAAGCTTTTAAGTCTAATCAGGCCCGACTTTTTTACTTTTGTTTTTATTTCCATTACCCTAGGATGTGGGTCATAGAGGATCTTGCTTTGATTTATGTCTTCAACTGTCCTGCCTATGTAACCGTGCTTTAAATGAGTATGTTGGCATCATTTTTCCAACAGCAGTTTCTCACTTTGTGTACCTGTCACATTTTGTCAATTCTTGCAATTTTCAGACTTTTCATTGTTATTATATTTGTTATAGTATACTGTGATTGGTGATCTTTGATGTTACTGTTATAATTGTCTTGGAGCACCAAGAACAATGACTTTATAAGGCTGTGAACTTAACTGATAAATGTTGTATGTGTTCTGAGTGCTCCACTGAACAGCATTTCCCCCATATCTCTCCCCTCCTCAGACCTTCCTATTCCCTGAGACATAACAATGTTGAAGTTAGGCCAATTAATAACCCTACAATGACTTCTCTAAGTGTTCACTTGAAAAAGTCACACATCTCTCACTTTAAATCAAAAGCTAGAAATGAGTAAGCATAGTGAGGAAGGCAGGTAGAAAGTCCAGATTAATTGAAGGTTAGACTTCTTACATCAAACAACCAATTCATGAATGCAAAGGTAAAGTTCTTGAAATTTAAAATGCAGCTCCAGTGAAGAAATAGATTATAATAAAGCAAAACAGACTTGTTGCTAATATGGAGAAATGTTTAGTGGTCCAGATGTATTAAACAACTGATTTTCAATGTAGATGAAGCAGTTTTTGTATTGGAAGAAAATGCCATCAAGGTCTTTCATAGCTGGAGAGAATCAGTGCTTGACTTCAAAGGTTCAAAGGGCAAAGTGACTCTCTTGTTTAGGGGCCAGTGGATATGGTGACTTTAACCTGAAGCCAATGCTGATTTACCATTCTGAAAATCCTAGGACCCTAAGAATTATGCTAAATCTATTCTGCTTGCATCTATAAATGGAACAACAAAGCCTGGATGACAGTATACCTGTTTACAGAAAGGTTTGCTGAATCTTAAGCCCATTGTTGAAACTTACCATTCAGAAAAAAAGTTTCCTTTCAAAATATTACTACTCATTTGCAATGTGCCTGATCACCAAAGAGCTGTGATGGGGATGTACAAGATTAATACTGTTTTCATGCCTGTCAAGGCTATAGTTTTCCCAGTGGTCATGTATGGATGTGAGAGTTGGACTGTGAAGAAAGCTGAGTGCCGAAGAATTGATGCTTTTGAATTGTGGTGTAGGAAAAGACTCTTGAGAGTCCCTTGGACTGCAAAGAGATCCAACCAGTCCATCCTGAAGGAGATCAGTCCTGGATGTTCATTGGAAGGACTGATACTGAGGTTGAAACTCCAGTACTTTGGACACCTTATGCGAAGAGCTGACTCATTGGCAAAGACTCTGATGCTGGGAGGGATTGGTGGCAGGAGGAGAAGGGGACAACAGAGGATGAGATGGCTGGATGGCATCACCGACTCAATGGACATGAGTTTGATTGAACTCTGGGAGTTGGTGATGGACAGGGAGGCCTGGCATGCTGTGATTCATGGGTTTGCAAAGAGTCGGACACGACTGACTGAGAACTGAACTGAACTGAATAATAAGCCCGTAGACTTATTTTGACTTCATGTTTTGTTATTTAAGAAATATCTTTTGTAAGACTGTAGCCGCCATAGTAGTTCTTCTGATGGATCTGGGCAACGTAAATATAAAACCTTCTGGAAAGGATTCACCACTCTAGATGCTATTGAGGACATTAGTGATTCATGGGAAGAGGTCACGATATTAACATGTAATAGGAGTTTGAAATAACCAACCCTCATGGGTGATTTTGAAGGATTCAAGATTTCAGTGAAGGAAGTAACTGCAGATATGGTAGAAATAGCAATAGACTGAATTAGAAGTGGATCCTAGAGATGTGACTGAATTGTTGCAGTCTATGATAAAACTTTAGTGGATTAAAAATCTAGACTATTGTAAAGTAATTAACCTCCGATTAAAATAAATAAATTTATATTAAAAAAAACTTTAGTGGATGAAAAGATAATTCTATGGATGAGCAAAAAAGGTGATTTCCTGAGATGAAAGCTATCACTGAGGAAGATACTGTGAAGATTGTTGCAATGACAGTAAAGGATTTTAGAATATTATGTAAACTAAGTTGATAAAGGGTTTCAGAGGATTGACTCCAATTTTGAAAGAAGTTCTATAGTGAGTAAAATGCTATCCACTAAAGTTTTTTAATATAAATTTATTCATTTTAATCAGAGGTTAATTACTTTACAATACTCTAGATTTTTAATCCACTAAAGTTTTATTATGAGACTGCAACAATTCAGTCACGTCTCTAGGATCCACTTCTAATTCAAAGTCTATTGCTATTTCTACCATATCTGCAGTTACTTCCTTCACAGAATTGCATGCTACAGAGAAATAATTCATGAAAAGAAGAGTCAGTTGATGTGCCAAAACGTCATTGTCTTAGGAAATTGCCATAGGCACCCCAATCTTCAGCAGTCACCACCCTTATCAGTCAGCAGCCATCAACACTGGGGCAAAATCCTCCACCAGGAAAAGATTATGATTCACTGAAGGCTCAGGTGATGGTTAGTGTTTTTTAGCAGTAAAGTATTTTTAATTAATGTATGCACATTTTTTTTAGACAATGCCATTGCACACTTTGATAAACTACATGCATGCATGCTAAATCACTACAGTCTTGTCTGACTCTTTGCAACCCTATGGACTGTAGCCTGTCAGTCTCCTTAGTCTATGAGATTCTCCAGGGAAGAATACTGGAGTGGGTTGCCATTTCCTACTCCATTAATAAACTACAGGCCAGTGTAAATACAAATTTCATATGCACTGAAAATCAAAAAATGTATACTTGCTTTATTGCAATATTTGCTTTATTTAGTAAGACAGACCTAGCTTCTCATTTGACCTAAGGTCTTTATTAATTCACCCTATATGGCTGTCTCTATTTTTCTAGCTCTAAGAGTTCAGAATGAAGGAGTGGCTCCAACATGCCCCACGCTACAAGGCTTGTGGGATCTTAGTTTCCTGACCAGGGATTGAACCTGGGCCCTTGATGTTGAGAACCCAGAGTCCTAACCATGGGACTGCCAGTGAATTCCCAATATTTACTTTATTGTGGTTGTCTGAAACCAAACCCACAATGTCTTTGAAGTATGCCTGTAATCTGAAATATTCTATGGAATCATCCCTATCTCTGTAAAGGAATATTTGTTCTGATTTGGTGACCATTCTAAGCATTTCCTTAAGTTCATATAGGTCGATCTTGTAGGAATTTAGAAAAAGAAATATGTATGATTACTGTGGACTCAAGGTAGTTGAGATATATAGATAAATTGTTGCTATATAGTAATAACTGCAAAATATTCATGTCTTTCAAGGCAAAGTGAGTTAGAAATGCATTAATCTTCAATCTCAGTCCTATCAATATTATGCATATTAGAAACAGACTTACTATAATCAGGCGACTAAATCACTGAAACTCTCTACTGTCACAGAGATCACTTTTATCCCATTTAAAGCAACTCACTTACTTTGCCTTTCACTGCTTTTATTTCTTAAATTATTTTATTTTTAAATTGGAGGGTAATTACAATATTGTGGTGATTTTTGCCATGCATAGACATGAATCAGCCACAGATATATATGTGTCCTCCCATCGTGAAGCCCCATCCCATCTTATTCTCCACCCTGTCCCTCTGGGTTGTCCCAGAGAGCACTGTCTTTGGGTGCCCTGCTTCATGCATCAAACTTGTGCTAGTCATCTGTTTTACATATGGTAATATACATGTTTCAATGCATTTTTCTCAAATCATCCCACCCTCACCTCCTCCCACAGAGTCCAAAAGTCTGTTCTTTATATCTGTGTCTCTTTTGCTTCCCTTTCATGTAGGATCATTGTTACCATCTTTCTAAATTCCATATGTATGTGTTAATATATAGTATTTTGTTTCTCTTTCTGACTTACTTCACTCTGTATAATAGGCTCCAGTTTCATCCACCTCATTAGAACTGACTCAGATATTTTTATTATCTCTAACTGGTATCACATGCTATGGGTTAGCACAATAATTAAGCAAAAAAAAAAGTTTTCTGCTGGGAATTTTTTAAAAATTAATTTCTACTGGAGTACAGTTATCTTATAATGTTGTATTAATTTCTACTGTTCAGCAAAATGAATCAGCTATGCATATACAAATATCCCCTCCCTTTTGGACTTCCTTCTCATTCAGGTCACCATAGTGCATTAAATAGAGTCCTCTGTACTATACAATATGTTCTTATTAGTTATCTATTTTATACGTAGTATCAATGGTGTATATGCGTCAGTCCAAATCTCCAAATTAAAAAAAAAAAAAAAAAACGGTTAAGATACTGATAGCTTGCAATGTTTAGTGAATGGTGCTGCCAGATTCATGGTCTCTGAAGAAGATTTAACTCTGGGACCAAAGACATGGTTTCAATCATTCAGAGCTTTTGTGTAGCAGACACAACTGGCTAGTTGGGCTAGGGGCATGGTTTTCACTTCAGTAATGAGAGGTCTCATGTTCATATCCTGGATGAGCCCCCAAGATGATAGTTTAGCATATGGTGAATGGTGGTCGGTGCCAGATTTGTGGTCTCCAAAGGAGAAGATTTAATTCTGGGACAAAAGATGCCGTCTCAATCACTCAAGAGCCTTTGTGTAGCAGGGATTTTATTAAAGTAAAGGTGATAGAAAAAGCTTTTGACATAGATATCAGAAAGGGGTAGAAAAAGTACCTGCCTCACTAGTTTAAGCAAAGCATTATATACTTTTCTGTTAGCTGTTGAGAATAGATGAAAGGAATGCCTCAAGGTTGGGAAAATTTTCCCCAGACCCTTTCCTGTAACATACATTCTGAGATGACATCAGCATGAGATTAGCCAGAAGGAATGGGTTAACCCAGAGCTCAAGGCTGTGAAAGTTTTACCCAGACCTTTTTTCGTACATACATTTTGAGATAACATTGGTTCAAGACTAGCCAGGGAGAGCTTGATCTGAGCAGCATGTCCCTGCACAAGAAATATTGTTTGTAATCATTAGCTCTTGGCCTAAAGAAAGCTAGTTTTTAGGCAAAATAGACTATTGTCATAGTAACACAGAGCTTAATCAAAACATGTTCTATGTGAATAAGGCAAAAAAAGTATGAATAAAAGAAAATGTTTGCTGCCTCCTCCTTCTTGGAGGTCCTAGACTCTCCGAGACTTCCTGTCAACCTGCTCTCTCACTCCCTGCTTTTTCTTTTAGGAGACTATTGCTACTGAAGGGAAAGGGGCAAATAAGTCTGTCTATAACTGCTTCCTGCTGGTGAGCAGTGCTGACCCTAAATTGTTGAAGCAACATATTCTCCTTACCCTTAGATTTAGGGTCTCTGATCTAAGGGCTTCAAGTAATAATTAGAGAAGGCAGTAGAAACTTCAGGGGCATGGACAATCATTTGTAATTTAAAAGTTTTCAAACGGTTAGAAACAAATCCCATTATACAGATACAAACGTAAGGAGCAAACAGCAAGAATAAGATAATTACAATTATTATGGTCAAGATAGCTTTTCACCAAGGAAAGCTTGTAAACGAAGATTGTACATGTGACCAGAGTGGAATATCAGGGGAGTCCATTTTGAAGAATGACTAGAATCTCTGTATCACCGTTATTTTGTCTAGGAAGTTGTTGTATCCTTTAGAAAGTAAAAAGGCAGACACCAAAAATCAGTAAAAGAATTATTATAATCAGTGGTCCAAACAAGAATAAGAATCAGGTTACATTTGGTAGTAATTTTGATCCTGGTCTAGTAGAGTCAACACTTGGGTTGCCCTGTTTATAAGAATGGAACAAACCGAGTTACGAGTAGTTGAATGGGTGACAACCTGAACTTTAACAGACAAATCTTGTAACAATTTAAGTGTTTTCTTGAGGTATGAGAAGATGTAAGAACTTGGGCTCAAGAAAAATTGTTTTCCTGAAAATGTCGACTGTCTGAAGGCCTGTTTTGTCCATTTTTTCCAAAGTACAGAGTGAGTGCCTAATTTCTGATTTCTATCTGAATTCCTTTCAGGGAATGTTGCCATGTTTTTGTTTGTTTGCTTGTTTTTAAATTTATATTTATCTTATGACTTATTTTTTTTAATTTTTATTTTTAATATAAATTTATTTATTTTAATTGGAGGCTAATTACTTTACAATATTGTATTGGTTTTGCCATGCATCAACATGAATCCACCACGGGTGTACACGTGTTCCCAATCCTGAACCCCCCTCCCAGCTCCCTCCTTATACCATCCCTCTGGGTCATCCCAGTGCACCAGCCCCAAGCATCCTGCACCCTGCATCAAACCTAGCCTGGTGATTCATTTATTATATGATATTATACATGTTTCAATGCCATTATCCCAAATCATCCCACCCTCTCCCTCTCCCACAGAGTCCAAAAACCTGTTCTATACAGCAAAAGACTGTCTCTTTTCCTGTCTCGCATACAGGGTTATCGTTACCATCTTTCTAAATTCCATATATATGCGTTAGTATACTGTATTGGTGTTTTTCTTTCTGGCTTACTTCACTCTGTATAACCAGCTCCAGTTTCAATCTTTGTAGAGGCAGATAGCAAGTGCCAGTTTTCAATCGCAGGGCCCCTTTGTGGCTGTGAGTTTGACCATGGTTTGGGGGCATTTTATGACCATCTTGTAGGAAGATTCATTCCCAGGTCTGTTGAAGATTTCACTGATAGGCCACTCAGTGTGCTTTTACTATACTAGGCCCTTGGAGTAGCAAAAGTTTCTGGACCACACCTGTCTTACTAGCCTCTTGGTCTAGGAAAATATTCTCTCTTGTTGCTTCTTCTCATATAGAGTCACTCTATTACAATCATTGTCACACACTTGATAATGTAGAGACAACACTTTTGAAACAGACAACATTATAAGTAAGAACTTAAGTCAAGAACTTCCATTAGGTATAGCCCAGTGATATCTCCAGGTTATCTGATTTAGTTTTTAAATGAATATAGCCTGTTGTTAATCTCCTGGTTGTAGATCTTGGAGCATCTGATCTTTATTTAAAGATTGGTTACTGAGATAAGCTTTATTGTTTTTTTTCTTTTCAAATTAGTGTTTTTATTTTGTTTAGATAAATACCCCAAAGTGGAATTTCTGGATTATATGGTTTAGTTCAGTTCAGTTTCTCAGACGTGTCCAACTCTTTGTGACCCCAAGGACTGCAGCATGCCAAGCCTCCCTGTCCATCACCAACTCCTGGAGTTTACCCAAACTCTTGTCCATTGAGTCAGTGATGCCACCCAACCATCTCATCCTCTGTCATCCCCTTCTCCTCCCACCTTCAATCTTTCCCAGCATCAGGGTCTTTTCCAATGAGTCAGTTCTTCCCATCAGGTGGCCAAAGTATTGGAGTTTCAGCTTCAGCATTAGTCCTTCCAATGAACATTCAGGACTGATTTCCTTTAGGATGGACTGGTTGGATCTCCTTGCATTCCAAGGGACTCTCAAGAGTCTCCAACACCACAGCTCAGAAGCATCAGTTCTTCAGCACTCGGCTTTCTTCATAATCCAACTCTCACATCCATACCTGACCACTGGAAAAACCATAGCATTGACTAGATGGACCTTTCTTGGCAAAATCTCTGCTTTTTAATATGCTTTCTAGGTTGGTCATAACTTTCCTTCCCAAAGAGCAAGTGGATTATATGGTAGTTCTGCTCTAAAGTTTTTGAGGAACCACCATTCTGTTTTCCATAGTGGCTACACAAATTTGCATTTCCAACAACAGTACATGAAGGTTCCCTTTTCTCCACATCCTCTCCAACACTTGTTATTTCTTATCTTTTTTGATAACAACCATTCTAACAGGTATGAAGTGATATCTCATCATGGTTTTGATTTGCTTTTCCCCAGTGATTATGATGTTCAGCATCTTCTCACGTGTCTGTTTGTCATCTTTATATCTTTGGAAAAATATTTATCCAGATATCCTGCCCATTCTCTCATGTAAAATATATTTA